>JAWWEV010000083.1:42226622-42265184 GCA_035583235.1 Hafferia zeledoni
AATAGAGGGGGTAGAATACACGACCTTGATCACCCCCACACAGTGCCAACTGGTCTCACCTGCTAAACTAGGACAAGGTCACATAAGTTGCCTGAATCAGGAGGCCCTTATTGGAAAAATCCGGAAAAAAAATATCTCTTAGGTATTTTTTTTAAAGTGAAATGCCTCAAAGCCATGTGCACTGTGACATGGGGAGTGCACTGACATCTATCAGATGGCTGTGAGGGCAACTTTGCCTCCCTTGTGTGAGCCTGAGTGTTACAGATCTGTGCGTGGGTGTGGGCTGGGAACTTCACTGGAGGGAGAAGCAGAGCAACTGCCTGCTGAGAAAGGCAGGAATTACACAAAACTGGAGGTGATGGGGCAGCATTAACAAGCTTAACAACAGTGGGTTTTATCAGGCTGCTTTGTCTCAATGAGGCTCAGAGCTTTGGACTCAGACAACACAAGAGCAAGAGCAAGGTTTGCTCCTCAAAGACTCCTCAAGCCATTTGGAGTTTGCTTGGTCCAAAGGGACACTGAGTTCACCCAGAAGGAAACTGAAATCATTAGATCCCGACCGGATTTTGAGTTTAAATATTTCAAAGAAAGCACTTTATGGAATCAGACTTCCCCACCCACCAGCTGTGCTTTCCAACCAGCCCAAATGATCCAGTCAAAGCTGGTGTGTGAGCACTGTGGCCAATCCCTTTGGGGCAGGGGAAAAGACTCTGTAGAAAGCTTGAGATTTGGACAAAACGACTGAACTCTTATGAGAACAAATGGACAAGAAAGGTTTCAAGAGAAAGACTGTCCAAACCAACCCACCATCCTCTCACCACAGCCCTAAGTTAACAACCAAACTCTTCCACATAATGTTTGTCCATGTGAGTCCCTCCAAGTATATACTTGAAGCACAGGTTGGAAGCCATCTGTTACTTTTCCATCCTGCCACCTGCAATTTTACTTGGTGTGGTTTAATGCAGGGATCCCAAACTGAAGAGGGATCTCCAGATCCAAATGTGAAAATATTTTGCTCTAAGACTTGGAGATGCTTTTCAGCATCTCTGACACT
Source organism: Hafferia zeledoni (assembly GCA_035583235.1). NCBI lineage: Eukaryota > Metazoa > Chordata > Aves > Passeriformes > Thamnophilidae > Hafferia > Hafferia zeledoni. The sequence goes on from JAWWEV010000083.1 coordinate 42,227,677, forward strand.
GAAGGGGTGGATGGAATGCAGGGGGAAAAGGGGGGCAGTTCTCTTGTGTGTTTATTTATAGGCTAAATTTTATACCAGAATAATCAAATGAGAGTGGGTTTCTGGTTCTGATAGTGGTAATGCTGCCTGGGAAAAAACTGCACAGTATTTTCAATGCCAACAGCTCTGGAGTATTCTTTCTGATGAAATCTTCATTAATAATCACTCTATGCTTATTATCAACTGCAATTTTTAGATGAGCTGGCAGAAAAAAAAAACCAACCAAAAAAACCCCCAAAAATAAAAACCAGCAAAAAAAAAAAAAAAAGTCCAAGAAAAACAAATTTGGTAAATGAAAAAATCTCTGAAACCGTTTTTGTCTTATGGAGCTTGAAACAGCTTCATTTCATTTTTCCATGAAATTTCTTTCTAATATAAATTGTTCATCTTTTATTGAAATTATTTTTAAATATTTCATGAAAACATGGATTTCACAGATGAAGCATGACTTAAAATGATTTTTTTTTCCTGTAATGGTTGTGAAAATTATTTAATACCTTGAAAGTAATACTAAGCAAAAAGATTTGTCAAAATGTCGTAGCAAATTGTTATAAATTTGCAAGAAGTGTCATTTTAGTAATGCTGGTAAGTTTTAAAACAATGTTTTTGAAAAAAATGACTATTTTGCAAGGAAAAAGAGAGAACCCTTATTATGAAGTTTTGCAACGAGATTTGCTTTTCAGGTTTAGTCTTTAAAATCAACTGAAACATATGTACAAGAACAGACCCAAGGTTATCAAAGACCTGCAGGAAAAGGTTCTTTGAAAAATTTCTATTAGAGAGCTGACTCTCACGAAGAGGGAAATGCTCTGAGTGCTGATTTGTGGTTGGAATTTTAAGTGGAGAGGAGCAAAGTGAAATTACATATATAATGTCCACTCCAACTGCTTTTTTTTTTGAAGCTAAAGGTTTTCTAACTTTAGTTTTCCAAAAGCCAGATGGTACTTTAATCTTCATGTTGGCTTCATGGAAAAGGCCAACAATTACAGTATTATCTCAGTGCCATTTGCTCAATTACAGCCAAGGCAGAAAGGGGATTTCTGCAAGTACATCCATTATGACTTCTTTTTTTTATCCCAGAGTTTCACATCTGGCAATAGAAACGAATTGTTACTGTCTGAAAAACATGTTGCACACTGGAATGATTCTGCATTTCACATGTATTTGAAAAGTGCTTCTGAAACCTATAAATACTGGAGTGCAGATACTTTTAGAAAAACCCACTCAGACAGATAAAATAACCAGGGAAGGATCTTTGCAAATAATCCAGAATCAGGTAAAGACCAGAGGAGATAACAAAAGTACTATTGCCCTATGAAATACTTTCAGGGGTTTTGTTTGTTTGGTTGGTTTTTTGTTTTTGTGGGGTTTTTTTGGTTCTTTTTTAGGAAGGCCCCATGTGCTTTTCAAATCAAATCCTCCATAAGTCATCCTTTATCTTCAGGCAAACCTTGATGTGTTCTTTGGGTCTGTAATCTCAGAGGCTGCTTAAGCACATAATTAACAGTGTACCTACACTCTAATAAAAGCCTCATTAATTTAAGGAGGCTTTCCATACACTTAATTTTAAATACTGGTAAATCAGTGTTCAGATAACTGGGGAAAGAATTCAGACTCCTACCTCTGGGTTACAAGCTCAAACATGAGCAATAAAAGCTGCTGATAATGCTGCATGGGGATGGAATAGCAGTGACTGGGATGATGGAGAACACCTTTCAGCCCTGCAACATTCTACCTCCCTCTCCCAATACCTGCTGAACTACATGGAGAGGGAACGGCTTCAGGCCATCTCAGGGAAGGGCACTGTGCCTGGCAGAGCCAACCAGCAGGCTCAGCCAAGATGATCTCAGAGGATCAATTCTGGGTATCCCCATCATCATTCCTTCAGCTTTTCTTGTAACTATCACCAAATGAAAGATTTTCTGCCTGGCTGAAATTGAAAGTTTCACTGGAAAAAGGATGGAGAAAGGTCCATTATAAAAGGAAAAAGGTATTTCAGGTGGATGCAGATGGAAATTTTCCCTGGGTTTATCCAATTTTTTTCACTGAGATTAGATTTTGCCAGTACTCTCCCCACAAAGGTCATTCCAGAAAAATTGCATAGGCTCTGGAGCTACAACAGCACAGGTTTCTGTGGCTGATTTTCATCATGCTCCACAGAAGATGACAGCCAGATTAATCTTGCTATCTCTGTGTGAGCAAAAATCTCCCTTGCACGATTTCTGATTTTAATTATATTTCACAAAAATATAACCTGAACCATAATCCAGCTCCAGCCAATGCTGATGTTCAGTGATGTGATGGTGCCTAGATAAGAAATAAACCAATTTCTCTATGCAGTATCTCCCACAGAGTAAGGCAATTTTCCTGTTAGATAATTCAACAACAAAAAAGCATTGCTACCTATCATATGATCCAGAATCAAGCACTATTTTTTCAAATTTTAGTTTCTGTGATCTGATTTGAGGCAAGAAATTGGTGCTTCAAGTCTCAATATAAGAGCCAGCCAAATTCTAGTACAATTGCCATAAAATAATTCTTCCCATGGTCACCATCCTATCTGTCCTTACCCACCAAGAGATAAAAGTAAGAGAAGTGTGGCTACTTTAAGTGTCCATTTGTGTGGAGGTGTCTGCAGGTACTGAGGCTTCTCTCCTTATATACCTTCAGAGAAATGCTTCAAGTGGTTTGTCCCCATTAGATTTTCACCACGAGACAACTTGTGCCTCCGGTACATAGATGGTGGTAACTGAGAAGTTAAAAGCTGATAGGGTTGTACTGGACTCAGATCCTTTGCCTGTTGAAGGAGATTGAGACAGATATGCATTGATGGCTTCCTCTTGATTAGTGGTAAGTGATTCAGCATTCCCTTTCACATGCTGCAGTAATTATAGCAGCCAAGACAGGCTCAAAACAGAACTAAAAAAATCTGCTTGTGAATATAAACACAAGGGAAATTTGATTTTAAAATTGTCTGCCTGGAGAGAAGAGTGAAGGGAAGGAGAATTCTTGGGCTTTTCCCCAAAAAGGGGCAGGTCCTCTGATTCAAGATCAGAGTGAGTGAGTAATTTTTATTGACAGCTGTGACTTGACACCAGCCTGAGACGGTTCCAGTTCTTGACAAGTGAGAACAGGGACTGTTCACAGAAGCACTTTCACCACACCAATCTCTACATCACAAACGGAGATTTGAGTACATCAGCAGAGGCTCAGCAATGACGGGAATCCTCACAGTTGGGTGTTGCCCCTTCTTGACAGCTCACAGCATGCAAGAATCATCAGGGTCACTTCAAACCCAATTACTTAAAACCATAGCTTGTTAATTACCCTTATTTGTATTACAAGGGTGCCTAGGAGCTTCAAACACAGATCTTTCAGTGCTGACAAATGAGGCCCACAGATACTGCTCTGAAACAGAGAAACATGCTATAATAAGTTACATCAAATGAGGAACAACTTATAACTGGATTTTCAAAGACTCTCTAGGTTTTTCATGGTGAAAACATAAATAAGCCTCTACTTTACAGTCACAGTTGGGTTTATGCAACAACATCCACAGTTTATACACAAGCAACAATTACTAACCAGGTTCAGCATGGACATGGATGCACACTCCCATTTCTGCACTGGCCTAAAATACAAGTCCATGCAGTTGTAATGCATGCCTATAAATTTAATACAAATTAATCTTTCCTTATGTTAAGGGCAAAGAGCTCCACGTTAATAACAGCGGGGGTTTTTTGTCTTTCCATCCAAAGCACCCCTAGAAACTCAGAATGTAACACAGAAATGGGTCAAGTATTCTGCTTGTCACCATGAAGACCTAGTTGTCCAACAGAGGAGAGAGCAGGCTGGAGCATTTTTAAGGCACACATAAGAAGGGGACTTTCTGTCTCCATCAATGAGATTCAAGTTTTTGAGACTGTCTTTGGTTTCACATAATGCACACCTTTTTTCACATATGCTATGATAAACCAAGAGCAAAATATAGTAACAGCAAAAACTTCAGCAGAGACTACCCTAAGGCTCCTGTTGTGAGATTATCAATATGTCTCTGGCAGTTTTCTCCATGAGTATCCCTTCTTTTAGTTCACACTATATTCTGTCCCTGTGCAAAGGAATCTGTCCTCCAAAACTTTTGAGAGAGGTGATAAACTAGTGTACTGACCCAGTAGTGCCTCCTCTCATTAGATGTGTCAGATTTCTGCTCATCCAAGGAACTAACAATTCCCCACATGGCACAAAAAGGCATTGCTCATGGCAGGCCTCTCTGAGTTACCTGCTGGAGAAGGGGCAAGCAAAGCAGTGAAATTTGGCAGAAAGCTCTCAGACAGAACAAGACTCTATCCAGTTCCCACTATCTACTTTCAGTTCCTAAAAAAAGCTCAGGTTGGCTTTATCTTGCACTCTGGAAGTCAGCAGATAAAAATCAGCATCGCCTTGTCTGTCAGGCAGGAAAGGAAGATGATGATACTTGGCAGAAAGAGCACAAAATGCTCTTCCCTACCAGAGCAGCCTGAATCTGTTCCCAAACACCACTCCCAATAATGATGAGTGTTTGTACAGAGTAACTGATTACACTGTTCCTTCTGTTGTCAGTCAGTGGGGGAGGTAATTACACATCTCTCGGATAACCATGACCTGGCACACAGCACTGGGTTTAATGGCCCCGAACTGGTCGCTATTCAGCAGGTGATAACAGCATAAATATCAGGGGAGGTGGATCTTCCCAATTATGGGTAATTTCTACTACTAATACCAGCAGAAGTTTCAAACATAGAAAGTTTTTAGTATCAAGCCAACAAGAAATCAATTAAGAAACATGAAATAATTGTAAATGCTTATTAAAATAATATTCTAAATTATGTTTCCCATGGAAAATGAAGAGATATAAGCAGAGACAGTGAACACGCCATTATAATAGAAATAGCTATACTAATATAATAGGTCAATGTTAAAGGATAAACCTGAGCTTAATTAAAGGTAAAGGTCTGAGAATAAAGGTCACTGTTCCTTATCTCATAATCATATATTTGATTTTTCAAATCCTTGTGAAAGTTCTACTGAATACTTAGCACTTGTTATAACAGTCATCACGAGGTGTAAAAGGCCTCATTTTGGGGATGGGTTGTTTGTTTGTTTTTCTGGGGTTCTGTGCTTCAGTTGGTGCTTTCAGACAGACACAATGTTGCTTCAAGATGAACTCTCCACAGACCTCCTCTCAATCAGTGCACAAGTTACATATTTAGAGAGAAAACCTCCAGCTTTTGGCAGCACTGATTTTAAGTTAGTTTTCTGGCCAGAGTTTTATTTTACCTCCTATATTGTGTTTAGTGTTGAATTCATCTCCCATATGGACACTGAAAGCATCTCCATGAAGAATCCAAAACCTTCCACTGCCACAAGCTCCTGTGGCAGTTTATCACTGAAGATTCCCAGCTAAGAGTTAAATTCAGATCATGACATGGTGTCTGGGTATTTCAAAAAAGAAGATATTACTGTTTCTTGGGAGCTCACAAACCTGCTAGAGCTGTGAAACAGTAACACTGTTGACAGATACCATATTTTTTATGCAGCTGCTCAAATATTTGTGGCTTTTTTTGCACACATACAATAACCTAGTTTCTGTTTTTTGTTCTTGTACTGAGTAGAAAATAAGACTTTAACAGGATACTTTAACTACCTGTCTGAATCTATACAAACTTCCTTTCCTGTTTGCACTCCCCTTGTATCCACAGAAGTGTTTAATAAATGTATAATAAACCCATAATTATGAGTTCTTAGTAACTGCTCCGTATTTCCAGTTTCATCTCTTTCCATAACAACGGATGTGACACTTTGTATAAGCCAGAATGTGGTACAATGGGGTGGAAACCTGAGGGTGAGCTCCCTGGGAAAGCTGCCCATGAACAGAGAGTTCTTGCCTTTGCCAATCAGGCTTGTTTCCAACACCTCGGGCAGAAGCAGCCTGGAAACCCAAGGTGCTCAGCATCCCAGTTACTCAGACCGACTGGCAAACCTGAGTGTGTGGGCATCCATGAACACAGCAGCCTCTTCTGAAGGAACAGTCAGGAACATAAAGATAGGGGCATGGAAATAAAGGAGAAAAACTGGCAGAAAATTTGCTGTGGAAAACAGAACCACTGAGGTTTCCATATGGGTGAAATGATCCAGAAAGCAGATGAAAGCTTAAGCCTAATGAGGTAATTGAGTGCTTTGCTGCAGCATTGAGGGAGGCCAAATTCTTCCCCTATGAAGAAGATGAGATACTGTGAAACACATATTATAGTATAATGGAGCATATAATAATACTGCATTAGTGAAAAAAATATAGATTTAATTTATAAAATACATAATACATAGCATACACATATAATATATACATTCAAAGTCAACAAATAAAATAGTATCTTAATCTTGCTTTATATGAATCCTTCCCTGCTTCTTTAGCAAGGAAACATGATGTTGTAAAAACATTGACTCATAAGGAAACTCAGCTGCCTATGCTGGAACTAAAAGGAGGAATCTGACAGTTCTCTGTGAGTGTAACAATGTTACTAAGAGGCAAATAGTCTGCCGCACACAGACTGCTCCTGAAAGTAGTGGCTTTAAATCGCTATTATGACTTTAATTTTGCCAAATATGCAAAGCAAAGCATGTGCAAACAGTAATGTATTTCATTGATTTTGCCTCCTTCCCTCTTCTGAACCATCTAAAAACATGACGATTTTTGTAAAATTATATATTTATTTTGAAGAGTTTCTGTGTTTATCCTGTTTATCACTTGAGAGCAATTTGTTGTGATTTAAGTGAAGGTTCAAAGCTTCGTACTAAACAACCCCAACAAAATCTTGACATATTCAAAGCAAAATTAAGTGCCAAAAATGCCCACAGTCAGTGGTGAGAAGCCCAACATTAAGATTTTCAGGAAGGAAATACCTATTCAAATTCTGCTTCTTGGCAAGTTTTCCAGTGAAAATAAGAGGTAACATTTTTAATATCAAGTTTATCTTTGTGATTTCTGTTTCCATTGAACTATCAAATTTGTAACAGATACTTGGCAGTTTTGAAAACAATCCTGTACCCAATCACCTTTCCTTCCTTCAGAATAAACAAATAAAGGTTAATGCCGAGCAAAGGAACCAACACATGGCTATCATTAGTGGCACCTGAACGAAGTGTCAGAGACACGCCTTCACCCCAGCCCAGAGACAGGATTTTAGCCAAAGATCCTACTGAAGGCAAACACTCTGAGCAGGGCTGTGGCTGGCAGTGACTTCATTTGAGTGAATCCTTGAGGAGTAGCCTCACAGGGCGGGTTTTTCAGTAGAGGGATCCTCTACATTCAGGATGGGATTGCAGCTTGCTGAAAAAACCTTCCGCTGCCACTCCAAGTGCTGCTGCCGCCTCTGCGATGGGCCAGGGTGCTGGTTCTCAGGACAGCAGAGATGACCCTGTCACCAGCCTGATTCCAGCACAAGCAATTAAATTCCTACCGTCTCAGCACCCCTGCTGTTCACCTGGCACGGTTCATTTGCTGCTCCTGCTGTGGGGTGTGTGGGTGGCTGTGCCCGCTCCTGCAGAGCTGCCGTGGTGCTGCCCTGAGTGGCTGCCCCCAGCCTGGCCCCAGTGCAGCATCTTAAATTGCTGTGCTGAATGCTATCAGGAGCCACCACCTTCACTGCTTATGGCTCCACCCTACTCTCTATCAGCTGAGGAAAATCTAGGTCTAGCTCCTTTTTGTTATTGAGGATGACTGGGATGTGAAGAGCAACTTAAAATACTTACACTTTTATGGCATAGCAGCATAAAAGGATAAAATGAAAACATTTGTACATATCTGCCCTTTTTCTGTTTCCTTCTCTGCATTCCAAATCAGGTTTTAGGGTGTACAGGAGCAATGTGACGAAATGAAAGAAAACAGCTGATTGCATGAGAAATGTCTGTAAAAATAGACCCCACACATTTCACTATGCCTGCTCTCAAGTTACAACTACCCACTAACACGTCCCAGGCCAAAGAATATAAGACAATTAGTATAGTTACCATAATGGAGTATTTTATAGCATAGAAACCCAGCAAACAAGTGTGGAAAAAGCAGCAATGCCTGTTAGCACTGGGTTTAGCAGTGCTCCTGTGTTTTGAGAATGCAAATAAATGCAGAGTTTTGGAAAAATGAGGACTTTCTGTAAAGAGTGGAGCTAGGACCCAAAAACGAGACTTTGTAGCTCATCTCTGCGTTTGTACTCCAGATAAATGGTAGGAATTAACAGTGCTTGGGTATCTAAGTATCTTCTCTGAGTATGCAATCTGGTACTTAGATTGCATAAGTGACCAAAATTCTGCCAAAAATAACTGCAGGTGAATAAAACCAGGCCTGGCTAAAACCAAGCTGATCACTCATTCCCTAATGCCAACATTTTGTCAGATTAATGTGCAATTTCCTTTGCGTTCAGGAAGATCATGTAGGTGCAGACACTCTTTCATTACTCCGCTAGGTGAATTACGAAGCTGTCATTAAAATAATTACCAATGGAAGAAGAAGAAGAATCAAACATTTGATTCAATGTAATGATAAACCCTATTTCCTACCAAAGTGGGTGATTTATCTCACTTCTATTAAAGGAAGTAGAGTAAAACACGTGCCTGTATCAGTACGCCAGCTATTAAACAACAATCACCTGTCAATAACAAAGAGACCCTACACAGAGAAGGATATTCAGGCAGAATGAAGTGGTGCTTCTGCCTGATCAGCAGACACTGTCTGAAGACTATCCACAAAGAAAAGTAACTGAAAAAAGATCCAAGTCATAAATACCAAGTTCATCCTATGAAACAGCTGCAACTGGAACTAATAGGATTTTCTAATATCTTCCTTATTTCACCATGTTCCTTTTCCCAGGTTCCCAAACCATGGGATATGTTTGCACATTGACTCTGTACAGGTTGCCACTTTTAATAAATATATTTTTATGCATTTATGTAAAACACAAATACATCTATCTGAAACAACTGTGAAAAGGAGGTGGAAGAGAAAGCTCTGAAAAACATGTCATATTAAAAATATTAATATGACATATTAAAAATAATAGTAGTAATAATAATAAAGAGTTCACTTGAGAGTTGTGCATTCTTCTGCACAACGAAACAGGTTTCACTATAAGAGAGTAGTAGAGAAAACCCCACCAGGGATATAAGAAACTACATTAATCAGTTAATCATTCTGATTTTACTCTGCTAATAAAAAGAAAAATATCTCTCAGATTCAAACACGTTTTACAGGGTATGAGCTTTCTTTATTTGTGATGTGTGCACAGGGACTGACATTTGCAACGAAGTGACTTAGTAGGTTCCAGAACACTTGGTATCAAAGAGTTAGAGAATAATGTCACTGAGCTTATTGGATACCTCTGACAAGTCACCAGTGCAGTGATTTTGGTTTCAGTGGCTTCATTTTCCAGGAAAATAGTAAGAAATTTAAGGTCTTATTACAGCAACTGAAATAAAGCACCTCTTCTTAAAATGTAGTGACTTCTACAAATAACTGATTGTTGTTATTCATGCTGTTCCTGTGTTCAATGTTGTATTATTGTGAACCACTTTATCTCAAGCCACTTGCACGAGGCTCTGGACTGCAGGTGGCACCATTATGCCATTATGAAATGAAACAAGATTATTCCTGAGACAAGTAGGCAGGACAGAGGAGACTAACCTACTTAGTGAACTACTCTGAATATAAAGTATGCAATCTAATACTAGCCATATATATATATAGGAAAAACAATTCTCTCTGAGGCAAAGATTAGGAGGTATCATTTGATACAAACTGTCAACATTAGCTGAAGTAAATGGAGCTGTATAATTCATACCAGCTGAGAAGGTCCCACTGACCTTCAATGGCCTTTAAATGGGGCCCTCAGAAGAAACATCTGAGGGAAAAAAAAACCCCTCTGTAATCAAAATAGCGTGAGAACTCTAAAGAAGCTGGTCAGGGGCAAAGTAGTTAATTCTGCAATGCATTGGGAAGAAAACGAAGAGCAGAGATAAAAAATCAAGCTGTGATTTCCAGGAATGTCACTGAAATGACAACATTGCTTTCCTGCTACTGTTGAAATTGTATAATTAACTATCTGCATGTTTCACAAAAGGAGCAAGCAGTGTACCAGGAACCCATCCTGGACACAACTCCCATCCTCCTCAGAGCTGCCTCTGTCCTGTGTACAGACAGCGAGAAGTTTGTGGTGGATCTGGCAGGAACAGGGCCTGGCTTTGCAGAGCTACTTGGAAAGAGAGGGAACTTGTAACACCACTTACACTGTTTGTGCTATGAGGTATGTGAAAATACATTACACCTGTGTCTAAATCAAAATCACCCACTGTGGCACCCTGACCATGGAAGCTCTGCAGTCAGCACGGACTTTCCTCTGCCTTTCAATACACATACACAGAAATATTTCCAATTTGTGATGACTCTGCTGTGTACAGCAGCACTGATTCCCAGGAGACTTCTGTGGAGCACTGAAAGGAGGTACCTCTTGCTAGCAAGGAGACATGCCAGGTGTACAGCCCCCCCAGAGCATTCACTTCCACGAGGTGTGCACCAGCACATCAGCATCAGCTTCATTGTCTTTCAGGTTTCTGCAGCACCATCAGGAAGAGATTTTAAGCCAGTAAGAGCTGTCAATCTCCCTGTAAGCAAGTCCCCACCTACCAGTTTGATCAATTATTCCAAAGACACATGAACTGTCCCAGGGAGACCTCCTCTGGATGCAGGAAAAATATTTTTGCTTAGCAGTCAGTCAGTTAAGAGTCAAGACACTAAGGTGAGGCTGGGTAGTTGGTGGGGATTCACAAGTGGAAAGATGAAATCCAGGGTAGAATCCCTCAGGAAATATAAAGAGAAACAGGTAAATAACCTTTTATATGCAGAGGCCTGAGAGTACTCAAGGCTCAGAGAAATCTGTATTCCAAACATAACATCACATAGGATAGAATTTTCTTCAATATTTGTCATACATTTTGCTCTCTGACTGCCCACAGAGTAGTGTCAAGCCTAATTCCAGTAGTGTATAAAGAGCTGGCATGGTCCTTAGTGGGGATTCAAATCACTGAAAATGGATCTCAGACTTGAAAATGGATTTGCTCATTTTGAAGTAATAATTTCATTTTAGTATTGCACCATGCAAGTGTGAGCAGAAATAAACTATGACATTTGCAGAAAGATGTCAGCTTCTGTTACATCATTAAACTCTCACCATCATCAGCTGGAAAATACATGTACAAACTGCTGCATATTCTGAAAATGACCTGTATGTACCTAAGCACAACACTCAGTGTCTGAAATGCCTAGAATAATTTTGGCCAGGAGTTAACTTTGTGGACTTTCTTTTCATTTGTCTGTTAAAAGGAGGTAACAATAACCAGTCTGGTTAAGCACTTTTTCCAGATATGTTAATGAAGAGGTCTCCAAGCAGGAGCTCTTGCTTCTCTTAGAGGGATTAATTTTTATTAAGTCTTGTTGGCTCCTCTTGCTGTGTTCTAATTCCTGCCCTAAGTGAACAGCCTGGCTTTCCTGCATATCCCTAAGATCCTGCCTGCTACACCTGTCCTTGACAGCATTTGTAAATAAGAAATCCCTTACTAATGAGAGCATGAGGAACATGTTTTCCTCTCGCTGGAGGTTTTTCAGGATTTCCTAAGATTCTCTCTTTCTGTATCAGAACAAACCCATGACTGTTCATATTTCTCCAAGGGACTGAGAGAAGGAATAGAAGGTAAGTGTTTGTGCCCTGTGGGTAAGGGCTTTTTCGTTTTGACTTCTTGCTCCATCATTTTCCCCACTTTTCAGGGATGGGCTTTATCCATCACACTGATAGGGAAGCTATTCTAGGCTTCCGCTTGGTGCCTCTCTTTTGTTCACTGTTGCAGCTGCTTTGCTTTGCATAATTGTTTAAATATTTATTAAGGCAAGGTTTTGAACCTGAGCTTCCCACCTCAAAGAGGAGCATTTAACTATTGGATGATGGCATCAGCCTTTCTCTTGTTCACTCCCCCCACTTTAACTACACAATGTGGATCTGGTTCAACAGAAAGGACTGGGAAAGTCAGCCTGCAATGAGTTCCTGAGTGAGTGACTCCTATTGCAGTGGCCCCTCCCCATGTCAGCTGTTGGGGCAGGGGGCTCTGCAGTGCTAATTGCTCACATTCTTGCTTTCTCTCCTTCATTCTAACAACAATTTCCCATCCTGCTTCAAATATTTCCTGAGGAAAACATATAGCAAAACAGCTGCTTTTCCATGCATTTTCAGGTGCAGTTAAATCAGTCTGTTCTGGTAAGATGCTCTTAATCTGTGGGAAACATCCACTGATGCTTAGCAGCCACCTCACCCCAGTGCCGAGTGCCAGGAACAAGTGGCAGGGCGAGCTGGTACTAACGCTGATGAGAACTCTACCAAATTATTTCTGTACACATTCTCACTCTTCCCATCCACCAGCACTAGGAAACATGGGCCTAAGGTGCAGAATTTCTTGGCCATTACTACCTGTGTGATGGTGTCCCTACACCAAACCAAAACGTGTGCTGTGACTTGTCCCACATATCCAACATTTTAAAGCTTGACCTCCTGGAGTCCCACAACTGTATCTCAACTTACATATAAAAACAAGTGAGTCTTTCTACAAATAAAACAATTTCAAAACCTTAGCAGAAGGTAAGGAATAGTATTTAAGAATGCTATGCTTTTGTTTTAATGCTGTAACTTGATGAAATCTGATTCACTATTTTGAGCAATGCTGCCTTCCAGTATTATCTGAGGTAGTGGCAGGGTCTGGGCTTTACCTTCTCTAGTTCTCTCTGGGGTGTTATTAACCAGCTCCAATGCCACAAGTATATAAAATAATTAAATGCAAAGTATTTCCAAAGCATTGAAGGAAATGCTCTGAATAAATGCCAAATATTAAGTCTATTAAGGAAATGTGTTAAGAAAAGATACGTTAGTTCCACACACTGAAACTGTGAAATAAAGAAATGTATTCAGTGAACACACAAGAAAGCAGGAAAGAAAAGGAATAGCTTCTTTCGAAGGTTATAACTATAATCTTTTACTCACTTACATAGAAATGGCTATTATTACCACAACATAGTAGCTGAAGTTACAAAATGAAGTGCATTTAGCATAACTGTCACTTAGTGATGTGCCCTTCGCTGTGTTGGAAGACCCTGTCTTTCAGAAGAGCTGAAAAATACCAGAGGAATTCATCAAACATGAAAATTTACTGGCCCATACCAGGAAAAATGAGTCCTGGCTCTGTTCTGTAAAATTTAACATGTCAGTCACTTTAACAGACAGTTTAGTTCAGACAAATAAAAAAGATGAGATACAGAAATAACTTCAAATCCCACCATTTTCACTGGAGCCTTGTGATTTTGATCCCTTCAGCTTAAGACTCTTCAAGAGATTTTTCAGAGAAAAATGCTGAGAACATACCCCTTTGAAAAGTCAAATCTTCCTCGACTGCCTCAGGTTAGGTGTACAGAAATAATTGGTTCTGTTTCCAAATGCCAGCCAAGAATCTCCAGTGTATTTGGGTTAAAAGCATTTGAATCAGACTTACATCACAGGGTTTCGGTTACTTCCAGCTCAGGGACGGGGCTTGAAGATAAAAACTTCCCTCATATTTATTCTCCAATTCTACATATTCATCTGAGAGAAATACTGTTAACAAGGTCTTTTGAATTCAAAATCTGAAGGTCCCTTCCAGGCTAAATACATCTGCAATTTTGGATCCATCTGTGGGTATCTGGATCCAAAACACTGGCAGAGCACTGTGTAATTGCTCTCACTTTCTTCAGGGGAGGACACCTGACACTCAGGGAGGTCTGTGACCCAGTGACTCAGTACAAACCCAGCCTGAAGAACAGCTTGTCCCAGCTCAGAAAGCCTTTCTATGCTGTAAGTCACTACACTGATGTGCTGTATTTATGCTATTGACACAGTGGATATAGTAAAATATCTAAGGACTTCTGAGGGGGCACTGGAAGTCAATGTAACATTTATAAAATCTGTAGGAAAAAATACACTTTAGAAGTGCAGATACTACTTTGGCTAACCATGATGTCAGAACTGAACAAGAAATGGCCAGGAAAAAAGTTCAGGTACCATTCCTGAATGTTACAATATACTTTCCTTTCGGATATGTGATTGTCCTTCTTCAGTTATCAGTGGACAGAAAAATAAAACAGCAAAGAAGTGATGCTCAAACACATATTTGCTTCAAAGCTGGTTTGGTACAAAATTCAAGGTAATGTAGGAATCAGATCAGATATAGATATTAAAATCAAATACTTCTTGACAGATTGGGGTCTACTTGTCTTTCATTAACTGATATGTAATATCCATTGTCAACAACTGAGAAATGTATGAAACAATTAAACCCTTTTTGGAAATCACTAAGAAGCAATGGAAACTCCAAAGAAAAAGGAGGTCATATCATCTTTCAAAAAAACCACCAAAACACCCAAAAACTTGAAAAAAGGAGTCTCACTGAAATGCCTCTATTTGTGTCTCTCTGTGAGTTAAGTAGTGATAGCAGAGAGGAAGGTGAGCTAAAAAGCACTGGAAAATCAAAAACAAAGTAGTAAAATAGTTTTGGTTCAGCAGAAAATAACTTGAAAGTTACTTCAGGAAACTGCCTGCTGCTTGACTGCTGTGTTCAGAGTGACAGGACTTTACACATTTTCTGCTTTAAAAACGCCAGACCCAAGGCTTGCTCTGAAACAAACGTCTGTCTCTAAGGTGCTTAAGTAGAGCCTGGGTCAATGAGAACTCCTTTCCATTGATTGCAACGCACTGGAGGTGGGTCATAAGGTAAAGAGAAAGAAGAAAGAAAAGCTACTGACCATTTTAATTCAGAGTATTTTTTAAAATCAGAGCAGAGAGGAAGGAGAGAAATTAAGTCGATAGCTTGCTGGTTTGGGTTTTTTGCCAGCTGCTACTACCTCTTAGTTATAGATAAAATCACTCAAGTCTGGAACAGGAAAAGGAATTAAGGAATTATTACCAGCATGGCAATACCACGTGAAAAATCGATTTTCAGGGAGGAGAGGCTTTAGGCAGCTTATTTAGCCTTGGCGAAATCAAAGTTACAGGAGCATAAAAGAAGGCATCTATTAAGCTGTTTTTATAAACTCCAAGCACAATTAATTTCAATACACCAGTCTGTTCATGTTCATTAAATAAAAGCATTCATGCTCAAATACTGTTATATTTCTCAGTTGTAAGGAAAGAAGGTAAATGGAACATGCAGTTGCTCCTTGCAGTGCTGTAACATTCATGTTAGGAACAGTGTCTGCTGTAGATGAAAACAGGATGAAACAGCCAATGGCAGTGTAACAGCTCCAGCAATACCCCAAATTTACAAGGTAATTTAAGATTCCCAGAATTCACTCAAGATACTTCATTTACAAAACATACCAGGTAGAAAATTAAAATGACTTATCGGTGGTCCCTTTTCATACATGACACTGGGAAATGCAGACCTTATTAATATGGATTGTATTCCTCCAAAAGATGGGTTTCCACAGAGCATGGCAGGGCTGGAATCAGGCACCTGAACAGCAAAGCTGCTGCCTCCATCCTGTCTGCTCCCAGGAATGGCTCCCTGAGCTCCACACCCTCCAGTCTCCTGGCACAGGAACAGAACTAGGCGAAATGATAACTTTACTGGAGGTTGCAAAATACATTTCACAAAATTTCCCTATTTGATCCAAAAGGATAAAAAAAACCCCAAACCAATCATGATAATTGAGAAAAAAGAGTCATGGGCTTTAATTCCTGGTTTTAAAATTTAAAGAGAATTTATCTATTAAATGTTGAGCAGCAAAAAATAAACATGTTTTGTTTTGGGGGGACTTCTTTTGATTAATAATCTGGTAAAACTCTCCTATGCTTATGTTTTGCAGAATTCACTGGAAACTGTAGTGTTTGGGGTGTGAAGAGTCTCTGCATCTGCAGTTGGGGGACATTAATCCTACATCCAGAACTGATTCCAGTACCGACCTCTACTAATGCTGTACTCCTTGAAACATAAACATTATAAAAAAAAACAAACCCAAAACTCAAAAAAACAAACCACAGGCAAACCTCTGCATGCCTTTTAAGATGAAAGAGTGTTTAAAACTATTATCCTATAGAGAAAACACTTCGTTTTACCAAAAAACTCAGCTATTTGCCTCTAAAGGAATGTTCATCTATACAAGCCTAAACAAGCGAGTATTTTTCTTTGACTTATTCCTTTTCCCAAACTTTGCCTTTATCTCCTACGCTCCTCTGAATATCTATCCTACAACTAATCTTGATCTTAAACTTGCTGGTAAGTCTGTCCCTGGGCACAGGGCCCTGACAGTACAAAGTGGTGATCAGAGCGATGTGCTGCTTTCTGGAGAAGCCAAAGGAATCAGCACCACAAGCTCCACAGAAGACAGATCGAAGCAAAGAACTCAAATGTCAACAACTTTCCAAGTACATGCTTAATGCTCCGAACAGCCAGGAAAATGGGAGCAAGGCAGACTGGGAGAGCATGCAGTGAACATTAGATTACCAGGATTACCTGTATTTTACTTTTACAGGTCACCTTAAAGCTATGCTGCGTTGAGGATTTGAAGCTCTTAAGGAGATTATGCGTTCAAGTGCTGTGAACAAACAAATTTAGGCTACTAAAATCACAATTCTAAATTTTAAAATGTGCATGAGATGATTATGAGTATGAGTTAGTGATTTTTAATTATTTTGTGCAAGTTTTGCATATTCATAAGTCTGCTCGGAGTAGCACACCCTGCATTCTGATGAGGAATGCCATTATCTCACCCTCAACACAGCTTCAGTGTAGCATGAAACAAGGGGTCAGGGACAGCACACAGCAGTGCAGCAGAGTCACAGTTCCAATGTCCACAGTGACACTGGGGACTGATGCCACCACAGCCTCAGCTCTAACACGTAGCACCTTCTGCTGTCCAGCTCTGGTCCATCCACTCTGCTTCACCTCTGCCCTCCCCAGGGCTGATGAGCTGCCATCGGCAGGAATTCCTCATGCCTGGAGTGGCCTGGGGAATAGGCAGAGCCAAGCCCTGCTCCTGCTTCCCTGCTCAGGCAGCCTCTGCCGAGGGGCAGGGAGGTGAGGCATGGAGGGGGTATAACTGCAGCAGAGGGATCCCACACCCAGAACAACGTGGGAAGGCAGAAAGGGCTTTCTCACCATGCCCAAAACAACCACAAGGTGAGGTCCCTCACAGTCTTATCCTGACTGTTCCCACACAGCTCAGGCTGGTGGGGAAAAGACATCCAGGGAGGAAGGAGACACTTTCCCCACAGGTATCTCTGTCAGATAACCTGGTTGTGTCCTGTTACCTTTCTTTCTTAGTGACAGTATTACAAAACACTTCAGTGATAACTTTTAGCACTGCTTTGATCAACATAACTTATTTATTAATAACATGATCATCAGTCTGCAGCAATATTCATACACACATCTCCCAGGTTCCCTTTTATGAGGAAAAATCCTTGGAATCTGATAATAGGCAAATTTATTACTCCCATATTTAGCCTTGTCATGAGTCAAAGCCTCATTTTTTGCACAACTCTCAGTATTTTTTCAGTATTTTGAAGTGCAAGAGTCTGAAACAGTTTTGTCTGCCTAAGAGAAGAGTTGTGACTCCCTAATGTGAGTAGCCTACTTCTTAATTAGCTATAAAAATAAACCTCCAAACATCTATTAATCAGATTTTCAGATGTTTTTCTTGCAACTAGAAATCGATTCACTAAAACAACAGAAACAGCTGGTATCAAACAGGGATTCTGTTGAAAGGCAGTATTTTTATGAAAAATGGATAAGGTGATCTCTCTAAGAAGGAGGCAGCAGAGCGCTGTGCATGTGTAACCAGGGTCAGCATGAGTACTGGGAGTCATGCAGGGAATTCCCTAAGCTCTACTGCAGCTGCCACAGGATAGTAAAGGACTGCACTGGCTTAGCTATGTGTTTATATACAGCAAACGAGACACACTTCAGCTCTAAATAATCCATTTACCTTTCACCTTTTTGTGAAATCTTACTGGAGCAGAAGAAACCTTCCAGCACGACCCACAGCAGTATGTACATCACCTGGTTATGAATATGCCCAATTTCTCAGATAGTGAATCCCTGACCAATTAGAGCCTTTTCAAATTAAAAACACCACCTAAATTTAATTTTGAAAGCTACAAGCATTCACCACAAGAAAATACTAAAGTCCATGGTACCAGTACCATCTTTCTGTCAGATGCCAGCCAATACCTAGAGAAAGACTATGTAAGGCAAGGAGAACAGAACCATATTCTGGCAGTTACTGGCAGTCAACAACTTCCCATTCTCTTGAACCTGGAGAGATCATCTGATATATGCTGTTAAAAACCAGCCAGAATACAATAACCATGAATTTCTGTAGTCACACTTTTAGCATATTTACAGATTTTTTCCTTGCAGCATCCTTTGACAACATAACCCCATCCCATCACTGAACTGTGCTGTGTAGAAAGAGAACTCCCTTTGTGCCACAGTGATGGCCAAGTTTATGCACCTGGAGAATACATAGTCAAAGTATTGCCCTCATTTACCCCAAGTCATTAATGACCTCAGAGTTACCTCTTTAAGGTTATTTTTATCTAACACAGAAAAGAAACTGCTATCAGTAAACCCTGGAATTTCTCAGGAATAAAATAGATAAGGAGACTCACTAGGAACTTAGGCTAGTAATGGTCGATAAACAGGTGATTAGTAGATCTGAACAAACCTTAGGCATTTGATATCTGAAGTGTTGTCTAAGAGATCAGCTGCTGCTGCTGTTGCTGTTCCTATACTGTAACTTCAGACCAAGGCAATGCAGAGTGTATAGGGAAGGCCAGCCACAGCCTTTTTTATCATCTCTTCTAAAGGCAGACTAAAGGACTCAACAGTCTGTAATACTGGTACTACTGAGAAATGATTTCTAACATCACTCGCCTTCTCTAAAGGATGTCTGGACAATCCATGCACTTTTCAGATGGGGAAGGATTAGTATGTTTGTGAAAGGGAACACCATCACTTTTAATCTCAGGCAAAGCAGACACAATGGCTGCCATGCTCAGGACAGGATTAATCTCTCATGTCCCAGAGAAGCCTTGTCCTCCAAAGAGCTTGCACGTGCTTCGAGGTGTTCAGTGCCAGCAATAACCTGAATACACCAAGCTTTGAACAATTCTGCTGAGCAGAACTTCTCTGAATAGTCTGGTGGAAATAGCCACATGAAAGGGGAAAGGGTTGCTGCACCACAGCTGCTGGTCAGTGAGGGGACCTGAAGGGCCCTGAAGGGCTGCTGCAGCTGGAGCAGAGTGGGGACAAGAGAACACTTCCCTCCCAGCCTTCCTGCAAAACACACCAGTGGCATTGCCCTTGGTGAGCAAGCCATTAGCACAGCTCCACTGTCCCTGGAGAACAAGCAGCCCTCGATTTCTCTGTGTCTGAGCAGGACTAGGATGAAGGTGTCACAAACAAGATTCACCCTAAGCAATCCCACCCAAAGCTCTGAGCTCGCGGCAGCAAACGCCGTGGCAAAGCTCCCCTGGTGTGCTTCAGCAGCTGTAACACGCACACAGATCAACAACTATCCACAAGCACACTGAGGGCTCCCATCCCAACAGCCTTGGCTTCTTCTAGTGTTACCACACAGAGAGTGGTGATCAGCTAAATCCTTTTCTCATGGAATACTGCAGAGCGAAGCTATCAAGCATTCCCAAAATTATTTGGAGAACCAGCCTACACAACAGGATGCTTAATTTAGTTTTGGTAAGGCAGATAAAACATTTTTACTACAAAACATAACTCCAGTATGGAAGGTACATACACATTTCAAACATGTATATTATCTAGCTGGGAGGAAACGTGGTTTTGGCAAACGAAAAATGCAGATCTAAATGTTAGCAGAATGTGTGTTGGGTGAAATCACTGTGTATGGGAGGACTAAATACATATTTTCAGTGTAAGACAAAGTTCCCACTTTCCAAATGACCACTATGTAATGAGACATCTAAAATATTTAAGTTTAGATGCACTTAATAGCTATTTCTGCCCTAATGCTGCCTAGAATATCACAAACATTAATTTATAATTAGGTAGCTGAAGATATTTACTGTGAATTGTTTTGAAACATATGTATTCTTCTGCCTTAAATTTGACTCTGCTATGTTTCCAGAGAACACTACAATCTAAAATACACAAATTTTATTATCTGCAGCATGTAGCCATTTTTGCATGGCAGTACATTAGTGTAAAAACTACAAAATACAAATTATGAGTAGAATTTTAAGGTAAGCTTTCTGTTTAAGTATATTGTTCCCAGCAAAGAATACTTGTATTACAAGATTTAACAACAAGAACTTCCATGAGCGTGCAAGTTTCAATTTGCACAGTAAAAAAGCTATCTGAAAGAAAACCAAGGGCCTTTATAAGTTGGTTATATGCCAGCCAATGTGAGGCTTTGCTACTTTATGAGAGACTGAAATGAGATTGTCTGGAAATTGGCTTCCCTATTCTTTTCAGTCTCAACAGAAAGAAATGAAAAAACAGTATGAAAAACTGGTTAGACTTTCTTTTTTTAAAAATATTTTTTAATATCATGAGACACTGTAAGTCACACAGCAAAATGTCCTGTAGGCACAAAGCTATGAAACTGATGGATTTTCTCTAAGATAGGCAACACTTAGAATTCTGCCACTACAGCATTCAGCTGCTTTGCAAGGTTACAGCTAAACCTCATCCTGATCTGGTTCAGTGAAAGCAAAGCTCCATTCTATTATTTTAATTCAAGACTGGTTTCTAAATTTCTACAGTAAGCTCTGCAGCTGATACTGGGGTCTGCAAGGGTGTTCAGTGCACTATCAACACAGGGATGTGAAAATCAGGAAGAATGTAGAGGTCATTTAATTAATTTGCATCCAATATGCCCACCCTCTAGTGTGGAACTGATCCTCATTACCAGGGCTCTGCTTTGTTTCACTCTAAATGGTCCCAGGGATGGGATTTAGTACTTTATCAGCCGCTGGCCTGTGAAGGAACCACTCACCTCTGCTTTGGATTACAGTCAGCAGCACTCACAGGAGCCTCTGCCTCATTTGGGGGATTAAAGCACAGTTTCAAAGACAGCTCAGGAGAGGCCAGAGAGAGCCCTTCAAACATTTCCCACAGTGATGACTTGCATAGCAAAGCTGTGGAAGGCTGTATTTATTTGTCTTGGGATGGAACCATGGAGGCAGAAAGCAATTGAAGGAAGCTTAGAACAAATTCAATATACAAATTATTCAGAGGCAATCCTCATTAATTTGCGAAGGAGAAACAGAGAAAACACTCCTCAGATCCCCTAATCTAGACAAACATATTCATACACAACATTTGTGCTTATTTTTGTCCTCCTTCTTGTTTCAGACTATGTTTCTTGCAATGTCAAGGGGAAATTTCTTCATTTCTGCCCAAGAGCTCATGGAACTGGGGGTTCTGGCAGAGAATGGGAAGCAAAAATCTCCTTTTACTGGGTGAACTCTGAAATTTGGTCTGTCAGAGTCATCCAATGGATGGAGGACTACTGTCTCTCACTACCCTGCCCCTTTTATTTCAATGTACCAGCTCTTCAGTCTTCTACCCCCATCTTCATCAGCAGCCCAAGCCCTTGGACACGTGAATATCAGCTCTTTTTAACCACTGTGTATCAAATGATCTCTCTTTGTGCAATCCACTTGGACCCTTAATTGTTGTGATAACACTTGTCATTAGATAGCTCCTTCAGCTTCAAAGCACTTCACAAACATCAATTAACCCAAATCTAGATTAATTAATCTGACAATTAATTTGCTATATATCCAGCAGTTACCATAATGGAGAACAAACTCGTGCCTATTAAAGTCATCACAATTAGTTCACTTGACTCTAAGAAATATGGGATCAAGCTCATTTCTCGAGCCTATTTCTGTCTCCTAAATCTTAACTGCAATCTGGCACTTTCCTACCCAGCATCTTCAACTGCTTTATCAAGAATACAGCCAAGGAAAGGGGAGAGGGAAAAAAAAAATCTGTAAGCTGAGATCACATCCACATGGAGTTAATCACTTCTGTTTTAAGGGTGATCTTAAATCTTGCACCTCACCTGCACAGAGTTCATGAAGATTGATCAGGTCAGTCCTTGAGAAATCAGGGTCCAAACACACAGCTGAGATTAGTGAATTCAGGAGACACTGATATTATAAACCAGTTGCTAAATTATAGATTAGCCCAAACTGACAAAACAGAGTGATTGGTTGCAGCAGATTCCCCACAGTCACTGCAGACCTTACAAAGTAGTTTTTAATAATCAGTGTAGTGCCTGCTACCACAGGCAGATAGAGAGAACAAGGGGAATACAGGAGAGAAGGGGAAAGAAACATTTACTAGAGAAGTGGGTCTGATGGCATTTATGCAAGGAGGTCTCCAAGACTGGCTTTCAGTGTTTTATTTACTTTAATTTTATAATAATCCTCAAAATAATGTATTATTCTTTCAGAAGACTGTATTAGAACTCCTGTGCTCATTAAGAAGCATGCACTCATATAAGTACTTCTCTTAGCTTACTAATAGTACACCTTATCCTAATATTTATGCCTACATTTTTTGTTTCTTTTGACCACCAAGAAGGAATTATCTAAAATTATCAGCTGTACAGTTAAATTTAGAAAAACTTTGCTGAAAATTCACATCATGAGAACATCCTTAAAATGGCTAATAAATATTATTCAGACTATAAAGAAAGACCTGTACTCTTCATGCAAGGAATTTATTCTACAGGTTCCAGGAAAATGCCCTGACCTAATGAAAAATAAATTACTTACTGAAAAAGTAATTTGAAAGCATCTTTTGATTCATATTAAAGACATGTAAAGGCTGAGTTCCCTTTTTTGTGTTTGAAGACTTTCTACAAGAAGGACTCCATGTGCAAATACCTCTTCAGCAACATCAGGGTAAGCAAGCAGGGAATGATTGGCTCCACTGGCATTAATTTGGTGAGCAAATTGAAGGGAAAATGTAGAACTGCTTAGTTAATCAGCTATGACTGAAATCAGCCAATCAAGTAAATAACCAGCAAGTCTGGCCTGTGCTGTAATTTGTTCTTGGTGCCAGTCTCTTTCTACTTGGAATTAAATACCCAAAGAAGGCAGCAACAACAAACAAATCTTCTCTTATGGAACAGTGTGAAATCCTCCAGTTCATGCCTTTCTAATCATCATTTGACACAGCCTGAATTGCCTTTCGTGCCACATGATTTTTAAAGTCCTGCACAAATTATTGCTGTTGATCATAAACTGTATCTTTCCACATTAGTGCTTCAAACACTCTGACAGCTAAACTGTGAAAGAATAAAAGCTCTAATGGATTTGTCTAAATGTATTACTTATTCCTTGGATCTTAATCTTTCCTTGGCCTTCTTCACAGGTGCTGCTCTGTTACTTTCACCAGCAGCTTTCAGAGATACTGAGGGTTTATTGAAGGATTACAGTTTATAATATACCAGTTTATAGTATAAGCAGAGCTGTAGTCAAGTATTAAAGGTCACTGAAAGCTCACTGATGTAGAGAACATTGCAGTAATAACTCAGGGAATATCACAATAACCACCACTACTTGCTTTTCCTTAACTCAGAATGGAGCAGAAAATACATTTACAGACCTATATGAAATATTTATTCCCTTAATGATCCAACATTTTGCATGAAAGAATCAACACTTTAAAGAAATCAGATGGGAAAAAAAAGGTTACAACTATCTGAAGAAGACCCAACGTTCCACCCCAAAAATGCTGTAACAGGCACTGGGGAAGAGATTGTTATATTAACAACAATTTTTCATGTAATTATTTTAATTAACAAAATTAATATAAAGTGATTGGTTATTTCCATCCAGAATAATGTCAAAATCTTTTGTGAAGGCTGTGGAGCTTCTTCTGTTAATACTGTAAGCAAGGATCACATTATATAATAGCATCAACAAGGCAGAAGAGGCACTGCACAGATTATTAATTTAAGCAAAGTGCAGTTCTCTCAAGAAGACCTTGTTAGCAGTGACCTACCAAAATAAAAGTAGAAAATTCATGGTCTAGGCAAATTCACATTGGAAAGGGCCACGTATTGCTATTCATCAAGGTCTTAGTGCAGAAATTAACTGAAAATCCCATGATCTTTAAACCTCTGAATGCATCTCATTAGCCCTAAGAATATCCTGGAATTCCGGGGCTTACAAGCATTTGCAAATAGGCCCCTGAGCAGAAAATCAACATAGAATCCATGTGCTGAGACACAGTTACTCCATAGACTGTATGGACAGAGCCAAGGAAGGCAACTGGGCATCAGGGAGAGTGGAGAAGAATGGCAGAACTGGATTTTAACCTCATCAGAAGCACACAGGAAGAGGCAACTCCCCCATGGGTACCCCAAAGTCAGCCAGGGCTCCCTGCTGCAAAGAGCTGCTCTGCATTCCCAGGCTTACAACCTGCTGTATGAACATCCCTGGTGACCATGGCTGTGGGTCCCACTCGTAGCTGTACAGCACAAATTTCGTTTGGATCATCATCTGTAACCTGGGTTAGACACGGAGGAAACAATAAAAAACTGACAGCAGTGATACAGTTACAACCTACAGATTTTTGAAAGGTAGAAAAGTATGCAATGGACATCCTTCCTTTGAAAAATTCCCCTATGTGGTGAAAAATGGAAAAGACTTTCTATACAGACATGACATGTGTTTCCACATGCTTATCACTTCACCTCAACATCGTTTTTATTCCAGGTTTTTGTTAATTCTTTTCCTACTTTTCCTTATGAATATAATTTCTTTTGGTAAGGTTTTCCATACAACCCCAGCAGCAGATATCAGTACTCTGTGCTGTGTGCCCTGTTTGGCCTGTGCATAACAAGCACCTTGCTAGGTGTCTATTTCCCAAGTACTACAGTATCTAATACCAAAACAGAAAGAGATTATTTTTCTGTATACATTACCAGCACTCCTCTAGAAAAAAACAGGAACCCTGTAACTATTACAATGGGTGGACAGTAGATGATTCCCACCAGAAAATGCCCATAATACAAGCCTGTATTTCATACAAATCTTTGAGGGCAACACACCTGACATGCTGAAACCAAACTTGAATGCCAAAGTTCCAGAATTTACAGGACCTTCAGCACAGCAGACAGGATAAAAACTGCCCTCAGAAGGATTATAACCCTCACTCAGGTTTGTCAGTAATTACTGTTGTGAATTGAAACTCTTTATATATTAGAAAAGCAATGCACTACTTTTGGATCCAAGAGGCATTTTGTTCACTTCAATGCATACACAAATTGTCTTTCCCATTAGCATTAAAAGAAGGTATGACTGGCACTGAAGTGTGACCAGACTTCTCAGATGGTTTCAATGTCTGGGAAGAAAAGCTCAGTAGGTTCATAAATCTAATATATCCTTTTCATAATAAAACCTAGGGCAGCAATAATTGCAATAAAGTTTTACAAGGCGTCCTGAGAGGAATAAAATACTCACTATTCTCTGCATCACAGCTAAATAAAGCAAAATTAGTTTTTTTTAAAAAGCCCATAAGGAATTTGAATTAACAGACTTTGTAAAGGATGCCAGCAAAAGACTTCTGAGGCAGACCCTAATTACTGGTTGCTTTGATTTAGTGACCTTCTTTATCTTATCTGTCTAAACAGACATTTAAATGAGAAAGTTTCAAATGCCCAGACAGAGTAAAGGCTGCTTTGGGTGCAAGACTTATGAAGATCAAACTCCTGTAAGTTGAACTGAGTTGCCTTACTGTACTTTTTCCATTAGTCCCCACTCCTCATAACACAAATCTGGGCACTAATCTCTGTGCCCATGTGCTTTCAGTGGCAGAGATGAAGGGCCAAGGCTTCAGGGCTACCAACAGAGAAGAGCCAAAGCTGGGACAGTTGTAGAGTGTGTCTGCAGTTGTTAAGA
Organism: Hafferia zeledoni; assembly: GCA_035583235.1. NCBI lineage: Eukaryota > Metazoa > Chordata > Aves > Passeriformes > Thamnophilidae > Hafferia > Hafferia zeledoni. The sequence goes on from JAWWEV010000083.1 coordinate 42,253,773, forward strand.
AGTCTTGCAGAATTTCCACATGTTGATATTTCCCTCTAAGCATTGCTGTTGCCTCTTTAAGCCTTAATTCAGATGATGCTTTCCAGAGTGTGTAAAATACTGACAGCAGGTATGGATACAAAACTACCCAACCTTGTGCAACAGTGATCAAGCAACCTCGGCAGGAAGCTGGTGCTCAGCAAGGCAGCTGGAACACACCAAAGCTCCCCCACGTTAACTATGGCACAGGGAGCTCTCCCAACACTAAGCAACATATTGCTATATACTTTATGAAGTGAAACTGAGCAGCTGAAGTCAAATGTTCCAAAATGTGGTAGTGTGAAGAGTGAACTGCTTAGTCAATGCAAATCAAAAAGTAAACATTCATACAGTGCTATGCCAGTCACAGACACTTCATCTCTCTAATTCTTATGATTTCCACTCTTCTGTCCTCACTGCCATCAAACTCCTAGGTTAGAGACCATACAGAAAGGAAGCAAAAATCATCTGAAAGTACTAAATACTATCTGTCAAATACAAGTGATTTTGATAACAGCCTTATCTTACACCCACCAAATGTTGTAAAGGACCTGAATTTGAAATGTCAAACTTTTTTCTTTTTTTAAAGCCATAACTAATTTTAAAATACTCCTGCACTCATGAATGCTCTGGTGCAAATCTTAGTGCCTCCAGCTTTTCTGCAAACGGCTCAACTGCAGCCTCAGGCAAATACTCAGGTATCTAAATCAGGGCCTGCAAACATTGGATACACAAATGAAAACATGCATTCTCTCAAAAAGAGGGGGAAAAACGTCTATTTTGAAAATTATCAATAGGTTCATAAGATCCATTTTGCCCTAGTTTTCTTCTTTAGCCATGCTTTCCTCCACTTTCCTCTCACCTTGTTTACAGGCAGGCAGTCCTAAGGAACTCTTCTTGTGCCTCTTCACTTCTCCCTTTTCAGCCTCTCCTTTGGAAGTATCATCTGCACACCATTTTGACTACTGTCTTTCTGCTCATAGCTCAAAGACCACCTTTTTATTCCCAGATCCATCTTCTTCTGCCCAAGCTGAAATCTCAGTCTTTCTCATACCTTCTCACCTCAGCTCCAAAGAGACTAAAGCATGCTTCTTCTTGCAGAACCACAGTCCTCTACCCTTATGGACTTGCCACTCGCTCTGACATTCTAAGCTCCACTTCCTGGGTTTTCTCATCTAAGTGATTTGAAGGCCACACATACACAGTGTGGTGAAGGCAGTGCTGTGCTAATTCTGCCTTTCATTTCAGTGGCAGAAATCTGATCTATGTCTTGTCTAAACCCTGTAAAGTCACATTACTCTGAGATGTCACTCATTTCAATTTAAGCTGCCCCAAGAAGCAGATCCTCCAAGGCCAGGCAAAACTGATTGCTTCAAATGACTGTCAGACAGAAGCTGGACTAGGTGATTTGGGACCTTGTGACCAGGAAGAGACAGATTACAACCTCCTGCATCTAGTTGTGTAAGATGCACCCTCAGAGTGGCTGCATAACACAGGTAATCTGTCACATCCTATCTCCTTTTCAGCCTCTCAGCACTTCATATTTTGAATATATCATGTTCTTTAGCATTGTCCCCTGCTGCTCCTTGTCACCTTTGTAGAACTCTGCAGCAGCTGCAGCACTCCTACATGCTTTAACCATGTCACCTCTGTCCGTAGGTCCCACCAGTGGTCTGCCCTTCTCTAACACATCACAGAACTGCTCACCCTCCCTTTCCAAGCCTTTTACAGCTCACTCCACTCAAAAGCAAGACCTCAGCTCCCAGCCCTGCCTGAGCTGGGATGTGAACTCACTGTCCAAAAATGTACCATCTGTGCTTTTCCCAGTGCTTCCATTTTATCATGAAATAGCAGCCCAGGCACCAGAGGTGCCAAAGGAGGTGCCAGCCATGGCAGTGCTCCTTGGCCTTGCTGTCCTCTGAGTCAGTTGTATTACTACCTCTGCATGGTAATTGCTCTTTATTTCCCTATTTTCCTTCCCTGGAGATGTACACTGCTTATACAACACCGAGTAATGTGCTTGTCTTCTGTGTTTCAGGCAACTAACACAGGTATTTAATCTACCCAGGAAATTTATAAAATGACAACCTCCCAAGACAACAAAGTCATTATCCTAACATTTCACATGACTGTCATCCTACACATACTACAATAAATAACTCCTCTACATTTCTTCATTTGCATTAGAAATCCTCTTTAGCCAATATTGTTAATTTTGCTTGCACTTTAAAATGGAGGCTGTTCTTTATGTACGCCTCATTATTTCATCTTCTACAACTCTATTTCAGTCCCACTGAACATGCCAAACACAACTGGTTTTAACCATTAGTAGCCAAGGGGTAGATGGGAAGCTCTGTCTCAGCTGCTTCCCTGTACCACCTGAGCTGCTGCGCTTCCTGCACACATCTCAGAGGCACGGCCACAAACACATTGTTCTGGCCCCCTAAGTGTGCTGTGCTTCATCCACTTCATCCTTCATTCTCCTTGCTACATCTTTCATTGTTTTCTCAAGCTGCCTCACTTTTTTGGTACTTCTTTTTTCCCTTGAACTCATCTTGTTTGCCCAACAGTGCCACGGCGAAACAGGGAACACAAACAATATATACAGGTAAACATTTGTACCTGTGTCTTCCTTGTGCATCCCCAATACCATAAAAACATACACTACAAGCACTGTGTCCATACCACTGTTGTTCCATAATAAAGGGGCTAATTTTGTGAAGTTATAAATCACAATCCAAGCATTCATAAGACTCTTCTTTATGCTTTCCACTCATTCATGGCATGCACTGTAACATATTCACACCAGCACTTCACTTTTTTAGCTGCCAAGCACATCCTGCAGCATGTAATGAGTGAAAAATGACAATATTCCTCTGCAGGGTTGTGCAGCTGTAATGATGAAAGAAGAAATGTTTGCAGGGACAAAAGAAAATTCTATTAGACAATTCTGGTATAATAATAAAAGGAGGGAACCCCCCCCTATACTTTGGAGTCCAATGTTCTTTTATCAGGCTCAAGAAGCTGAGCAGACACTGAGGACCAGTGCTCTTTGTTTGATGGTTTTTAATTATTAACCTTAAACCTGATTAGAAGACATGAACAATGGGATACAGCCTTGATTCACCTCAAACTAGCCAAAGGAAGATGAACTTTTCTGCACAAAGCTCCAAGTTCCAAACCATCCATCCTTGCACTGACTAGTAACACTTTCACTACGATGGCACATGTCTTTTTGTGGATGCCCTATTCTTCAAATACAATAAAAGATCTCATATTTCAGTGTTTCTTTCACAGAAGGTCTCCAGACACAGAAGTGAGGAAATAGTAGTTAAAATTGTGGTAGGGCTGCCACTTCCCATGAGTATACTTTCACCAGCTAAATGATGCTGGATTCAAATTATCCAATATATTGAGAAAAACAGCCCTAGCATTTTTTGAGGTTACTGTAAGAAATACAGAGCATAATCTGTTGATTATAGTGGATTACCACTTCCCTTCATCCTTAATTTGATTATGGCAATCATAAAGCAGCTGTGTGATCATCTTCTCCATCAAAGAAGAGGGAAGTGCAGAATAGCAATCTACAGTTGGAAAAGGGAGACAAACTTTTGTTTTCTATGAGTGAAACTATTAAGAAAGTAGGAATGATTTCTGACCTTTAGCCTGCGGTCCTGGTCTCCACTGCACAGAGAATTTACAGACACTTTAAAGGTCTTCCACGCTGGATTTAAGTTATTCATCACAACCTGTGAGTGAAAAGAAAAAAGAGAACCATCAACATTTCCACCTCTCTGAATCGAATGCTAACAAGAGCCACAATTTTGAATACAGTGTGTTCAGCAGAAAGAGAAAGAGAGCAGAGCTCAGCTGGAGTTTTCAGAACAACATTCATGGGATACATGTCCCTGAGCCACCTGCAGTTTGCAACACTCCTGTGGAATGCCCCCGAAAGGAGCACAGGTGGGAAACAAACCCACATACAGATCCTGCTACAGAGATTGCTGCAGCCCTGCCATGCCTCAGCAGGAGTGTAACTCATCAGGGAAAGGCTGCAGAACTGAACAGGAAGCCGTGGAAGAGATGCGGGACTTGGCAAAAATCAAATTACAGGCACATGGTTTGCCTTGCTAGGGAGACTTTATGGAATCCATACCAGACTTACAAACCTGCATACCTGCCACAGCTCCACCCTGCACACCTAAATGCTACTTCTTAATACAGTGCCAGTTATTACCATGGAAGCAGTAATGTCACTGGGACACAAGAAACAAAAGTAGAGCACCCACATTACAAATTTCTTTAGCACCAGCAAGCTGGAAGAAGGTGGAGAAGATGCAACAGTATCAGTGGAACAATATGATACTGTCTGTAGCATGGTTTTGGCTAATAGCTCCAACTCCTGACTTTCAAACACAGTATCTGCCAGTTTAATTAATTTGGATCTATGGTTTCAGTGTCATCTGCCTTTACAGTAAAGGTGCATAAGTCAAGACCTGATACCCATTAGCTAACAATTACACTACAGTGTAACACTAGGAACTGTTTTTAAATGCGGGTGTCTGCAATACCACTTGTGACATGGGAGGCATAAACCATTTCTCCTGACAGCCCATCTGTGTCCTTGGAAAGTAAATCCAACTCCATCCCTTACCTCAGTCCTGTGAACAAGTTGTTGAGTGGCATCATCATTCACCCGAAAAATCTCCAGGAAAGGATCAGATTTGCTGAAAAAATCCTAAAATAAAATATAGGACAGGTTACTCTTGAGGCTTCTTTTTCTTTTGAGCTTTTCAGGCACAATGCACTGCTGCTTCCCTGACTGCTAATGAGAAAGGAGAACCAGCATAGTTTTAGAGAGACCTCTTGGTATCTCTCAGCAATATTTCACTCTTGTCCTTGCCCCACAGGGATTCCTGTGGCCCTGGTGTCGTTCTCAGCTTGACTATTCAATCATGGCATGCAGAACTGTAAAATGCCTTTTTCCCTTCCTACAGCCAGTTCAGATTGCTGAGCTTTAGCCTCTCATACACATAGCTTGTTTCTTTCTGTCTCCATACCTGCTTGGTCTTTTGGCATGAGTTTTATCATGCATTGCACTTTGAAGCATATACTGCAGTGGGGCTGAATTTCACACCATTCACCTCTCTCTCAAAACAGAAGTTAATTGGCCAACCAACAGTCAAGATGGATAGAGATGGTTAAAGAAGCAAGTCCTTTCTAGGATGTGGTAACATGGCCCATGCTAAGATGACAAACAGAGAAGGGGAATGAAGACAATAACTTCATATCTCTAAGTACAAGCAAACCTGTGACAGAAACTGAGGGTGACGTTTATATACTCCCTGCACTGCAGAACACTTCCCCTACTCTTGCATTCAGCTAACAACCCTGAACTTTCTTGCACATACCTAAACTGTTTTCTACAATGCTGCTGCATTTTGGCTACAGACTCTTGTTTCAACACCTCATTTATTCTGGACATGCTGGCTGTGGGGGCAGAAGAGTAGCTGGGTGTTAACCCTCCACAGCTGGAGCAGAAGCTTCACATTTCTAACTGTGCAATGCTGAAAGAGCAGGATTTAAATGGGCTAAGCCCATTTCCTGAAGTTTCAAGTCCTTTCTTCATTTTCCTCTTCAGAAGAGCCACATGATTAACTTTGTGCATATGAATATAATTTTTCTCCATAGGCCATATCCAAACCCACAGACTTCCATGTCAGTTTGGGGAAGAAAGAAATCCTGTTTGCTCTCCAAGTGTTTCTATAAATATCATAATATGTATGGTTCTACTAATTTCTCCCCACCATGGTCATTTTAGATTGGTTGGACAGCCATTGGGATGGGAAGACCTTTGGCTAAGATCTTAGCCAAAATCTGAGCACATCACTTTCCTCCAATATTTCTTTAGGGCATTTTTACAATTCCACAATGGCAAAACAAACAATGAAATCAGGGCTTTGAAAAGGAACACCTGAATTTGAATGTCTGGAAAAGGAAGTAAGTCCCTGGGGACCACAAGGCCTTGGGCAAGGCTCAAGCAACTTCAAGTCCTGTCATATCCTGACAATGATATGAAGTTGTGTTCAGAGTGCTGATCTGCCTCCCAAAGTTACTGGCATGCTCCAAAACTGATGCAAAGCCCATGAACATGCCTTTGTGAAATCCTGTCAGGGGGAGCACACAACAGCACAGCCATATTTCTGCCTGTTTGTTCCAATCACATGGTAAACAGGACATTTTATGTAAAAGTGTGTAGAACCAGTGCAAACCCCAACAAAGTCTGTAACTCCAGAGTTTGCCTCAAGGCCCTGATACAGATTTGGTATCTGGACTCCCCCCAGCACTTGAAACTGCCAGTATATAGGTGGGGTTCTCTGCAAGGAGAACAAGCAGAGAGTGAGAGTGCTGGTTTAATCATTGACACCAAAATCCAGAGTGCATTGGGTTAAAAAAGACTTGAACTGCCTCTTCTCACACAGAAATAGACTGACCAAAGCTGAGTAAAAGCTCAATGTTAACAGGCTTTTATCAAACAGGAATTTGATAAGTTATTTGAAAGAAAACACCTCAAAAAGATACATCCAAAGAATGGACCCTGGAACACAGAATAATTTAGAATGGAAACCAAGATTTCTTGTAAGACTCAAAATACAGTATCATTCCTAGGTGAGTATCATAAAGTAGAAACAGCAAATCAGCACAAGGGAAGGGAATTTTAATATGTGGTTTTAACTACTAAGGTAATACCACATAAAGGGAAAGATTTTAATGCTGGATGATGGCCTATATCACTCCTAATGCAAAAACAAAGCCTAATTCCTTTCGGAATTAAGGTACAAACATAAAATTTCTTCTATATTGAATATGCTTTGAGGTAAGTAAAAAAAGACAAGCTGAAGAAACTATTTGCTTTCATAGCTATTAACTTTCTCAAAGCTTTTTGGTTGTTATGTTGTATCTAAGCTTTGCATTATCTCACAAGAATATCCTCTGAAAGGAGAATAGCAGTAATATAACATTGTGTTATTTTAATAATATTTAAATGATTAATGTAATTCATTTGCTAGTGGTATAAAGCACATCTTTCTGTCAGTATGTGGGGTGGTTACACAGTAAAAACACAAGTACATGGCTTAACCTTTGAAAATGTATCTGCCTCTGTTTCTAAGCACCGAGTCTGACACATCTTTTAGGAAGTTAATTTTCAGAGCATGACTTGTTTTAGAATTCAGGTTTGGGGATCGAGTCAAAGGTGCCTCAAAAAAGGGCTGAAGGAGCTAAAAGACTGTAATTTTGAAAATTCTTCAGCAGCAAGACAGGGCATTTGAGGACTATTTTCTTGTGGTAGTTTAGTACCAGGGAAGTATATAAAAAAAAGCAATATTAGCTTGTATCTTGCAGACATTTGCTGGGAAACCTTTCCCAAACAATGATAACTGCCTCTCCCAGAACAGGAAAAGCAGTTTGCCTGCCTCAGTGCTCGTAATTTATTATAGCTATCATAAAAAACATAGCTGCTTGTTATGGTAATTGTGACACAGCTATTAATGCAATAGAACCTTTCCAGAAGTTATTGTTCCACTGTGAAGTGTTCTCAGAGGGTCTCTTGAAACACAGATGTGCCATCTGAGCTGACAGGGCTTCAATTAAACATGAAAATGCAGTTAGACCTTCCAAACAAGCACTGCAATAAAAAAATGTAATCTTTATCTCTGCAAAGTCAGTTAACTAAAGGAAACCCTCATCCCTGTCAATTTTCTATAATTTTCCACTGAATGTTTTAGACACCCCTCCAGGAAAAATTGAGTAGTCTTTACTTGTTTTGTAGCTCCCCTAAAATTCTTGCAGTTTTATGTGGAGAGAGTAAAAAACCTACAACAAACATATCCTGCCTGTTAAATTATGTCAACAAATTTCGTTAAATCTTAAGAAAAACGTGTTGTTCACATATTTTTCCTTAGTGGAGGAAATGCACACATTTAAGGACCATAATCTGGATCCTCTTTCAAGGACTTCTCCTTTAAAGGATAAAGAAGAAAATTCCTGTCTGTTTAAGATCCCACAGATGGCAATGGATGGAAAGAATTTGTTTTTCTCTTTATCCTGAAAGCACACAAATGGCATCTTCCTACCCCTTCCCTTACCCACAGGTTGTAAGACATTGAGACTTGCCCTCTGCCACTCCCACAGCTCCCACTGCAGTAACCCCCTGGCTTACAAAGGTACAGCAGAGCATGAATGACCTCCAGGGGCTTCCTCTGTCTTTCAGGAGACTCCAGAGGTCATTTCCAGCCCTCAGGCTTTCTCTCTGACATTACATCTCTGCTCAGGTGTTTGCTTCTCTAATTAGGGAGAGCCATGCAAACCACCCATGCTTAGTATTTTACAAAATGGGCTCTTCTCAATTCTTTGATTTGATTTTTGGTTTGGTTTTTTTTGGTTGGTTTTTTTGTTTTTTGCCTTTATGTAACATCAGAGCACTTGTTCTTTTTCAACCATGGCTGAACTATGCAATTTATACAATTTCAAACCTTAATAACAATACTTGCTAATAGTGCCCTGCATCTACTGCTGTCAAAGTTTATTATAAGCCATACCAAAGCTCTCCTACAGAAGAGGTAGCCACTGACTGAGTGGCACACTGCAACATCCAGGAATGAAGCCCACCTTGACTGCACATATTAAATTGCCAACAACAATATTGTTGCAATATTTCAGAATGATCCTTCTCAGCTTATCTCCATAAAGTGTTTCAATCATTCTCTAAAGCTCTTGCCCAAAGAACACTGATCCAGCTCAGAATGGCATTCTGGCAGTGTCCTTTTAATTTGTACCAACAAGAGTCATGAACAATCAAATTTAGAGCAGATTACATTTTATATTTGTGAAAAAGCATTGACCAAGTGAGCCTTATGTTGTACATGTCCTTTCCTTTTCTCTAGACGGGACAGTATGTGGAACAGGAAGAAACCTGTGTATGAGTTTGGAAATCACCTCTAAAGATGTCTGTCTAAAGAGAGGTTGCTAAATCTACGTTTTGACACCTAAATAAATCATGGATTTGAAAAATACTAAGACTCCAGCAAGTCTGAAAGAAGAAGGTAATTCATCTTTCAGAGGAGAAGCAAATTCAGGTCCTGATCCTTCATGGTTGGTAATGATCCTGAACTCAATAAAGTTATTTACACATGTGTTCTAAATCAATTCCACTACTATTAATCTTTCTGAGTACTTTCTGCTTGCCTGAGATTTTCTGGCACTTTAAACCAAAAATATTTTTCTTAAGTTACAACCTGATGTTGAAAATCTGATGTAAGTAGTCTCATTGATTTGATTTTAAGCTACTCACATGTCAAATGTTTACGCACTTGGAGCATCACAATCCTAAACTTTAGTACAGTGTTACCATATGCTTCTAACTAAAAGCACCTTTACATATAAGGGCCTATATACCTCAAATGATTGTATGTCTGCTCTCATACTCTCAAACAGAGAGTGTAGCTTGCAAGCAGTCACCCGGATTTCTTGGGCTGTGGGTTGCTTGAGATGCTTATTATAAATAAATTGCTAAACAATAAAACAAATTTTCAGAAAGAGGTATTCCTTATAATCGTGAGTAGCATTTGGGAGAAAGGAGAGTTTTTTTATTAAAGAGAGGAAAAGTTTTTGACAAATATGCAAGAATCTATTTCTCATATTTAAGCTACAATTTGGTGAACAAAATGTCTGCAATGACGGAGCTGATATGAAGTTTTCTAACTTTAAGACACTTCAATGATACCATCTTAGACTACTTACAGAAAGTTCACTTCTCTAAGCACTTCTGATCTGTGGCATTTTACGTAATTAAATTGTCTTGGTTGTAGTGTAATTAACTTGTCTTGGTTTTAATTAGATTCCCCTGAGTTTGTTGGGTTTTTTTTTTAATTACTTTGCAACTTAGCAAAGCCTCATTGTGAACATTCATCTGAAAACCCTGATGTGTTTAATAACATAAGGCAAAAAATACCTGTCAGGGCAAATCTCATCAAATTATACTTGCAGGCATTCTTCTGTCTCTCAGTCAGGGTAATATCGAGCAGCTTACCTTGTCATCCAATTTCCGTGCACTGAATGAAAGCTCCACGTAATCATCGTTGCCAGACAACTCCTCGGCGATCACCTGAACGGAAAGACACACTGGAGTTCTGCAATGGAAGGGCAGGATGATGCCAGCTTTCAGTGGGGAGCTGCAGACCCCACTTAGGAACTGAGGAGTGGGACAAGGTAATGTTTCTCTCTGCTGTCAGGAAGGGCTGAGAGAATTCAGGGAATCCCCCACCCAGCTGATGGGTGCCACCCTGATAAGCACACAAACCTGAACCATTCTGTGTCATGCAACTATCCCTTGTCAATCACCTGTCAAAGGACAGACACAAACACCCATCAGAGATCCCTCTTCCCTGACCAAGGACTTGTCCTAGGATTGGACAATGGGGAATTCCACAGTCTCAGTGTCCAGGGGGACAAAAATGCTATACAAGACTTGTATTTTCAGGGTCTAAAGCCCAATTATTTTTTATGATGCTTTGGCATCACTTAGCAAGCTAAAAGGAAAAAGGAGGAAAGTCACCTGTCCTTAGTTGCCATGAAAGTCACATCTACAGCAGGTGAGTTCTGGTATAGTTTTTCTGCAATAGCTACATTGGCAAAACCATTTACTGCAGACTGAGTCAGAAAGAAGTATTACTAAAATAATACAGCGTCATTCTTTCAGATGGTGTAAGATACACAGTTAATGATTCCAGTCACTGTGCTGTGCAGTGTTAAAAACCAAACCAACCCCAAATCAACCACAACAGCCTTCCTAAGACATTAAAATGCTTCAGGGGAGATAAGGTAATAACCAAACCTGGAATACTTCAATGAAAAATATTTTTTGAAACAGACCACATTACATTCTATTTGACAGCTATAAAACCTTTTCCCTATTAGAAATATTCTCCTCAGAGATCAAATCTCCCCCCAAAAAACTACTTTCTGGGTGTTTCATGTCCACAGCCACACAACTGGGCAGCCATGTCAGGTGCCCAGCCAGGCTCTGACTGTCTCCACTGCAAGGACTGAAGGTCCTTGGGGAACCACAGGGATATCCCAACTATCCTTCAGACGAGCCTGGCAGCAGCTCCTGATGCACCCCAAACATCAGCCCATCAGAGGCGCAGCAGCTGCCAGAGGCAAGACACACAAAGGAGGAGAGGGAGGAGGCCTGTGAGGCCACCCTAAGGGATATCCAGGAGGAGGCATGGAGAAGGGGAGGCTCAGAGGTGACCTCATCACTGTCTATAACTACCTGAAGGGAAGTTCTGGCCAGGTGGGGGTTGGTCTCTTCTCCCAGGCACTCAGCAATAG
>JAWWEV010000083.1:42265284-42289413 GCA_035583235.1 Hafferia zeledoni
TGGGCTGCCCAGAGAGGTGGTGGATTCACCATCCCTGGAGATTTTTAAATGCAGATTGGACGTGGTACTGAGTGCCACGATGTGGTAAAGGGACTGGATATGGACCAAGGGTTGGACTCGATGATCTTGGAGGTCTTTTCCAACCCAATCGATTCTATGATTCTATGATTCTAAGGGGATGCTGTTGGGAACAAAGCTGGAGATTCACCCTCAGAAGGAGGCACCCCTGAGGGTGTACTCCCACAGGAGCAGACACGACTCTGAAAGGACTGTGGCCCATGTGTAACCCAAGAGCAGAGCTGAGAAAAAACAAAGAGCAGGAAAAAAACAAAACAAAAAATGACTGTTTTCTGATCCTGACCTGTGCCACCCATCACCTCACCAAAGGGACTGAGCACAACATGCAGGGAAGGCAAAGGGAGTGGAGACTAGGAAGGGGGCAGCAGAGTTGTCTGAAGTTGAGCACAGGGAAAGGGGAGGAAAGGTATCTTCCCTAAGAGGTTTTCCTTGTCTTACTTGTTGCTCAGTACCCAAATCAGTAAAATTTATGTTGATTGGCAATTAATTAAATTAAGTAAAACTCCCTGAGTAAAGTAAAACTCCCTCACAGCAGAGCTGTGGTGTGTCCCCACTCCAAATGTTCTCATGCAGCCATGTAGGGGCATTGAAGTGCCATCACACAGGCACATACACGTGTGATGTGCCACATCGCCCAAGGAACTGTGAGCTTGCTGGAAATTTGGCCCACAGAGTTTGCAACATTTCTCTTCCACATAGTCTGATGGTTTAAAAGACATGGTTAGGCTGTATGTGACCAACAGTGCTCTGGGATTTGCACACCAACTTTCACAAATACTTTTAACTGAAAATAATGAACCCACTGTTATAAAGTTTGACAGACTTCCAACCGCAGAAGCTCAACAATGTTCTGTTTGCATCCCACAGCCATATTATAAAATTGTGAGGATGAGACATTACACAGTCACAGGGGTAATAAAATTTCAGCAAAACATGCCATGACAGGAATTTTCAAAATTCTATGAAAAACTCATAATTCAATATACTGAAAAAGTTAGGAAACTAATATTTGTAAATTCCATACTTGGCAGACACATGGTATGTTCCTAGGCCCAGAAATAATGATAAATAATCTGGTTTTATTTATTCTGTTGAGACAGCAAACTTTTCACACCATATTTTTTGTCTGGATTCAGTTTTCTCCCATTTGAGTGAAGTCAACTTGCTTTCCAGTACCACTGGCCACAAGCCAGGGTCCATATTTCATGGTTATCATCCAGTATCAGGCCAGCAGGGACTATTAACTCATTTTCTCTCATCTTCTGCTTATCACAGTGATTTAATTTTTGCCAGAACACTCCATTAACAAGCCTAATGATTTTAGTTATATTAGAGCATTTGTGTTTTCACAAGACTAAACTCCTTTGTGTTCCTCATAGAACAGGAGGGAAGTTCAGAACACGACAGTGATGGACAAGATTAAGAACGCCCAGATAATCTCAGCAGGCAAACCACACCAAGTTAAGTAGGGGGAAAACCTCTCTCCTGGTTTTATTCAGCCAGAGGAGTGGGGAATTCCTTCCCAACCAACAAAAATGAGTTTACTGTATGCATTTAAGCAAATCCACTCCCATCCAAGCACCCAGGAAGGCATCTGAGCAATCCACCTCCCTGGGCTCCCTGAAAACCTTTTCTCACAGTCTGTTGTCTCTTCTGTGGTGGAAGACAGAAAAAAATCCAAAGAACCAAGCCAAAAGAAACCCATCTGGCTAACTGCACATCAAGGAAAAAAAATCCTTCTCAAGCCCATGAAGCAACAGAGCAGAGATCCCCAAAGCAGGGTATTTTATCACAGCCTTTGTCTCAATGCAGAGCTGCCAATGTCACAAGCATGGTCGGGTCAGTGCAGACAGGACTGATCTCCCAAACAAGCCAGCACAGGGAAGATGAAAGGGGCAATACACTGATCTGCAGATCTAAAGGCACAAATGGGGCTGTAACAATAAATCCATAACTGCATTAACGCAGCCAAGACTAATCTCATCAAACTCTGGAGTTGCTGGGTGCATGTGAGTACTTCCTGAGTCTGCTTTTTTACTTTTCCCCTTTTTTTATCTAAGAAACTGGAAAAAGCTCAAGGGAAAAGAAACATGAGGCTCCCTCATGTCAAAGCAGGTCAAAATGAATTTCTGAATGTTCTAAAAGTATTCAAATAGTACAAGTTTCTTGCTGTCATCCAAGTACCTTAAAAGTACTACTGTAGTAGTACTTACAGTAAATATTGTGGCTTTTGTACAAATCATACATTATTTGTTGCCATTTCCTTACAACAAGCCTTTGTCAGAAACAGTACAAGTAATCAAATAAACAATTGAAATACATTTCTCAATCGAGGGTTGTTCTGGTGACTTAGCAGGATGCTTTTAGGGAGAATTAGTCAGATTAGATATTTCTAAACAACAGGAAAACAAGAGTGTATTTAAGACTGACTTACTGTTATAGATGACTTTCCTGCTGTGTTCCCATGTTTGAGTAAGGACTTGGAGAGTTTCCTCTGAGAAACAATCTGCACAAACATCAAAACAAAGGGAAAAATATTTAGAATCTGTAGTAAATACCTGGTTTATTGTGATTTCATTTTTTCTTTTGTAACTCAATGAACAATCAGAGCACAGCAAGACCAGGATGGAGAAGAAAGGTTCCCCAGGAAGCCTGCAGAGAGAATGCAAAGGAAGGGAAAAACAAGGAGCTGGGGTCAAGCAGAATGAGGAGAACACAATTCACTGAGTTGAACAGAAGAGTGAAAAACACATCACAGATTTTCCTCAAGTATTGCAATGACGGTGATAGAGGACAGAAGCTTTAAATGAACTTTAAAGACAATAAGAAGGAAGCTGCACTCAGCAAAGCTATCAGAGATACCTCCAAAACTCATTTATTTTATAAGAGACTGAAGTCTGTTTACAAAGAGAAGGCATTTATTTTATTTCAAAACATCAGCAACTCTAAATTCAGGACAGAAGCAAGCAATCTGCCCCACAGGTTTAGGTCCAAAAATTGTCTCCTTTGCTTACCAGGCACCACATCTCCCATAGAAATCATCATTAGAAATTATTTTGTTCATTAACCAAATTATAAATGTATTTCAAATAAATGTTATCAGAGTAACACTGGCAAAAGATGTTATTTGCAATATTAGTAGTAACTATCATTCCCTTACTGTTTTGAAACATTCAAAACTAGACCAGTAAAACTGTAATAGCATAATTGGTAAGACACAGTGATGCCCCTGCATAATAGGTCCCTCTTCTTTGTATGCTGTATTAATTTATTTAATTTTGAAATTATTTCAAATATTTTAGCATTTTAATTTATTAATTTGTTTGGGTTTGTAATCAGAAAACTTCAGAATGTAGACAGATGCAAAGGTAACTCGAAACACAGCTTAGAAATCACATTATTTTTAATACAAAACTGTACTAGGATTTTGTTGTGCAGATACTGAGCAAAGACTGGTTGTGTCTTAGGAAATACCCTAACCCTTTTATACCAGAAATAGTCCTTTCTGCATCCAGCATTGCTTGGAGACACTTGGACAACTTCATAGAATAGACTTATCAGCAAAAATATGCCAGTGTATTAGTTGTAAAAGAAAGGCAACCATGAAGTGCAAGAACAGTTCCAGGCCCTTCATTAGAGCCCTGGGCAGCACACACATTTCAGCAACAACCACACGGGTAAGTGCTGGCCAGAGCTGGAGGAGTGTCAGTACCCCAAGGCTGCAGACAGGCCGGGAAGGTGCTGAGACACAGCAGTGAATGGGATGTGGATTTTGGCCAAACCTCACCATGGGCAAACGTGATAGTCCTTCCCAGAGATTGGCTCAACTGAACAGAAAAGCACAACCAGCACCTCAGGTTATCCTCAGCTCTGGCCTCGATGGAAGCAGCAAATAAGAGGAAAGTTTTGAAGAGTCTTTAAATACGAGACAGGAGAACCATCACGTGGCTGGACAGCACATCCAGAATCACTGTGTCCAGCTCCTTGATTCCACTGCAGCTTTGCCTGACAGATGTTTGTCTAATTTTGAAAGAAAGCCAGAGGCAGAGGCAAACACCTCCCTTGGAAATTTATTACTGTATTCATTATCTTTACTGTAAATATACTTTCTTAACAGCTAATCCAATTCTCTGCAGTTTAAGTCCATTATTTCTGTCTAATGAACCATGAATAAGCAAAACAATCTTTTTCTCATTGTTTTTCAGGTTGTCTTTGTATCTGAAGATTCTCCATAGTCCTCTTCACTACAAAACCTGAGTTTATCATATCTTTCCTTTTTGACCAAATTTTCCAGCCTTCAAACCATTCTCTCTGTTCTCTGATGAACCTTCATTGCATTGGCCTACAGACACTCTTAAAATAAAGCTCAAAATTTGGCATAATAGTCCTGGTCCTTCCTATGCAGGAAGAACTTCTCCTTGCAAGGCTGATACACTCCAGGATTGCATCTGACTTATTTTAAGAATATGATGATACTGTTAACTAATGTTCATTTTATGACCATTTCAGATTGCCAGCTGGTTCTTACTCTGCACTTTTACATCTGGCTATTACTTAAGTGAATAATTTAACGCTTCTTTTTGGACTGCCTTCCATAAAGCAATTTGCTGTCATCTCACTCAGTTTTCCAAATTAAATTCTGGATTTCAACACTAGTGTTGCTCAGTGGTGCCGACAGACAGGAATACAAGTACTACCAGGATTCAGAAGTCCTTTTTCTTGCCTGGCATCTTGGAAATGCTGTTTGCTGTGACCCCTTAAGTTAACCACACATCCCTTTTCTTGCCAACTAAACAGGTTCAAGCATATGTCATTGCACTCCTGTGAACCGTGAGCTGCAATTAAAAAAAAACTTGAGATTCTCAGATGGCAGGTAATAAGGAAATATGACAGATTATTTTTAATATATCATTAAACTATGGGTTGTGTACCAACCAGACAATTAATTATGTCAGCTGGGGAGCAAGGCCCATTCCTCTCCATGACCTCTCCTCCCTCCCCGAGATGCACAGACAACTTTGTAAATACATGAAGCTTTTCCACTGAAAGCTGTGGGTATTGATGACCAGAAACCTCTTCAGATATCTCCCATATATACAGCCATGGTATGAGCTAGAACTCGGACGGGAGGTGCAGCCAACCTCCTTTAGCAGCATTTCCCCCTAGACTATCCAAGCCTTTGCAGCTCTCAGAAGGGGCACAGCCTTCCAGAGGCACCTGCAGACAGACAGACACCTGGAGCCCGGGAGCATCCATGCAGGTGGCAGATAGACAGCTTGCAGTTCCAGAGAAGATAATTTATTCTGACATTCTCATTAGTGGACTGCATTAATAACACTCCCTCTTTAAGCCATTAGCATCACCGTGACACAGTAAGCACTTTGCATATGTAAATATGTGTATTTGGGTGCAACCGTTTACCAGTTGTTAATTAAGGGGCCAGCAAATGAATCCTCCATCTGCCAACAAAGTGCCAGCATTGTTGCCTCAAGTTGTACTGCAATAACCATCAAGGCATCTCTTTTCCATAGCAGTAAATTGCCCTTTTTGCTCATGCACTGTGCAAACCAGGTCTCTTTGTTAGAACTCTTTCTGTGGAAGCCTCCATCAATTATCTATCATATTTTTTGTTAAGGTATCAATGTAAATCTTATGAACATTATCATAAAAAGCATTTCCTGACCTGATTATCAGTCAGGAAGTCCTAAACAATGGTAACCC
Organism: Hafferia zeledoni; assembly: GCA_035583235.1. Classification (NCBI taxonomy): domain Eukaryota; kingdom Metazoa; phylum Chordata; class Aves; order Passeriformes; family Thamnophilidae; genus Hafferia; species Hafferia zeledoni. Next base: position 42,271,084 of record JAWWEV010000083.1, read on the forward strand.
AAGGGCTAGGAAGCATTAGTCTGAGTTACAGAGGTGGCTGAACTGGCAAGATGTCTCACTAGAAGGTAATTGACTGTAGGGCTTTCATATCTCACGAATCTTTGGTTTGACCCCAATTTCAAAAACTTGCAATTTAAAACTTCAGCTTCACAGAAAAAAGGGGTTTGTCCAAAACTCATGTGAAGAAGTGCAGAAAGTAAACGTCTCTCTTCTTTCTAATACACAAATAGCAGGGTCCAGTTCAGCCCCAGCAAACCTCATTAGATTGCCAGAACATGCATTTTCACAAACATTTCATTAGAAACATGATCAACTGTGTTAGATTGAGCCGGAAAAATGCCAACAGCTCAACACAGAGAGAGAGGGGCCCGTCCCCCCAACCAAGGGAAAAGGAGGGAGGGGCAAAACCCTCAAAACCCGAAGTAGCAAGCTTCTTATATTATACAAAACAATTAAAAAGAGAATATGATATAATACATATATATAAATATGTGAGAAAAAACAAACTAACAACCATAACTACCAAGTCACCCAACCCAATAATACAGATTCCAACCATCCAACCCCCACAAAACCTCCCAAAAACTCTTCCAGAGAAAACTCTCAGCAAGAGAGGAGAAAAATTAACAAGAAAATGTTCCCCGCCCTGGATAACACAGCAGGGATGGCAGCAAGGCCTGAACTCAGTAGAGACAGTCAGTGTGTCCTCATGGGGCTGAGGCAAAGACCAAAAGAGACAGAAGCTCCACCTCCCTCTCTTTTTATACCTCTTGATGATGTCAGATGATATGAAATACCTCTTTGGTTGCTTAAGTCAGGTGGTGCTTCTCCCTTCTAATCTATGCCACATCCCTGGGCCTGCTGAATTGAGGCCTCGCTGAGGCCTGGCTGAAACTAAAGCCAAAAATACCCCACCAGCCAGTGAACAAATGGATGTAGAAACCTGTCCTGGCTGAAGCTGGAATAGAGTAAATTTTCTTCTTAGTACCTTGTACAGGACTGTGTTTGGGATTTAGTAAGAGAATAAAGCTGGTAACACACTGATGTTTTGGTTGGTGCTCAGTACTGCTTACCCAAAATCAAGGGCTTTTCCATTTCCCATGCTTGGCCAGTGAGGAGGAGCACAAAACCCAGGAGGAAGGCTGGCCAGGACGGCTGACCTGAACTTGCCAAGGTGATGTTTCATAGCACAGAACACCCTCTGTTCAGTAGATAAACTGGGAAGAGCTGGCTCAGAGCTGCCAATCGCTCCTAAGGGATGGGCTGGGAATCAGCCAGCAAGTGGTGGGCCATTGTAATATGCACCACTTCTTTCTCTTGGGTGTTATTACTCCTGCTCTCTCATTTTCATTACAGCTATTATTATCATCACAATAATCATAATTCAATTTTTGAATTATTAAACCATTCTTATCTCAACCCACGCTGTTTACCTGCTTATCTTTTCTTCCTGAGTCTCTTCCCCACCGGGGCAGGGGCAGGGCAAGGTGTGTGTGAGTGGTGCCTGCAGGTGCTGAGCTGGGGCTAAACCACAGCAGTCCTTCTGGTGCTCCGGGTGGGGCTGTCACAAGGACAAAACCTCAGAGATTTCAGGGGTGAGACTAAGAGAAGTGAACTCAAGTTCATCATTTGCAACTCCAGACACATACTAACTACTACCCAGTTCTGGTCTAGGAGTGCCCCATGTCCAAAAAACATATCACACTGAATGTATTTTCAAGATGTGGAAATAGGAACAGAATGTTAAAGTTGCTATTCTGAGAAGAAGGATGTGCACATGAAGTTAACCCTGCTTGTAAACTATGCAATCATCTCAACAGAGCATCCTCTTGACTAGTTTTGTGGTCTGCAGTGCTAAGGGCTGTCAGTTCTGTGCTAAGATGGGGATGGGAAATTCCCTTGAAGATGATCTTAATTTGTCTGATTACAGACAAGCCCATAAAGGTTAAGGACAGATCTGGGGAGATACTCAATATTGCTGTAATGAAATCTGGATTCACACCATCATTTGGTCCTATTTCCAATTTAAAACATATAAAAGATGTTTTGCTTTTTTTAAAAAAAAATATTTAAAAGTATGAACAGATGCAGGACTAGGTGAAAGCCCCAAGGCACTGACACCAGCTGTGTACCATGCACTGCTCAGCAGTCACTCAGAGACAAGGACTCTGATGGTGGTTTGCTCTCTCCTATGCCTGAGTCGTGACTAATCAGTGCTGTGTAAGATGAGCTGTGAAAGGTAATGACCCATTTTACCTGCCTTATTTAGGAAACTTCTAAAATATATTTCTCTATGTGGTCCTTTCTTAACCAAATGTAGGGATAACTTTAAATAATATCATACAGAATTCTCAATGTTCATAAATCAAGCTAACAAGAAGATTTAAACACAGCTTTTTAACCAAGTTATTTCAACAGCATTTACTCAGCTTTAAAGGTGCCAGAGGCCACGTGTCTCAAATTCTATATTCAGGCTGGCCTCTTCTGCACATGGGACTTTCTTACAGGAACCCCAAATTTGGTTATTTAGACAGCCAGGTTAAGTACAAATTTCCCTCCACAGTGCACAACTTGAAGAAGTCTTTGTATCCTTGCCAGCAGAGGTAGCCAGACAAATAGCTTCCATTTCCCAGCACCTCTGTGTTCATTCATAGAATCAGAGAATGGATTGGGTTGGAAAAGGCCTCCGAGATCATCAAGGCCAACCTTTGGTCCAACTCCAGTCCCTTTACCAGATCATGGCACTCAGTGCCACGGCCAATCTCAGTTTAAAAACCTCCAGGGATGGGGAATCCCCCCCCCACCCCCTCTGGGCAGGCCATTCCAATGCCTGATTACTCTCTCTGGAAAGAATTTTTTTCTGATATCCAACTTAAATTCCTAATTCAAGCATAGGCAGCAGAACGGAAGTAGCTCTGGCCCACAGTGCAAAAACTCTCTCATTCTTCACACATTCCTCTTTAGCCTGTTTTTTTGACAAAGCAAGATTTGTACAACTCTGATATGCCTATGTTTGTCTTGCTCTCTGTCTCCCAGCTGCTTCTGAACCCACTGGGTACTTTTTGTGGATGGTGGCAGAGAGTCACAGGTGCACCCAGCACATTTCACCATGAGGAGAGACCAGACAGCAGGCAATGCCAGTGACCTTACTTCACTCTCATGGAAAATAGTTTCGGGAAATGAGTCACAGATACCAAGAAATCCCTTCAAGAGAACTAGTTCAGATGGACGCCAGTGAAGGAAGTTTCTTTCTGTCTAACTGCTCACAGAATTCTTGTTTCTTGGTAGAGACAATTTTAGTGCTATAATCATCTTGTGGGTACATACGAGTCTTTCTGTACCACACTCACCCCTCCTCAAGGTTTCTTTTGTTCACCATAGCACTGTTCAGCTCACAGTCTATTTACAGCTGAATGATACCTCTCCCTGCCTTTGTGAAAGACCTGTACCTGAAAATAGTCAATCCACACAGAACAAAAACAGAAATCGAAACAGAAAAAAGATATCCCTTTCAAAAGAGGCGTAATGTTATTACAGGAGATAGCTTATCAATAGCATAAAAAGTGAATTTAATTAGTATGCAGAGAAACAGTGCTTTTAGCACTTATCATAATAATAACTCATTATAATAGCAAACTAAATTCTAAATTGCTTTTCTAAAGACTGCTACAGTAATTCATACAAAAAGATAAAGCAGGCAAAAACAAAGCAGTACAAACTGTACAAGTAATTCTATTAACTTTGGCAAGATTCATCTGGAACTGAACATCTTACAGCTTCAGAGACTGTGCTGCAATGGCAAACTGAGAGTTTCCTGGGGAAACTGAGGTGTTGAGAGGGTTTGGTGAAGTTGGGGAGAGCACTGCCCTGGGGCTTTGCTCATGCTCTGAGTCAGCCCTCGCAGAAAATGACATTCACATCTAATAAAGTACATTATTCATCCCACTAATGAACAGAGCAACTTCATTTGGAGGACATCAAAGGCCAAGTGTTTAAAGGTATCTGGATGCCTAAGGAGGCACACAGACACCTAATGAGATTTAGGAATTCAAATACTGTGAAAAAACTGGTGCAGTGTCTTTTGCCCCACAGAAGGAGTTGACAGTCTATTAAACAAATATTCTGATACAGACCACTTCAGCTTAATTAATTCAGGTGCAATCATGGCTCTTTTAGCCTTTCTCTAATTTAAGAGCAAGGGGATTTGCAGTGGCTGAAACTGAACTAATAATCAGTCAGGATTTTCAAGTGCATAATCTGCTAATGGCATATATTATCAAAAGCACACAAGAAACAATTATACTCATTACTGAGAAGGAAGATTTTCAATCTGATTTGTACACAAATGTGTGTATGGGTAATACTAAATCTCAAAATAATACTTGAAAAGGTTCTTAACAGGAAAAGATTTACATCTCTTCAGTTTTCTTCTGCTACTAGCTGAGCTAGTAAGGGAATAAAAATATTTTAACACTTTGGAAAGTTAAAAGAAAGTAAACAAGGAATAGAATCCCAAAATTGAAAATGACAAAGACCAGCCATGGTGAGTACTAAAAGAAAAGCCCCAAAGGCTGTTTCCACAGAATATGTCACAGGGAATAACCCAGCCCACAAACCTGGGATGGTTCACAGCATTTAAGAAATAACCACTTTCCTGGTTCCCATAATTTAATGATGTTGCAGGCACAGCTGAGCAGTAATTAAGAATGTCTTGGCAACGTGACCGTGTTCAGTTCTCATTAGAAAATGATTATTCATTGAAATAATTTTTGTGAGTTCTTAAAGAACAGACTAACACTTCAGGGTGAAACTTCAGAAGAAAAATGTCTAAGACACCTTTCTGATGCTTCACTGCTGTGTGGTTAAGAAGTTAACTTTGGCTATTAGAAAGTTTGAGCCCTTACTGTACTAAATGATGCAATTTTAATGCTCTATAAATTTTATGGAATATAAAGGCAAAACTTCCAATAAGAGAGCTTTAGAGGCTCAGAACATATGAAGGCACTAACACATTAGATGGTCTTTAGGCCCCTTCCAACCAAAACCCTTCTGGGATTCTATGAATCTGATTTCACAAATATGCTTCTGATTAAGAATAATCTTTGTGAGGTTACAAGCACAACACAGTAGAGTTTCCTTGCTTAAATAGCTACCATATGGCTCTACAACTTCATTGTTAAAAACCAGTATCATTAGATGTTAGTTTTCTGCAGTTACTTAGAAATTAAGTCTAAAATGGAAAGTAATAACATATTTTTAAAATGTATGGGTTTTATTCATACACTTTAACCTACCATTTAACAGTATCACTTTATTTAAACAATGCAGCATGGACAGCTTAATTGCTTGGAGTGTGGTGCATTTCTTGATTAAATTCCCTTAAGAAACTCCATTTTATAAACTACATGAATTTGTAGTCCATTATTTTAAGATTATGCTGCTAACTGAAGAGAATTTGTTTGCACTTTCAACTTAAATACCTTCTGTAGTATTTTAGGGTGTTTTTGATCTGGCTATCATTCCAACTGTACAGAACATATTTGCTAATCTGCTCATTACTGGGACACTCAACAAGCTGGAAATGTGAATGCAGAAGGAGCAGACTTTTAGTACTTAAAAACACACAAAAAAAATTCCCCCACTAAACCTCCTCCTGTCAAACCCTTCAAGAGATAATCTGCCATTGTTTTATTTGAAAAGGCAACTTTTGACCATGATGGAGAAGAAATATCACATTAAGGACGTGTCTATTTAGGACACTGATGTTTTATTAATTATACCCAGCAGGTATCTATCCACAACCATTTGTTCTGCTGTGTTTAAATGCTGTGGCATAGGAAATGCCTGTCGATGTGTTTACTCTTCACATCCAGGTACAGCTGACTGCATGCCAGGATGCTGTTGAACACCGTATTTATGGGGAGAGACACAGAATTGACTTGTTCGGGCAAGAGCAGTAAAAATAAGTCTTGCTGAAAATCCAGTGGGATGTCACCAGACAGTTTATGGTTCAGGATCTAATAGCCTACAAGCCACTGCTCTCATCACTTTCTTGGAACACAGATGCATTTGAGAGGAGATTACTGACACCTTCCAAATGAATGCATCTCCAAGACCTCAAATTTCCAACATACTTGTACCAGTTGGGTAGGATAGGTAGGATTTAGATCAGAAGAAAGAGAAAACTCACTCCTCTCTGTCAGCTCACTGTATAACTATGCTACTGCCTTTCCCAGCATTTATTATTCCTGTTAATTTTAAGTAGGAGTGCTACACGATTTGGGCAAACATGAAGGTTTATTACACATCCAAGTGATGATCTACAAACAGCTACAGGTAGCAGTGAATCTCTTACAGATCACCTAGAAGAGAGCATAGAAGCTGGCACTTCTATGGAGGGGTGGGAAGGGAATCACAGTCTTTCAGACTATGCCTAAAAATCTACTGCCTTCCTGGACATCTCAGATAACACCTACTTGCACTGGGAAAGTGAGTTGAGAGGCAGACACACACTCTTAAACAAGGTCCTGTCTTATTCAGGCATTAAAGTGATGTAGAAAAACAAATTCATGTCAAAATTGCCTCAAGAAAAGACATGGCTCTATTATCTTCATGAAAAAAATGCTGTAATTACACCAAACAGCCAAGCATGAGTGTAAGCTCTGTATGTACAGCCTGTGCTGTAGGATTTTTGATATTACACTCCTCATAAAGGCTTTATTTGGATGACAATTCCAGTGCTACGATTTTGGGGGGTTAAATCAGTTGAGGAATTATATAAGAGTAAAAAACTAGAAAAGGAGGGGATTGAACACCACAAAAAAAGTCTAAATATGAGATCAGAGTCTCCAGGCTACATTACTGTGAACAGAATCCACACTGTTATTATTTTTTCTTGGTTACCATTAAAATTACGCTGCAACCAAACCAGCTGTGTGCTATTTATAGAGATCAAATCATTATAAAGACATCTATGCTACAGGCAGCAGCAATGACATTTTTCCCTCCCTTCATTATCAACCCAATTAAGCAAGAAGAACATTATAATAACATTTTTCTTTGTTTCCCATTCTCTTTGGTGTTATAGGATAGTCTATTTTCATTGATTAAGACACAAGAATTCTGTCAAAAGGAACAGACTTTATAGCTCACTGTAAACATCCTAAATATCATCAAATTAAGCTTTCAATTTAGTGCATGCATATGTTTCATATTACTTCTCTCACTGAGAGGGCTCTCCCTCAGTTAGCATGTTTGGCCCTGCAGCTTTGGAAAGAAAACCAAAGCAATTCATGTGTGGTGGGGCTGAGGCAGGAGCGAGAAAAGGTGAGAAAACAGGAAACAAAAGCTTTGCAGCACCTTCCATGACAAGCTACCCTGTTCAGAGTACAAACTTATGTGCAAGCACTGCAAAGGATAACCTAAACAAAAGCACTGCCTGCTCTCATCACACAAGCTACCACAGCAGGGAGAGCAAATTTACACTCAGTCCAGTGAAACTGAGACCATTCTTGGCATTGAAATTACAGACAAGGCAGAAACCTGTGTTATGAAACCCTGCATGACAAAAACTCTGACAGTTAGGACCAAGCTGTGATACCTGGGACACTGCAGTGTGGGAATGCACCACAGGCCTGGCTCTGATGGCCTCCAGATATCGATCCTGTGGATACAACTCATCACCCTTAAACTCTGTAATCTAGAAAGTTCAGTATCTACCCTAAGCCAGCTGCCTGGCTGCTCCTGCCAACTGATGAGGAAAGACAGGTATCTCCTCAAGATGATTTATCCTAATCTGTGATGGCTGCCTCAGGTAGAATGAATCAACTTTTGGAACCGTCTGTTTCTCTCCACTGAACTAAAGATGGAAATCACAAGAGTAACTTAGTCTAGACACCAAACTTTCGGATGACTGAGAGTCAGGGAAATGAATCCAACCCTATCACTCTATTTGCCACATCACCAGGCACTACTCTGTGTGAATAAAGTGTATTTTCAAGTGTTCCTTGGACTTGGAACTGGCTTTAAACCCCATATAATATTAGGAACAATAACTTTCTCCCAAATTTTCCAACACCATCTAATAGTGGTGCTTTTACTGTCCAAGGCCAATCACTGATGCTCTGTTTCCTATAAGCACTGGTTCACTTGAAGCTGTACTACAGCAGCAAATCAAACCAGCAGAACTTCTTAATTATCCTGTTCAAAGCACTGATTAAGAATTTTGTCATGAATGACAAATCTCACCCATCATTCATTTAACAGAGCAATATATTTCATACATACACAAAAAAAGAGGGTTAAGGGGGGAAAAAGGCAGCGATACCTACTTGTCCAAGAGTGCACTCCATGCCACCAAGAAAATCTGCTTCCTTCAGCCCATTGTGGTTGCTGCTGATGTCATGGACTTCAAACCGCAGCCGCTGCACCTCCTCAAAGTAGAAATCCACTGTGAACAGCTTGGAGAAGACAGGATTTATACAGGTCCGAATCACTTCTGTCCTGTCAACCTGCCAAAGACAAACAGGTCATGTGAGTGGTTTCTCTTTCTACCAGTGACAGACTACCATGAGCTTCTCAAACACACTTTTCTCATTCATCAGGACTGACAGGCCATTGCTGTGCAGGGCTGAGCACCAGCACAAGATAAGGTTAACGTCCCTTCCCTCTCCCTTCCAGTCAGCCTTTGGCAGACGCTGGAGGAACACGGGGCACAGTGTAAGCAGTGACTGCCTCAGCTCAGGTATATACCAGATTGAGCTGGTGGCAGTCAGGAGCTGTGCACAGGCAAAATTACTGTCTTGGGCTAGACTAATAACTGGGAAATAAACCAGAGAGTAACTATAAATTTACATCCCCAGCAGTACCCATCCATCACCACAAAACAGCAGCAGAGCGATACAGTTTTATCAAACTAAGTGGAACAGCAAGCCAAGCCCCTGGTAATTAGTCATTTTGGACGATTTGCCTGATTAAGGAGTGGAGAGCAGGATCAACAGCAACAACTTTTCTTAAAAAATACATCAATTTTTCCATCTGGCTGAGTTGGACCAAAAGATTCTGACGGATTATATACTGCTTTTCCTTGCCTCTGAGCCTTAAAACTGCTAAAGAAACATCATCAAACCTATATAGTTATTTCTTTTAAAAAATGCTCATAGAGTACTTTCTAGTTCTCTTAAAATGTTTCCTATTTTTGAAGTAGGCCTTTGCTACTTTTCATTATGAAACATCATTGGTGACACCGTAAGCAATGAAGCAATTTCCTTTTTTCCACTCTCTTTGCCCTGGCACAGAAAAAAACTTAATAATTCTGTAAGATTAAAGGAACTGATCCTGAATGAAGTAGGACTTGGGCACATCAGTCACTAGACAAGAGGTGGCTGGTGCACCATGGAACAGACAAATTAAATTGCTCAGAGGAAGAGTGATGAGATCCTTTGTCTGATTCCTGATCAGGAACATCTGTTGTGCAAAAAATGACAGCCGCTTTCTTCACTGTTCAGAGTTCATAATGCATTAGCCTTGCTGGTGGTTATCGGCAAGGACACCAAGAGTCAAGCAAAGCAAAAGCATGGGGAAAAAACGAACAGTTCCTGGTAGCACAGATCTATTTTAGTGCTCATCAAAGTGTCAGATTGACAGCTCTGACAGCTGAAATCCTTTAGCTAATCATCAAACAGATGCTACCAGTCCTTGAAAAGGTGCAAGCCGATGCTACCATTGCTGTCTTCTCACACAGCTGTGCCAATGTGTTCTGACTATGCCAAGATGCGGCCGCCACAGGAAGGAAAACAGCCTTACTCATCAATTCTTACTCTCTTTGCTTAGACTAGATAAATATGATGGTTTTGATAACAGTGATGCAAAGCATAATACAAATAAAATAAGGTGAGAGAAGATACCAGCTACCTTCATTCACATGCTGGTCTATATCAACATTTTTTGTTATCTCCACTTGCAATCAGTATGACTTCAAATCAACGTTACTGCTACAACATGGAACATTTCTTATGTCAGATGACTAATCAGTTCAATGGGATGTCCTTGAGATCTCTTCTAAGTGGGAAGTGATTTGATTCACTTGAAGAAGAGTGGTCATCTCATGAACTAGTGCACCAGTAGACTCAATAATGAAACCATTTATATGATCAGTTTTAAATCCTTCTTCATAGCCACAGCAATCTCTGAAACTCATTCCTTGTATAAACTCTTTTAAAGTGCATAAACAGCTATGGCATCATTTTAATTGCTTCATTGCTTCAAGTTTCTGTTATTGTTTCACCTCAACTCTTTGCTGCTGGAATATGGGGAACGAGTTTTCTGCTGTGAAATACTGCAGGATTTACACTTGTGCCCCACACGGGTTAAATACATGACCATTCCAGGCAGTGGAGCACCTGAAACTGGAGGCACAGGTCTGCACACAGGGACATTAAGCATTTCAGTCTCACACAGTGATAAGACACTGTTTGCCTTTTCTAGCCTGTGACTGACTGACATCATTCCCCTGACAGACACCGTGCTGAAATATAGCCATTTCACTGAGTTTCCCCAGTCCTACCACATTATTGAGCTGATCCATCAAGCCAGCATGTCAGAGCAGGGGACTACGTGAGACAAATGGACATGGAAAGAGGCCCTGCCAACAGCTCCACAAGCAATACAGAATCCTCAGCTGTCAGCACCGCGCTAACTCTGGCAGTCTGCCCTGTCCCCAGTCTGCTTTCTCAGCGTATTTCACAGTCACCCTGCTTGGCTAGAAGGTCTAGCAGGGTCCTCAGCATGGGCAGCCTTGCTCCACACCCCGCTTTGATCCCTGTGCAGCAGGGCTAAGCACTGATAACCAGCCAGAGGGACTCACGGTGAAGAAGCAGTGGCAAATGAAACAGCTCAATAAATTCCATGACTCTCATGGAGTACTCCAGGTTAGAAGATGCTAAATAAACACAAGGTATAATCTCCATTTCACTTCTGTCACAGATTAGAGGCTGTTCTTTCTTGAGCATTCCTGCTCTCATATTCAATTGTAAGGCCTTAATGCTCTCTTTAGAAATGCTGGATGAGCACAAAACCATGATGGAAACTGGTGAGAATACCATTGTTAGGTGCAGTTTCATGCTGATATTCATCAAAGAGGTCATGATCTACAGTGCTGCAGACACTTAAATAGAAAACCAACAGAAAAACCTGACTTGTTTTTGAGCACAACAAGTGATCCCAATACCTACAGGACCTGTTTCATTTCCATTGAAATACAGTGTCACGTTCATGCTAACTCAAAACGTTCATTGCAATCTGACACCATGTCAGCCTCAAGCCATATGCCCTTAATCCTGTTGTCACCAAAATCAGTAGCAGCTTTTCCACGTGCATAGATGATGAAAACACAGTTCAGCTCTGCCCAGCCTCATCCACTAAACACTCAGGAAGTTAGAACTCAGCATGAATGCTCTCCAGAACACAATGAGGAACACCAGCAACCACACTCAACCCCCATTACTTCTGTGGAAGACAGATTTTAAGTCTAACAACAATATGTTACAAGCAGGTGGAACTTACATGATTGATCTTGTTGCAGAAAAACCAAACTTTGGGCAATCTAATCCTGGGGAAGGTAGAGTTTTCAACAGGACATGGACAGGGGTCATGCCCACAACTTCAGGATTTGGTGATGCCTGACATACAAGCCATCTGTTATTTCTGGACTTTGCTAGAACAAGGAATTTCTCCAATTTATGAAAGCAGAATGAATTTTCAAAAGGAACAGTTGACAGCTACATGTACCTTTGGGCAGTGTCAAGAGGTAAAACTGACCTTAAAAAGCGCAGTGCTCATCTGACACCATGATCTGAACATCTGCTTCATGGTGCAGCTTTACCTGCACTTTCCCTTCAAGGACAATTTATACAGAGAAAAGGACTTGCATCTTCACCTCCTGGGATGGACTCACGCTGCTTTCCCTCTTCATCTCTTTAGGTCCTTGTCACTTCACAGAAGGTGGCACCCTGCTGGGCAGGCAGGATTACTTGGCAGGCCCATCTGGATGCAGCCACCCTGTGAGCTTCCCCTTGGGGGATTGTGAATGACACACAAACACCAAAGCTGGCATCCACAGCGTAAAGCTCCGTCTCAACAGCAGGAATTAAAACACAGCAAAGAAAAGGGCTTCTTGCTTTTGGCCTTCTGAACCCTCTTGTCAAACCTGAAGGAAGTAGGAAGCTGGGTTTGAAAGCTGCTTTCTCCTCACATGGATGGGAAATTAGCAGAAATGATTGCCTGCTTCCCTGTTTGCCCACCATCACCGCTGAGGAACTGCAGAACCAGCTTTGCAGTCGGAGAGCATCAAATTAAAGGAAGTTCAAAAGACAGATCAACAAATACTAAAATTCAGACTTCTTATGCTGTTTGTGTTTTTAGTCTGTGAGCTGCTGAAAAGCAGTAAGCTTAGCAGAACTGGTAGTTTCAGTGAGGAAATAGTTCTTCATCCTAGGAAAAAATTCACTGACAAAGAAATAATGCAGCAGTTGAGGTACGGGCTGAGAATCTCCCCTCCATCTTCCACCATTAGTTGAAAAGTGAAGTTTAGGGAAAAGAATCAGTCTGAGGGGGACCTTTTTTCTTCTTCTATCAAAATTAGATGAAGTATAAGCTATTTCATATAGAAGGATGAACAAGGATTATGTAGAAGGTTACTGCCACCTGGTACCCTAAGGCTTTCAAGTGATCCAGTGGCAATGCTATAGCCAATAATTATACAGTTGTCTCATGAACTAAGGCAGATCTTTGTTCTACAGAACTATAGTCTGAAACTTCATACTGTTGCTGCAGTTCCTTAAGTGTTTTGTAAAAATCTACTTGAAGAGCCATAACTATGCAAATTTCATTAAACAGAGAGTGTGTGTGCCACTATTCAGACCAAAGTGTGCTTTTGGTGGCTGCTACGTTTTCAGCAAGTTCTTAATCCCACAGATTAATCCACTGTTCCCTACGCATTTTACAGGCCAACAAGCAAAAACCAACAGGCTGTGTTTGCAGTCAAAGTCATTAGAAAATGCTGATTAAATCAAGAAGGATCATATTTGTCAGGTGAGATGACAAAAAGTACAGAGGTGAAGGGGTAGCATTATTTTTAGGTCATCTGAATTTTAACAAGACTGAAAATTTCCATGATTCAGTACCTTACAGGAAAATGTGATACCAAGAAGAAAGCAATTTACACTTTGCTTGGTAGTTCCTGAGGAAGTTATTAATATATTTTCTTATTATTAACAGTGCTTTCACACCATCACATTTCTATGCCACAAATTAAAAGTCATTGCAAAGGTCACCATTATTTATAGCCCTTGTTTCCCATTTAATTGATGATTGAAAACAGTGGAAAGAAACCAGTAAGTCTTCAATTCTTTTTGAGCTGTAGAGCTCAAAGCTGAGCACCATTTTCTCAATGTCAGCAGAAACTTTTGCTTTTGGCTTGAAGAGAAACATTTAATGTGAACAGTCTGAAAATTATTTGCAATTAGTTTCTTTCATTTGTGTATCTATAAAAATATTAGTTAGCTTGTAAACCTCTGAGTCACACTCATGAAGACCTGCTTTCCAGCACTAGAAAATTAACATATAGAAACAGCTCAGGCCCCAAGTGGCTTCAGTCTGAACAACTGAAACTACATTAAAACAATCATTATTATTTCTGAGTTGGAAAGTTCTTCATTAAGAGAGTCTATTTCTCTGTTCAGAGCCACCTACTGGCCTCTGCTTAATTACTTTTACTTTCTCAATTACTTTTCACTGCCCACTAAGTGGAATGTTGGCAAACAGCTCAAAGTGCTGCTCGTGGTTCCTGAGACTGGGGCTAATAATGCCAAGGTCATGGGTTTGATCCCCATGAGGGCCAGTCACTAAAGAGTTGGACCTGATGATCCTTGTGGGTCCCTCCAACTCAAGAACATTCTATGAAATATATATCCATCTCTGATATGGAGTAAGAACTCTGTACTCAAACTGCAACACATCATTTGTTATATATATTGTGTATAAATTCTTTGACAAGTTCCCAGATGGAATCAATATGCTCTTAAAAGGAGGGAGAAATGTGATTGTTGATAGGTATTTGCATATAGTTTCTCTCATTCACTCAGAATCAAAATATGATGTAGCTGTAACAGTCACTCAGTATCTGCACTTGAGGAGCTGTAGTGACTCCAAGCCAGTACAGCCTTCAGAGTCTCCCTCTGAGCAACTCCAACCTCTCCAGTTAGAAAACGTGGAAAAACCCTGTGGGTGCAATATAGGGTAACTACCAGTGCCAGGACAATCATGGGAACAGGGAATAGGGACATAGTTCCATGAGACTGGAGAGAGTGACACTCAATCCCCAGTATGATGAAATCAGGACCTAAACAGGTTGGGAGATCCTTGTGCCAGGAGAAGTGCCAGTTTTCTGGAACAAAAGAGACCTCTGAGAAAGCTACAATACTTCCCTTTAGCTTTCAGACCATGTGTGATTGTTGTCATTGATTTCCTTGGTCAGTCTGGGCTTTCCAGGCTTGATAAAGATACTGGAAAGTGCAAAGGTACTTTGCACTCGCTGTCCTTTAGGAAAGCTCAAATACCAGAGCAAAAAGCAAGTGCTCAACTAATGCAGTAATGCACAGTCACACTGTTCCTAAATGCACCAGCTACCAGATCTTAGTGTACTCTCTCCTGGAAAGAAACACTTTCATTTCATTCAAATAGTTCTGGGAATTAGCAGACACCAATTCTTCTAAGCCTGTTGTCACAAAACCCAAATACTTTGGGCTGGAGGGATAACTTTAAGTCACTGCAATGAAAGCAAACAGATTAAGATTGTTATCTTGTTGTGAGACTGTAATGGATCTCTCACTGTTTTCCTGGTAACACACTCATTTGTCAGCTGCATTTGTCAGTTCTGGGAGAGCTCTTTTGCCACGACTCTGTTACAGTTTTAGCTGGATGACATTGACACAACTTGGGTAGATTCTGACTCACTATTTCCTACAAAAAATATTTGAAAAACACCCTTCCAATTAAAACAAAACAAAAACAATGCAGAATATTTAAAACACCACATAATAAAGGGTGTTTTTAAATATTAAAATTTTAAAAATTAAATATTAACATGCTATTATTGTTATTTATGTAATCTATAATGTTAAAATATTAAAATGTTTAATAATTAAACCACAACCCCCCATTTTTTACATTTTTTAAATAGAAGAATAAAAGGCTAATTTTGTCTAGTGATAAACTTCAATGCATCAAATATATTCTCATCCAGTAAAAAAATAGACATATCACATGTGGTTGCATCACAGGGAATGAGTCATATCTGTTGTGTCCCTAAAGTACAGAGATGATCAGGCATTTTACAGGGAAAGAGTGTGCCACTGGGACATGAACTTAGGTTAAACAAGAAGTCAGCCAGAGACGTCTGATGAAGGTTTTGCCTGGAAGGGTTTGAAAACAATCCAGCTGTTCCTCCTGGACACCAGACCGAGGCCTCAGCTCTGTCTGACTTACACCAGACACACCAGCTTTGATCCCTCACACCTCTGGGGACCACCTGAGCCACCAGGTTACTGGCTATTCAAATAGTTCCCTCCGCATTCTGTTTTCTGTATATTATGAATTGTTCATCCTCGCAGAGAAACTGCACCCACGTCCTGCCACAGGACTTTGCCTTTCCTGACCATAAGAAATGCCTTAAAATGCCTCGTACAGTCTTCAGTGTGCTTGGCACATGATGCAGTGCCACAGGGCTGGTGGCAGGGGAATGTTGTGTGACAGCAGTGCCAGTGCCACCATGGGGTGTGCAAGGCCAGGGAGTGACACAGGGATAGTGACAGTGCTGGGTGACCAGTGAGCCCCAAGTGCACACACACACACACACACATACACACACTGACTGCCCCCCGCCCTGGCCTGGCCCTTGGGCCAGTCCCTGTCCCGGCTCAGCTGCCAGCTCTGCTTTGGCACTTTCCCTCTGTATCCCCTCGGCGGGGGGGAAGCACCAATGTGAAGATGGGTGGGTGAAATGCTGAGCTGAGACCTGGTCCCTGAGGAAGCTCCTCATCTGCAAGGGAGGAGACCCCGGAATGTCATCTGCAAACGCTTTCACTTACAAAGAAAGCACTTTCACTTACAGCCTGGTCAGTCCAGGCTCAGGGATGTTGAAAGAAACATGAGCCAATTTTAATTTGCCTCCTATGAGTTTAGAACTGACATAAAGCATGGAACAGCAAAGAACTCCAGCCCTAAAATTTTACCTGATGACAAGCATAGATGCTGCAGCTTCTCTGAGCCTAAGTGTAGAATTTCTTCTGTATGTAAAAACCATAAAACATGGAGCTTTTTCGCATCCATTGACCTTGGGTTATAAAGGACAATACTTCTTGCACCACCTGCTGCACTGTGAATATTCAAGGCAGTTTTGAAGAGCCAGTTGCACAACATTTCAGTGAACCTGAAAAGCCCCATGTCTCTTTAGAGCACATCATTAATGCAGCATAAATTAAGGTCTTTCCAGTGAACAATGATTAACTGGAATGAACAGTGAGAGAACCATGATAAGGCAGTGAGATAGGACTAACTGTCTTTTGCAAAAGATATTTTACATTATTTTACACTGATTACGGGAATACTTGTAATTCTGAATTTTCGTGTGTAAGAGATCAGAAGGACAAGTCTGAAGAGAGAGCATCAAACCAGGTACACAAAATAGACTTGCGAAACTTCTTGACAAGCAGTAGTAATTCCTGCAAAGCAGCACAAGCACTTACCTCACCTGGAGCCTCCAGGTTAGGTTCCCCCAGTGTTCAGGGAACTCTTTTGGCCCCCACTATCAGCACCCGGGGTAGTGCTGATGCCTCAGCAAAGACGTTTGTGAAAGCCCTGTCTGTATCCCTGCTGAAGCCATGAAATTGTCCTCATAATTAGCTACAAACTCTCACTCAGAGGTGACCTAACACAATAATACTCTCTTGGGCACCCAAAAGTTCAGGCTCACACTTCAGTTGCTTCAGAACTTTGACTTTTACAACAGTGTTTATAATTTTAACTAACTGGAGGTACTTTCGAGTGCTATTGCCCTGTGAGGCAGAGCTAGCACTCCCCAACGGGAGGTACCCCTTAGTGTGAATGCTGTGCCAGAGCTGTGAGGCTCATCATCAGCTGAGGGGACCATATGGTTCTATCTTCTCATGGGAGCCTCTGTGCTGATGACATGCTGTGATCAGAGTGCCACTGACAGGAGACTTTTCAAAGGTGCCCCTTACAAAAGTGTTTTGAGCAGATTTCTTTGCAATGTGAATTGTCACTGTCTCTCTGATTTTAGTGCCAGTACACCAAATTACAACAGCTCAAGAGCTACCTCTCTGCTTTAACACCTCACTGAAACCAATGAGCACTGAGTCAAAGTTTAAAAGAGACTGAGCAGGTGCACATACATACATGCCAGTGAGGAAGTCCAGCAAACTCCCTGCGGTCCCTCTGCACAAGGCAAGCCACTGCAGGAGCTGATACTCTGGGGGCCACCCCTTCCAGAGTGACCACGGCCATGCACTGAGTCGTGTTTTGGAGCAGACAGCAACAAGAGTGCTGCTCTCTCCCCTGTACCAGCTCGCCTCCTGCAGAGCCATTAAACAGAGACAAGCAATGATTATGCTTACTCCTGTTAAGAGTGTTCAGACAGCAAATGAAATTACTCATGTCAAAGCCTTTTATCTTATTCTGGACCTTCACAGCCTTAACAACCACATAAAATCAGCAGCTTCAGAATTTTTGGTAATGAAGAGTACATCTTCTGAGGTACTCAACACAACCTGACCCAGCCACAAGTAACAGAGAGAGACCTCATAGAAATGACTCAGTGGCAGAAGATATCCATGTGCTGTGCTCTCTGCATATTTAACAAGTGCTCAGCAAACATCAGCACAAGTGGATAATGACCTGCATCAACTCATGGGATAAGGTGCTGTAACTCACTCAGATGTGATTACACTGGCACAAGAAAACACAAAATTAACTGTTTCACTGAAGGCTCTTGAATGCTACCTCCAAGCTGAGCCCTGACACTTGGATGCCAGATCTTTAATTTATATCTCAAACACAGCCTGGACGTACAAAGACTACGATGACTGCCATTACTATTCCCCAACCTTCATTTGAAGTTGAGAGCTTCAGTTGCATCTTTGTGGGGGTGACAGTGAGTGCATCCCTTGAGGAAAGCAGTTTTAGAGTTCTCCCTTAGGGAGAGGAGAGCTACCTGGAGTGTGTGTGTGGTTCTGTGACCAATGAGATGCTTTGGTA
>JAWWEV010000083.1:42289513-42395373 GCA_035583235.1 Hafferia zeledoni
ATCTGTCTGTGAAACTATCTTGAGTAAACTCTTGTAAGCCTTCTGATGTCTGCTGTGCCTGAGCTCTTCTGGCCGTCGGTCCACAACCCAGCTCGGTGTGGGGGGCTCCCCCTATACAGCTTCTTAAATTACCATCCTTGAGGACATAGGCTTTCTGTAGAGGACAAAACCAGTCCTTCAAAGTGGTAACAGAATATTCATATATACCATTTACATCCACTTTCAACTTGCCACAAATTGCTAGCAAGCAGTGCAGTGCCTGGCAGCCATCAGAAAGTCAGAGCACCATGCAGCCATCTGAAAGCTCTTCAGCTGTATGTTCTCCACAGTTTCCCTCACAGGTTAGAAAGTGAGTCTTGGGAATAGTCCTCAATGATGGAGTTCCAATTTCACTGTGTTTGTAGGGAGAAACATAGTTTTGTTGGTTATTTCTGTGCAAGAAGGGAGAGTTTTTTGTTAAGGTATATATCAAATACTTCCCTACCTTTCCCCATACACATGATATTTTAATGTCTCCTGATCAGCTAAGTTCTTTACTTTAAAAGGAAATTTGGCATTGAATACTCTCTTGATTCACAATGCAATACATGACCTTGCCTGCATGACAGCAACAAAAAATGCTACAAAGGACTAGGATTTAAAATGTGCCAAGTATGTGACATTTGGTTTTTCAAATGCCATTGCTTGGGAATCCTCAGTTGATGAACAGAATATTGTTACTCACACAGTTAGATTCTGCTGCAGCATTTGGCTACAATATACTAGTTCAAACTTACTCAACTTAGCATGCAATGTAATTATTTGCTAATTCCACCTTTCATTATTCCAAAACTGACTTCCAGAATAATTTTTGGTATTGCCATTTTTAGGTAATATCACATCCTGGGCACTGGGCTTCCACATTCACAGACGTTTCTTCCTTTCCTGATGTCCTGGAGGACAAAAGGGTTAGCAGACTGATAGATGTACTGCGGTGCCAGCCCATCCAAACAGAAGGGCAGGTGTTTGGTGCTGCTGAGCAGCAGTTAAGCCTGCAAAGAGGCCTTTAGGAGTGTTCAGGGCGACACAGGATTGATCAGGAGAGAAATCTGCCATCATACAGTTTCTCAGGAACTTACAGGTAACTGAGAACAGCAAAACATTAGGTGATGGCATGATCCTTTGCTCACAGAGTATCAGTATGGCTACATCATCCTGCGCAAGAAATCTACGCTGCCTCAGTAATTTGCTCTTTAATTAACTGACTATAAATAGCATTTTGATAATTTATTTATACCAAGAAAGATTTCCTGCCTCATACACTCAGGTACGTTAAGCATAACCAATATAGATTCTCAGATGGGTTAATGAACTATGTCAACTGATACAGGCCTAGCCAAGTTGTTAGTTTGAGAAATTAATTTTCTAATGAAGCGCTCATAATTAGAGATTTAATAAATTATTTCTAATGTTGAAATTCAACTGGTAAATCAATTATATCATGGAGGCATTGGCAGCAGGAAGGCCATGTACTATTACACAAGATACACACTGCTTTACCAGGCTTTCCTGAATTCCTATACCAGAAGTAACAACTTACAAGGCCAATTTAAACCAGCTTGAGTCTTCCCACACAGCTGGGGAATTTGGACCATGTGTTCGAATGACTGCCTAGAAAAAGAACAGATTTGTTGTGACTCAAGTCCATTATAAACTACTCTCACTCTTTTTTTTTTCCTTTTACATATGCATTTTACAAAGCTCATCAATGGGGTTGCCATTTACTGAAACCACAGAGGCCCAACAGCTTGATCCACTACCCAGGAACAGCAGGGCAAGTCTGTCTGTGAGCTTCTACAACACCCAGGAAAATAGAGTATAACCTTATTTGTTTTACAGCCCAGTTACACTCCCAAGCACGCATTGTGGCATTGAACAGTACACAACTGATCAGAAGCAGAGAGCAAGTGTAGCTGAGCTGTGTTACAGTTTTATAGAAGCATCCTATTGCACTCCTGGCTTGGGATCTATTTGTTGGTACTGCAAGGACCTCAGTGGGTTATGGTTCCTGCGTTTACCTTGTAATATCTAAACCAAAAGGATTTCTGGAAAGCAAAATCCTTGTAATCAAGCCTGACATACATGTATGACAGCCAAAGACACATAAACCAGTCTGACATGACCACAGTGTTCCCTCCCTGAGAATGACTGCAGCCAGGAATATGCTGCACACAGGGACCTTCTCCATACATCTGACTTGCCTCACAACCACCACAGGCAATGAGCAGCCCAAAGTTGCTTCCTGTAATGGCTTCAGGCTCTCCTGGAAAGCATCATTCACTGTGATTGATAGGATGGGTTGCTACATGCACAGCTGTGAAGAAGTTTCAATGTGCACAGCATACCCAACCCACCCCAGGACACCTCTTGGCAGCAGCAGGGATAATAAAAGTTGATTTTTTTTTTAACTAGTGAGCACAAGATTTGATCATAAAAGACAAGAGTTAGTCTGTGGTTCTTCCATTAAGTGCAAGTAGTCCACATACCTAATTCGGTTTCCTGCTATCATGTTCTACATGTTATAAATACAGACTTGTTGGTGTAAATTATACTTGCTTCATAATCTGTATATTCCACCACAAGATCTTTCAGCCCTGGCACTCAGGAATTTTAACTGAGGACAAAACAGCCAACAGAGCGAGCACAACATCCTGTGGAAAACACTGCCAATCAAGAGAGTAGTCAATACAGCTGTACAAGAAACCTAAGCCATAAGTATCACAGAGCAGCTACACCTGAGCAACCTTCAGGGAAACCCCAGGGAACTCACAGTAAGCCCCATGAACCTGCAGACACTAATGGCAACACTCAATAAGCACAGACAGCAGGATTTGGTCTTCCTGGTAGACTTTAAAATTTAGCTATGACTGGAGCTATGAGGAAACAGCCAGTAGCAAAGCAGATTTGATGGAGATTATTCAATGTGTAGTTCATGGCCTCCCTTCTGAGGCTCACATTAAGGCTGGCTTTAGGCACAGACACAGAAAAACACTGCTTCAAAATGAAAACACTGCCCAGGCTGCTCTGACTTGGAGAGCAGAAGCCAAACACCCAGCAGATCCACGCAGTCCAGCGTGCTCAGACCATGCAGCAGGATCCCAGTTCCTACAGAATTTACAGGCACAGCCAACTGGGGTTCCCACCTGATGGCTCCCAAGGAGTCACTTCTGCCCAAGGCTATTCACAGCTCTCACAGCTTCCCACCCCTGGCTCCTGCCCTGGGGCACCACTGCAGTGGAAGGTACTTAATAAGTTACTAAGTAATTCATAAGCTACTTGGGCTTTACACTTGGGGTCAGAAAATTTAATTTTGCTGACACTGGTGAAAATCTGTGAGCTGCTTCAGGGATGAAAGGCATCACCAAGAGCCATTTTCACTAAAAATCCTGAATTTCATCATGTTAAAAAAAGAAAAAAGAACAAAAATTAATGCAACTAAATATGATCATATATTTTCTTGTTCCAATAGACTACTGTGTGGTGAGGCTCTCCTGTCTCCCACTTTCGGGACCTGTAAAACTGTAATAAACCAAAGAAAGCTTTGAGTGGATTTCAACTCTCTCTCTCTCTGTATCTGAGGTATTTGCCTGAATACTGAATTCAACAAAACTCAATTATGCATTTTCATTGTCTTGCTAAACAATGGAAATGGAAAACAATGGAAACCAGTAGCATTGTTCTTATGTATCTGCAGTGTTAAATGTGTTTATTTTATTTTATTTGCATAAAACAGGCAACATTTTGTAAACTGGCCTTTCAGTACGGTAATATGCTAATATATTTCAGGCATGTATTTTTTCCACTTGGTATATTTGGAAAGTTCATCCAATGCTTCCACATTAAAAAAAAAAAGCTACCCACATATCTCCTCTAAAATTCCCTTTGACAAGAATACTTCTCAATACCTTCTCTGTGCAACATGGCATTTTTTATTAACAAACTGATACAGAAATGAGAGATGTAAATAATGCCTGATGAAGTTTGCCTTTAGATCTGGAACACTGCAGAAAATTGTTCACGTTGTATGGGTTTGGGTAGAAGACAAAGCACATTCTTGCGTTCTGTTCCAAATTAAGAGACTTACAGCACTGCACTTACATCCCCCTGTACGAACAGTCCAACCCCAAAACCTGTGAAGATTGGGCTGAAGGATGCTCTTGGCAGTAGTTTCAGCTCAGAGTTCTGTGCTGCCACAGGCCGGGCTCAGTAGGGCTGAATTCAAACAAGGAAGGGTGTGTTCAGGTAGTGTGTGAACCCTCACTGAGCAGGAGTTCTGTGAAACCTCCATCAGGCTGCCACCTACCCCGACCAACCCTGGCATCAGGTACATTCTGATAAGGGGCAGCAAATCCTTTAGCACCTTCCAATGATTGACAAAATCAAAAGAAAACTCTCCCTGTAGTGATCAAGTACAAAGGGATTTTGGCTGAATGACAAAGTAGGAAGCAGGAGCAGCACATTGGGCTGCAACTTGCATTGATCCTCCTACAGTAAGAGTGTCAGCTGCACATGGGTAATTCTGATACAACCCTTTGGTCATTTCATCACTGATGGGATACAGGCAGGGTGCAAGCAACATGTGTAAAAAGTGCAGCCCATAATCCATTCCCTATCAGTCCACTGTGTGCTCAAAGCTCCAGCTGCCAGCCCTGAAGCACACAGAAACATTCTGCTCTAAAGGACTCAACCCAACACAGCACTTCAGCCCAAAAGATGGAACCTGTTCTTCTGGCATACTGGGAAACAAAACCAGGACCTGGTTTCTATCAGATGGAGGCAGTGGCATTAGCAATCTGGCTGAGTGAGGTACCATCCAGTGGGGAGAAGAACAGGTGAGTAGTTACCATGGCTAGAGAAGAAGAAAGGTGAGGGAAAAAGTGACAGGAGTAGGATGACATTCCCACACTGTAACCAGGAGTGGAGTAGTGTTTATCCACTATCTTACTACGTTCCTGCAGAATGAAAAGATAGTGGTATGAAAGAATAATTATCACAGACACACCGCTCTCTTCAGCTTCAAATGGAGAGAACGAACTGCAGCAGATACCAACCATGACAAAACATGCCAATATTCAGACACAATAGAGATATAAGTGATATTCAAGCAATCTGCATCTCCGGAAGACAAACTTGTTTTAAATTAAGAACTGTCCTTTCTAATAAATTCCTGCTGTTCTTTGATAGGAGCATCCTTCTATTTAATCAGAAGAAAGCAGCTCAAGGAGAATGCCTTTCTTCATATAAACATGTTGAAAAACTGGAAAAAAATAGTACAATCAATTAATTATTCATTGAGATCAAGTCCTACAGTCTTTACCCCTCTTTGACTACTTCAGACTTCTACCTTTGCTTTTGTTTTATCAAGAGTAAAGAATAGCTCCATATTTCCACCAGTTAGCAGATTTTGTTTGGTCTCTAACATCACTTGATACATTTGCACAAAGCAAATCTCACAGGACTACATGTATTCAGCAGTGCCCTTTCATTTCAGGCCCCTCTGTTTCAGCATCTCTCCATCAAGGTACAGTAGTCTGGTGTTTAAGGCTGCTGAGCTCCTGGCACTCCAGCTGATTCCAGCAAGGACTGTAAGCACATTTGAAGGTAACTTATAAAGTGGTGAGCAGCAGCACAGGCACCACCTAGATTGGAGGTTTCCCACAAGAGCACACAGAACCTCCAAGGCATGGAGAGCACAGGGGACAGAAAAGCCAAGAGGACTGAATGAAATTTGTTCTGGGAGTTACCCAAAGTTGTGCTGGGATGCTACTGACAGCGAGGGGAAGAAGACAGCCCAGGGAACTTGTAAATGCATTGAAAACTTATCCACAATAGTCTTTTCCATCCTTTACAGTGTTTCCAATTGCCCTGATTTTGCTGCAAAAATGAAGAATTTTGGCACCTCTCATAAAGATTCCCAAGGATAAAATAAGTTTTCTTAACTAGAGTGCTTTATGATTTTAGGGAAATGTTCTTAAATATAAGGAGAATTATCTAGTAATTTGAAATTTGGATGGTAGCAAAAACCTGAAATGGATGTAACATTGATTTTTCTTAACCCTTTTCTCTTTTAATGATATAACAAGCTGGGAAAATTGATGCAATGCTCTGAAACGTGTGAAGTTTGTTTTGTCAACCTTTGTAATCCCTTCTGTAATGACATGATTGGTTGGGTCACATGTAGGGAATAGGTCCAGGATCTCATTCTTTCAGATTTTGGTATCCCAGGTTTGAATCTCTGGCATGAACTGCCAACGCGCAGAATCCCACTTGGTCCTGTGCGTTACAATATCCTGGGCAAGCATGAAACCATTAGTGTAAACGTAAATACAGAGCTGACAGTCATTAGAGCTACAGAGTCCTGCTAATAAATGTTTATGTATTAGGGCCTTCCCATTATAATTCAAATTGATTTAATGCTAGCTACCAACAAATCCGCTGCAAGTTGCATGCAACCATCAGGATTCCATTAGTGATCTAATCCAACACAGTCGGATGGTTAATGAGCCTTTGGAATATAAATCACTTATCTCAATTTCAGAATCTGTCTTGGTGCAGGGGGGGATCTGCTAACCCAGCTCAGCACTTGAACAAGTTTTTTCATTACCTATGTAATAATATTGCAGAAAAATCTAGGTGTTAACCTAATATGTGGAAACATGGTTGTAAGGGAGAGGTGTGCCAAAACCCAGAAGAGAACATTTCAGCCATGATCCCATCAGGGATAATGAGCTGTGATCCTTCTAGAGCAAACAGCTTTGATGAATCAGATACAGAGGTTCCCCAGCTTTGCAGAATGAATATTGGCATATGCACTGCTTATGAAAAAAAAAACAACAACAACAAAATCAACCCACCTTGAAGTGAAAACTATAAAACAAGACATGTGAATGGTAAACTCAATCTGCTGCTTCATTTCTCCCCATCATCCCAGCTTTATCTTGTCTTCCTAACCACAGACCATTCAAGGCAAGAACTAGCCCGTCTAAGATGTAGTGGGGGTGTTCCTATGCTCTAATGCAGCAGACTATTTCACTGCAGACTGTTTCATCATGGAGGGGAAGATTCAAGGATAGCCCTGCAGCTGCACCCTTGTCAGCTGATATGGAAGTGCAGATCACACACATGGGTGATCATGGGGCCTAAACTGTTTCATACTGTTTCCCTCCCTGTAAATTCATGCTTGATATCTCAATATTCAGAACCTGTAGAAATCCATAGTGGAGAAAGATGTTTTTCAATCATGGCTAAGCTTTCCAGTGTTTCTACGAATACTACAAGAGCAGATTTGCTGTCATGTCTTTTTTCCTTTCTTTATTCATGGACTGTTCTATTTTTATTGTGGGGAAATTTTTTAACAATGTACATATGAAATCCTCCAGACTTTACAAGGCTTGTCAGAATCTGAATTTCCATGGAATAGTACGTAGTGCTGCTGGTTTAACCCTGCCTCAATAGTGCATTTATGCACCTCCTTTCTTGCAGGCACAGAATACTCCCATTTCAATGGATGACCAGACTGCAAAAAGGTAAAGAAGCACCTAAGTGTTTTGTGAATTGGAGCACTTCATAATACTTTAATTATGTAGCAGTGTAACTCTTAAATTCCTCTCTTCTAGCAGTTATGCTGTTGCTGTTTAAATTGCATAAGGGTCCTGTTTTAATTAGCCCCTGCTGGGTGGAATAATAAAACCCTCTCTGAAATGACAAAGACCCAACAATTATCAAAATAGTTCAAACCAAGCTTACTTTTGCTTGCTACCGCTCTAACTGGACCTTCAGTCAGTAATGCCCACACACCACAGCAGAAGTACTTTCCTGCATGTTCGAGCACCACTCAGTCCAACAGGAAAGCTTTGCTGTTGCTTGTTTACAGATGTGTCATTTGGGGTGAAAACCACTGCAGCGAGGCAGGGTGTGTGACCCCAGCACTCCCACTGGCATGTTCTAGGAAGCAGAGAAACTCAAAATGAACCAGGTACCCCCAACAAGGCCTTCCTTCTGTAGCATTTTTTGAAAGACTGCCACAAACATACTCACCTATACAAGGGAAAAAAACCCCACAGATAAATGACAGATTCTGTCAGGAGCAGAAAATTCTTGACATCTGCTCCTATGCCACATGGAGACAACAGAATTTTTAAGCTCATTTTTCACCGTTAAAAATCTGTATACCAGAAATACTGTAACACACTCCATGGAACTGTCAGCAGGCAAAATATCTTTCAGCATCTGTCTTAATCCTGACACTCACCTTAATGAAAAGGATCACCGATTTCATTTACTTATATTCTGTAGGGAACACCTGCATTTTGAAATGGTATTTCTTAATTGTAATGTGGCATGGAATTACTGTTAAGGCAAAGGCAAAAAACCCACACACAATTACAAGCACCTCAGAGCATTATACTGGATTTGCCCCCACCCGCAATATAAACCCACCACACTGTACACCCAAACTCTTAATATAGCACTGATCTTTTCACAATGTGACATTGCTATGTAAACAGCCAGTCTAAGAAAATGAATCTGGAAGGTTGGGGCCAGGTTATTTTTTGGAGGGTAGCTTATGTAAAAAGTTCCAAATGAAGTGTACTTTGCACTGTTTTCCTTAGTTGAAGACCAATAATAGAATAAAAAGTGAAGGAAAAAGAGTCAACAACTCTAGAAATATCAGCAAGTTTCTGGAGTGGGTGTTTTTCTCATGCTGCTCAATTGTTGAGATGTTTCTGGGTTAAAAACTGAAAACTAAACTTGTGCTTGGATGAAGCCCTGGATGCATTAGAGACAACTGCACAGAGTCTGTCCACTGAACATTTTAAAATTAAGTTGAAACTGTATTTGAACTTGAATTTCTCTGATGATTGTTATGGTGGATCATCCAGAGGCTTGAGATTCAGAGGGAAGGGACCACTTTGAGGTTATGTGCAGAGACCTACTCCCTAAGGTAATACAGTGCCCATTTTAGGTACCACATAATCTCTTCTGAGACGTTTTTGCCTCTATAGTTACCTATGGAGACAGCAATACCAAAAATATACTACAGAAAAAAGGTGCCAGAAGATCTAAGGGGCCAAAAAGACTAGAGGGTATTGCTGGCTTGTGATGGTGGCAGACTGTCTACTGTAGAAACCTATAAATCTAATCTTTCTGGAAAGGCAGAGCTCGCCTCATGAGAAGGTCTGAAGCCTTTGTGAAATATTCTGAACAGCAAGATATTCCCACATGACACATTTTTTTAAAAGTAGTGGGAGTTATTTCAAGGTGGTATAAAGTGCCATGGAAAGCTTGCCAGGTGGCATATGGAAAACTGAAGCACTGTGTGCAGGAGTGCACATATGAGTGGGAGGCTCTCAGAAGCACTGGGAGAAGTGGCCAACAAGCAGCAAGATGATATCTCTGACACTGCACTGATAGTTACAAGAAAAGACTGGTTGAACCTGTCTTTAGATGCAGCCTGTGACAAACAACAAACCAAACCATCAGAGCCATACAGAGCTTTCTTGTTCTCAGCAGATGCACATTCCGACAGGGGTAGCTCAGTGAACATGTATTCAATCCAGTGCACAGCATCCTGCACGTACAGACCCTCTGGGATGAAGGCAGAAGGTGCTTTTCAAACCTGCACTGATTTTGACAGCGTTTCATAAAACTCCTGAAGATCTGGGGGGGCTGAACGCTCTCCTCCTGAGCACTAAACAGCTTCCCACACCTTCTGTCAAGTACATCTGTTATTGCCAACCACACCATCAACACCTCTATTTACATCTTAACACATTTTTAATTCATATCACTTCCAAACTGCATGCACACACTACTATCCCCACCTGCTTGCCCAAAACTCAACCACACACAACTAATGGAAGAGTTCTGAGTGAAACACAGAACCAGATTCTTGGACTGCCTGTGATGGAGGCCACAAAGACCTGGGCTCCTTGAAA
Organism: Hafferia zeledoni; assembly: GCA_035583235.1. Classification (NCBI taxonomy): domain Eukaryota; kingdom Metazoa; phylum Chordata; class Aves; order Passeriformes; family Thamnophilidae; genus Hafferia; species Hafferia zeledoni. The sequence continues at coordinate 42,299,491 of JAWWEV010000083.1, forward strand.
AGCTCCAAGCTGGGTAGCTGAAAGCCAGGCTCTCATCAAGAAATCCAGCCTCTACCTGAAGGGGCCTGCAAGTCTCTGACTGACAGGTGCTGAGAAGCTCTACAAAAGAAAGAATCAGACAATATTTGCCCTGTTTCCAGTACCTTTCTCCATCACTGACCATTACTGTCCATGGTAGGAGACAAACAGTAAAATTACACAAATCTTTGTTCAGACACTGGTCATTTTTTGTAGGATCTGTTATTGGCACAAAGCTGTGCTATCTAACCAAAGGTAACTCTCTTTGGACAAAGGCAGACAGAAGCTAGGCATGCCCTGTCAATCCTAACTGGCCCACAAGGTGCTGGGTAGCCAGAGGCAAATGGTGAGCAGTGATAGCAGGGAGGAAGGTGCTCACCCCTGTAAGCTGCAGGCCCATGGTGAGCTCACTCACACCACAAGCTTTACTCTCTCAAAGAGTTACAGCAAGAGGAAGTCAGGAGAGGCAGAAGAGCAGCTGTAAATCCATATGCACATCGAAGCATATTTAGATGTGTCTCTAGATTTTCACATATGTAGAATCTGCTCTGAAATCTGTTTTCCTGAGAGTGAATCTGCTCTGAAATCTGTTTTCTGAACAACTGCTAACAGAAGTGATATTAGCCATCCAATATAACACTTGCTAATTATGTACACTGTTTACCAACATTGCATCTAAACATGGAAATTTTCTTCCCATTTTTTCTTTATTGTTGGAGCATCCTATTGCCCTGATACACATAATATGAAGGATTTATGGGAGGGAAAGAGTGGCATTGTAAGATACTGAAACAAAACCACATGAGTGTTCAGTAACATGCTCAAGAGCAGAAGACGACTGTCCTAAAGAAGTGGATAAAGCAACCTCCTTAGTGTTTAGTGGATGTCTGGCCTACTTGCACTAAGACCATTCACTTTGGTTTAATTTTTACATGTCTATAGCTGTACTGGCACTGCAAACAAAAGGACCTTTCTGTTCAATCTTGTATTCAGATTCTCTTTCCTGCTTTGAGAGTAAAGTCTTGTCTCATAGGGATAAGCCTATCACACACATATTAAGCATGTGATAATAAAATTAATGTCAGCAAATTATAAAATATTGCTCTTTGCATTCATTAATCTTCCAGGAAGATGATAAAAAAAAGTATTTGCAGAAGTGATTTAACCACAATGATTTACTCTGGTGTTTACCATCAGTTAGGGAAAGAAATGGACCTAAATCTAGATGTGAACTCCATGAGCATCATGGACATCGAGAGACAGAACCAGGATTAAATGGGGTGTTTAATCTTGGATGGAGTAATTAAAACAAGTCAGAATTGCTCTAGGATTATAAAACACTCCTGGAAAAACTACACTTCAGGGAATGTGTAGTGTAGCTTCTGAGCACTTCTGCTTCCTCTGCAGCAGAGCCATCCCATTCAGTATGAAGAATTTCGCCTCTAGAAACCTATGACATACATGAGTACATTGTGAAATAATAAGCAAAAGCCATTAAAACTATAAAGCATCTCTGAGTGAATCTGTCCTTCCCCCTGACTCTAAATACTATTCCCCCAAGATTTTTTCCTTTGGACTGTTCTTGGTAATAGAAATAGAAATAAAAACCCTCAGTCTCTCAGTAAGCTTTAAGAAAATGAAACATGAAATTCAAGGCTGTTTTAAGAAAAGTGAGGACAGCCTCAGTATGCCTTGGGTTTACATGGTTATTGGGCTAGGGAGCTACAGAAAGTGACTGGTATTATCTAGTCTGTACTTACCAAATGATAAATGAAAGGGGTTTGGGGTTTTTTTTTTACACATCACAAAAATATATGTACATATATATGCTCTAAGAAATAGATACCTTAGTCATATTTTCAAAGGACTTGAGCATTTCATTCAAAGGTGGAAGTTTCTAGTACCTCTGAACTAAACCATGCTCATGATTTACTTTTGCTTCCTTTAATACTTCAATTCACATCTAGATTCTTTCTTACAGGGACAAACGTCACTGCAGTGCCCTTACACAGTGCAGGTTATTGACCCTTCCAGGGTTCAATTCACATCTGCATTTCAGTCACAAATGGATCTGAGATGCCAACAGAGCTCCAGATTCTGGTCTCTATAGTTCAAGTGTGCTGCCACCCCACCTTGAAAGATTTCCAGGAATTTTCAGATTCATTCAGAGAAACATTCATCAGCTTAAACTATAATTAAGAAGGAACCCAAACACAGAGAGGGTCAAAGCCAGGCTCTGTCAGGGTTCTCAGAACCTCTCACCTGTTGTTTTTCATGCAATTATTCATTTCTTAGAGCTATTCACATCTTATTCATCCCACTCTGAGGGAGGAGAAATACTGAGAAATCACAAGCTGCCCTGTTCACCATCCTCACCCATGTGGGCACACTCATGTCTGAAGTGAGACTCAGCTGCACAAGGTTCTCCTCCCACCCCATCATACCCAAAGTCAAAGGGCAGCAAGGTAACAAAAGACAAATAAACCTTTTTAGTGTCAAGGAATCAACAGCAGGGTGTCAGGGAGAGGTATTTTTCCTCACTCTTCCAATCCAGCAAAGGTACTACCTGACTCCCACACTGTTTTCACCAGCTGTCAAAATTATCTCACATATCTGACAGTTACAAAAGATATTAAATATCAGTGTGTTACAAAACTTCAAAGTACTGATTACTGATTTTTCCATAACAGTAACAGGGGCTTAATGAAAAAGAAATACTCTAGGTATTTAGTTTCTATATAAGCCATGTTACATTTGTTACTGCAGATTTCAAGAGGATTTTGTGCCCAAGACAAAAGACTTCCCAGTTCTGTGAATGCAAATGACTGGGAGAAACTAAAATGGGAAATTCAATTAAAAGTTTTGCAAATAAAATTGCTTTTCTGTGAGAGCTGAAGGGAGAAATACTATTCCTTCTCCTTCCATCCTCCTCCCATTACAGGAGGAAATTGAGTGAACCTCATCTGCTGCTCTCTAGGAAGAACTCATTCAGCCAAAAGCCTCCCAGGGAGCTTCCGCTGCCTGTACAAAGCTCCAAATGTCACTGCACTTCCAAATGAGCGGAGCCTTGCACTCAAAGTCTTCAGTGGAGTCACAAGGAAGAGCAGGTTTCTTCTTCTCAGGGTGAATGCTTTATTGGCAGGATAATGTGCATATTTGCTTCAGTAAGAAGTGCCATGGGATTGGCAGACAGAGCAGTTCCTGGCCTGGGGTCAAACACACTTACAGCCAGGTGTGGCCTTTCCTCTCTGTCTGTGTGAGCTGGCTCGAGGAGCGCTCTGACAAGCACTGCATGCACAGTGTGTCTGTGGGTTAATGGAAGATAAACGTACCTGCTCTCAGTTCTGCTGGAGATAGTCCAACTGCTTGAGCCTTTCCCTAAAAGTATGGAATCCTTTATTCTCAGTCCCCTGCAGTAATGGTGTGGTGGGACCAGCTCACTCAAGAAATCAGGATCCCAAATGCTGCTGAGCATCCCAATCTTCCCATGGCTTTGCAAATCTGTTCCAGTCTCTCTGTTATGGTGTTACCCACAGACAGAGCAGACATGGTATTATCTCACCTTATCTCACAGACCCACTCCTTACACACATCTCTTGCACTTCTACTGCCTCTAGATGCACTTGGACTTTGTTATCTTTAGTCCTACATAAATTCTTGATTGCAAGTAACCTCAGTGACTGGCAGCCACCTTTTCCACCACTCAGCATCTCTGCCCTTGTTTTGTCACTGCCCTCCCCATACTGTTTCTTCTTGCCACTGGAGGAGCACATACAATGCTGTTACAAAGTGTAAATGCTGGATGCTGCTGGTGGGTGTTTCCAGCTTGATCTAAACTCCTATGTAGCTGTTTACTTGATAGGGAAACAAGGATGTTGGTACACACAGACTGAGATACATACTTACAGAGCTGCTCAGACCTTTCTAGGGAAAAAATTAAATATGCCTTTCTGGAAATTTTTGTTCTTGTCTCAGACTTTCCTCCCTTGATCCTTTGGTGACAGGCCCCTGTCCTGATGTTCTGCTTATGTAGCTGTATCAGGTGTGACTTCCAGGTAACACAGATGCATCACCAAGTCCCACCAAATAAAGTTCTACCAACAAAATTTTTCTTTGCCATTAAGTTACTTTGGATGGTGTTTGGGTTTGCACAGGCTTTGCCAGCCTTGGGACAACATTAGTTGTACCCCCTGGAAGCTGTTTGACAGTAGTGCTACTCAGGAAAAGCACTGGTTACGTGGATCTGACCTGTGTTTGTTCCCCACTGACATTGCTTTGCCTTGAAATGGTTTCACTGGGAATGAAGAGCAAACATATGTTACAGCAATATCACTTGCAGTGCTACACAGGTGGCTAAATCCATCATCATATGGCACCCACTGCAGGCAAACTAGCTGTGAAAAGGCACAATGCCAGCCAAATACAGACATGAATAGACAGAATGAAAAAAAAACATGACAAACCTCTATTTAATCCAAGACCATGAAATACACAATTCATGAACAGTATATTTATAGTATGTGAATTCAAAGAAGCAATGAAAGGAGGAGGGGCAGGGAGCTGGGGATATAAAATTCAGAAGGTGCTTTTCACCACTCACCACTGCAAATTCCTACTGCACAAAAATTAATGATCTGTCTAAATTGTGTATATTTCTACATAGGGCCATTTAGAATTGAAACACTTGGCATCTAACTGAATTCTCCACAAGCTTATGCAGGTACATACATTAATAGTGTGTGCATACTTATGGAGAATTCACACTTTGGTTACCTGTGTCTGAAATCTAGGAAGTCATTTGCACCTGTTGTTGGGCTGGAAGTGACTGCCAAAAGAAAATGGTTCACATAAAGCACAATGGAAAAGGCAAGGAAACTGCTCACCACAGTCCAACAAATTATCACAAGACAGTACTTCTTAGGTCTCTTTCAGGAGAATAAACAGAAGATTAAAAATTTAAAAGAAACATAATAGGAAACAAAGTGAGGTTTTGTAGTCTCCTCTGTTGAAGTGATTCCTCAGTTGGCGGGGATATGCACATAGACACAGTTCTCTCTTCACACATTCTCCTCCATCACGTTCCTCTGTACCTGCACAATGCCATTTTAAAAAGGCAGAGTCCCACTTCTCACCAAAAAAAGATTAGTACAGCAGAAGTGCACAGTTAAGAGACTTAAGAGACTGAACTGAGAGACTCGCTGAAAGCCTTCAAAATAGTGTCAGTCATGAAAAGAAAAGAAAAAATGGTTACATTTTCTTCTGTAAGTGATCTACTTTAACAAGAGAAGGTTTCTAAATTGCCTGCTTTTTTACTTACAGGCCGTACTCATAGACACTTCAGTGTAATGACAAGGATACCCAGAGCACCTAAACTAGCTGATTCTATAATTTGCATTCTTCAGTTTCTGTGCCAGATCTCTGTATGAGCTAAGTCTATCAGGTATCACCCTCCTTCCACAAAAATTAAACTGCAGTTTAATTTACTGAAATAGACCCCAAATCCACCAGAAAACTTAGGCACGCATAGGCACACACTACAGTATATAATCTGATGAATAAATTAGTGTAGGATTGCAGCATGCAAAGACTGTTCAAACAAGTTCAGTATCAAGCACACTCTTAAGTCTGTCTCAATTCTGTACAGAATATACTCAAGCCCAAATGATACACAGGAAGATTAAATACATCCCTAAATTCTTTATGAAAAGGAGTTGAGGGTAAAAGAATTATTTGATTCCAAAATGAACTATTCTTCAGTTCAGGCTTTGTTCTCAAGAATTTGATTGTGATAGTAGCCAACTCCATGCTGAAAAAAACACACTACTTTTAGACACCCAGAGCCCCTCTTAGGTATATTTCAGAAAGAGCCATTGTTGTTTTGGTGCACAAGAGGAGAAAGTGCACATACTTCAGCAGAACAACAGCTCAGTTAGGGTGCTTTGCATCTCTGCTAAGGGGTTCTGCTCTCAAAGATCTGCTTCTTTAATGGTAGAGCATGGGCACCAAAGGGGTAAGCAGACAAAGCTCAGCATTTCACCTGGACTTAGTAAAAAGAAAGGGATAAATATACCTGGTAAGTCCTGAAGAAATTCTGGTCAATGCTGGAAAAAATAAATCTGCATGGATAAAGAGAAAAAAATCAGCCCCATTCAGACTACATAATGAAAATCTGGATTAGGGCTTTGTAGAGGAAGAGAGAATTGAGCATCTCTCTCAAAGCACCACCGAGCACAAATGAGATCAAACTATAAAAGGTTCTGCCAAGTCACATTTTCAATTTAAATGGATCTTATTTGGTTGGATTTAATAGTAATTGTTTCTGAGATATCCTGAAAAGATATTACCTGAAAGATTTCATATCCATTCATTCCCTTATCATTTTACTTTCCTGGCTTTCTTAAAGGACTCCCTTGCAATACTTATTCTGTGTGACCTGTTTGCTGGGCTTTCACAGTGTGCACTTCCCATCAGCCTTCAAACACTCCAATCAAAGATCATGTAAAAATGACTAAACAGCTGCAGCTTTCAGCTCCTTAGATTTCAAGACTGGAGTCTGAAATCAAGAAAGAGACCACTCTAAAATCCCATATAAATATAAATCAGCTTCTGCTTAAGCCCCAGTTAAATCAGGCTTATAAATCACATTTTAGTGACTTTCCTCAGCATGCTCAATAGTAAAGTCAAGTCCCATGAATAATATACGTAAGGCCAAACAAATTAATAATTAACTCCAAATGAAATCAGTGTGGCTTAAAAACCAGCAGTTAAAACTTAGTGCATATTACAGCTTTTTACTAAATATAGCTGATTAGCTATATATATAGGAACAGATTTCTAAATAAATACAATTAGGCATATATGTTATTTAGAGGTAGATTACATAAGCAGTAGCTACAAAAAATCATTTTTTAATTAATATCAATAGAATGCACTAAATATTTAAAAGCTTGCATTGTATAAACATGAATTATTTTCATTCAGATGTAAGTTAAGTCAGTTTCATAATTTTATAGATTTTTACAAGTTTTTTTCCTTCAAACAACCTCTAATCTAAGCACGCCATGAAACTGTCCTTGCAGAAATGCCGTAAATCAAGCGCTGCAGACAGTGAGAGCAGGGATGTATCAAGCAATGTATACACTGAAAGAGATCTCTGATCCCAAACAAAAACCTCTGAAATATTTCTGAGTGTGAGTTTTGGCCAGATGTGCAGAACAGGTGCTCGCAGTTTTGTCTGAGCTCTCCTCCTCTCAAAACCCAAATCGCACCAATCAAAAGTCTTATTTGGAATCACAGGCATAGATTCAGGCATGGCTGAGCACCTGCCAGAACCCTGTTACAAACTGCATTATTTTTTAATAAATGGAAGATGAAATATTTATTCCACCTTTTCCTGGAGCTGTCAGTTGCACTGAATACCTGCTGAATGACCCGAGACTCAAAGGGATGGTGATACCCTGTGCTCAGACCTGAAGGAAACAAGGGGCAGGGAGGTGGAGCTGCAGGAATTGCAGCCTTGTCACAGGAAAGCCTGGACATTTCCAAGCAAATGGACCACATGAATTATTCTGCGTGGCACCTGCTGCTCCATTAAAGTCTAATGAAGCCATTTCAGAGTAGTTTGTGTCTCGTGTCACAGAGGCTCTGACCTGGCTCCTTTTAGTACTCGGCTATTTAAATAGTGTTAGCGCATTTAGCGAATGTTCCCTGATTGGCAGCAAGGCATGGTGATCTGGGGCAAGCCAAAGTGGTTGGGACTTTGTTTCAAGACAGCATATCCACAGGATGGGGAAGGATTCACAGCACCTACATGAGCACACAGCACACCTCAAGAGCCAAAATCCAGCTTTCAAAGATTACTTTGATTTAAAGGACCCAGTGCCAGGCCCTGGTCAGGAGTCCTTCTGTAATCTGGTAGCTGAGGGCTCAAGCCTGCAAGGACCACATAGGGTTCTTTACCACTAAAGAGATTCCAAGTGCCCAAAGGCTCAGAGAAGCTATGGAAGAGTAGCCTGTGTAGGGGACAGATTTCCACAGATTTCCACAAATTTCCACAGCATGGCATCCTACCAGTTCCTTTTCCCCTGCCTCTCAGGTCACAGAGCTCCACAAGCTGAGGGTGTGGGTGAAGGTGAGTTACCTCTCTGAGAGGATGAGAGCACAGATCTGACTGCAATGAGTGACCTGTACCTGCAGACACACCAGCACGATGGAGAAGAGATTCAAGAACTGCTCTGAGTCACTACTGCATGCTCAAGTCCCTGCCATCCCTTGCAGATTAAAGTTGTTGCTGCTAAACCAGAACAGCTGTCAGGGAGAGTAGGATTGAAAAATGAGTCTCATTTGCACTGGAAACAAGTGCAGTACAGGAACTCTCAGCCCAGTGGATACCAAATCTGAGATGTGTATGGAGACAAGAGCTGAGATCTGAAATCCATAGTGTTATTCTGCTGCAGTGGGGCTCACTGTCTTGGGTGGCCACATTGCTTCTTAATCCAATCTGGTTTAAACCTGCATGTCTCCACATTACAGGTTAGTTGAACAGAACTGGCAGCTATGCACCAGGAGACAGGAAAAAATAGCAAAGTATCCCAGCCTGTACAGCCGGGGGCAAAGAGAGAGGAGAAGCCAAACCCCACTGGAGGGCACTCCCTGAACTGCACTTCCTTCGAGATAACATTCAAGTCGATATGGCACGGCTCTGAGGAGAAGAAATGCGTATTCTGCAACTCCTGTTAGGAATGCAAGAGTTACTAAACAAACTGCTGAGGTGATACTATCACACCTGTGCTAAGTGGAGCTCAAGAGCACCAGGAGACCTTTGGAGAGTTCAGAAACTGCAAAAAAAGTTTCTCTTAAAGAATGTCTCATTAAAGCAGTATTTGGGAACAGCGAAAACAGTAAGCAAGAAATCCATGCAAGGCTGGAAGATCCTATGGGTGGTTAAAGTGGGGACGTCTCCGAATTCCACAGTACAATCCAAGTAGTACAAGGAAAGGTCCAGCATAGTGAAAACTGAATGGCAATGAAAGCTGCCATAATCATTTCACTTTGAACATCACCAAAAACCAAATCAAACCAGCGAAGTTCTTTCCTAGAATTACCTTAAAAACTAGGCATACTGCAGCCACAGTACTTTGAAGTCAAAGGCCTTCAAGTGGAGACCTACCACCCAAGCTCACAACTCCAAAGCAGCCCAGGATTTCCAGGGTACAAGGCTCATGAAAAAATCCCATCTGAGGAAAATGTCAATCTGAATCATAACTTTTTAATGTGAATCATATTGCATTCACTTTGAGAGAAGCAAATGCTTCTCTGAAACAAGACTGCCATTCTGAGCCTAATCCCAGGTAGATTCAAAGGCTCCATTATCCCAAATACTGTGCTCTTGTGCCAAAATTTATGGAATGGTTGGAGCACTGCACTTGATAATAAAACCCCTGCACAAAGCTATGTCATCCCCTTAAGAGAGAGACTGTTTATTATTTGCAGTGTCTTTTTTAATCAGCATCAAGATTTCCAGTTGACTTAACACCAGGATGGGAGAGAAAAGTGGGCAAAAAGAAGAATTGCACAGGGTAGCACAACCATTTGCTGTTGCATAACTTTGCCTCACTGGAATGCTTTCCACACAAAGATTTCCATTTACAACCATTAATCAGCAGGATTTGCTCTTGCTTTTAAGTGTACAGAACAGGCAGGAAATTAGCAGACTGTGGAGTAATTTTAATTGCATTAATATGCAATAAAAGTATGTCCTTGGCAGAAAATGCTATTACTATACTACTTATTGGTTTAAATATGAAATACAACTGTCTTCTTCAGAGCTCCTTTTCTAATTACACTTTTTATTTTCTAACATATTTGTCTTCCTAAAATCATTTTGGAAACTAATGACTACTTTCAGGTTGGCTAGATTCCATTCTTTTTAATACATCCAAGTGAGATTTAATTTGAAATCTGACATCACCTTAAAATATTAATAAGATCAGGGTAGTTTCATGGTATATATTCATCTTGATGATTGAAAGAAGCTTGTTAAAGTTGGTGCAGGCCTCAGGTACACCTTAAAGAGAGAAAAACTCATGGGTGAGAAAAGTACCAATATGCAGATGAATCTAAATCCATGAAGAAACAAGAATAACACAGATCCAACTGAGGAGCTAAAGTGCAGATGTTGTTGCTAATTATCATCAAAGCCAGAAACTCCTTGAAATCTACCCAAAGGGAGAGAATTCCTGGAAGTCCCTATGAGAGAGAAAGAATGCTGTGTCCTCCCATAGGGATACTGTGCCATAGCACCCACCTCCTGAAGCAGCTCCACACGCAGCTCCTGCCAGTGCCACACCTTCACCACCAGCTCCCTCCTGGCACAGAGCAGAGCTGGCCAAGGCCAGCCTCGTTATGTCTGTGTCTGTAATCACTTGCCAACTCTCTTCCTGGGGAAACTGTGGCATTTCCAACTCATCCCCCGATTTAAATCACGCCATTTTCATTCAACTTCACTTCAGTGGCTTGGACCACAGAGGACCAGCAATTGAGAAAACATTTTTAAAAGCTGTGGCCCAACAGCTGAGGAGTGTGAGGAGATGTTAAGCTTCTTTTTAGAACCACAGAAATTTGAACTATAGGAGCCACGACACAAAAGCAGGGCCTGTGTGCAGGAGCAGCAACGTGAGGGGAGAGAGAAGGAGCTTCTCTGAATGGCTAAAAGAAAAGGTAAAACATGGGCTGTGCTCTGGTGGAATCATGTATGTTGACACTTACTGCCAGGAAGTAACACTGAAACCCAGAATGGGCAGAAAGCCTGGGAAATACATGAAAACTTGTAGCATGACCCGCCGAGGGAAGAGGATCTGAGACATCTTTTTTCCTAGAGTGCCAACACAGAGAGAACTAAATTTTGGAATCTGAAAGAAGGAAAATGCCTGCAATGCTACAATTCCTAGGGTGACTCATGAAAGAAAACTTGGCATACATTTTTTTTAACAGAAACATGACCAGATCAAAAATGTACTACTGACAGATTTATTTTTTTCCAGAATATCAGATACCAGCAATGTAAAACTTAGAACTGCAACAGCGACAGACAGTGCAGTGCACTCAGTGCAAGGCAAGAAGGATGGCAAGCACAAGTGATGAGAAATCCTGAGACTGGCAGGGTCAAAACCCAGTTCTACATTTATTATTTTAACCACATACGGTGATAATGCAAACCATCTTTGGAGATGATGGTGCTGCTTAGTGGTTACAAAGCAGTATAAAAGTTGGGGTTGGGATAGATAATCAAAGACTAGCAGAGGCTTGTAGAGTCTTCCCTCAGTTTCTGGAAGATGGATATAGTTTCTCTGCCTGAATAAAATAGAACACACTGTTTCTCAGGAGCTCATGAGTTACAAACAAAGCTGCACCACTGCCCCTCCTCATGCTTAATTTCAATATCAGTAGTACTGAAGTTTCATCTCCCTGATCCCACACTCCTCACAACAAGACATTGAAACATACCCTGAACTAACTCACAAAAGGAAAACCATAATGCTTTCCATTTTACATGTTCTACTCCTACAAGAACCTTCATAATGGAGCACTCTGTTGTAATCACTGTTATTGTCTCGTTGTTATTATTCTTACTCTGCCTTATCTTTGTCCCTCAAAGAACAGAGAGCGTGTAAAAAAGACTGAAGAAAGTATAGCACAGTGTCTGTTTCTGCCACTGGAAACTGCTAAAGGTGCAACGGTTCTAAAGGGAAATGACTTTAAATATCAGATTAACAAGAAAGCAATCAAATCCAGACTTGGGGCTAGCTGAAAGTTCCAAGTACTGTCACATGCAGTGATGACACAAAGGACCAGAAGTTTCAATATAAAAGCAGAGAGCATATTGTTCAGCCAACAGAAGAAGATTAGCAAATGCTGTTCAAGCTAAATATCTTTTTTTTTTTTTTAATGGGAAGTCATGGGAAAAAATAAAATGGCTAGTTGCCAACTGTTGCCAATTGCTGTTTCGAACACCCAAATATTGTAGCTACTTTAAAGGTACTAATTGTCTCATTAATGACATATTTATTCATTTCTTTCCTCTTGAAAAAATTCTGAGAGACATTTTCATGTAAATGTAAGCATCCTTCAAAATTTTTTCGTGTATCACTAATCCACTCTTGCCATTTTAACCCACATTATTGTCAACACTTTTTGCCTGCCAGAAAAAGGGAAAAGGAAACAAGTCTTGGTATATTCAAATGCTTCAGTGTACCCAATCCTTCTCTGAACAAGTAAAATCAACACAGAAGTAGCCCAGCTGCCCAAAGGAAGTGAACCCACAAATACCACCCGACTTCTTCTTGCAACTGTTGAAGTTCACACATAGACTGTTGCCTTAACACCTGATAATGCAGCTGCCTGACTCACTGTTTTATTAGTGGGAAAGCAAAGGTACTGAGTCTTAAGAAAACTTCTGCTATAAACATGTTATTGCCATTGGATGTGTGAGGAAATATCTCCCTGATTTCAACCAGACATACACCAATGGAGGGAATGTGTTCTGCTCTGCAATTAAAAAAAAAAAAAGACCATTACTGAAGCAACCTTCACTTTGAGAAGTTTTTGCATTAGAAAAACACAGCTCAGATGATCACTCATAAAACAAAATATACTAGAGGTGGCTAACAGGACACTAGTGAATTAATACCTCAGTTTTTCTGTTCTATTAACAACAGTGATACTTAATTGATGTTATTTGTTCAGTTTTCACCAAAGCTTTTTAGAGATGTTTATCAGACAGAAGCAGATAATTCATTTGTTTTGCCTAGGATGATTTTCAGTTTAGCCCACCAAAGCCAAATTCTAGCATCCTTCCTAAAATGCAGCTTATTACCAAAAGCAACAAAGCTATCTCTAAGCATCAGCTGATTTTCTATGGAGAACCTGAGAAGTCTGAATCAGCTGAAATAAATACAGCAAGGAATCTCATCACTCCCTCCACCCTTATGTGCCTTTTACATGACTTTTTATTGAAGATAAATGGCACTAGATCTGCTAAGGAGGAAACAGGGTCAGGACTGAAATGTGGGATCCTTCAAAATACATGAATTGGTATCAAGTACACAAGATCAGTTTACAGAAGAATGAGACAGTTTTGTGCAAAACTGGATGATCTCCAGAAAATGTACTGCAAACATTACTTAAGTGTGTGTTTTATATTAAAAATTGCTGCGAGTCTTCATCAATGATTTCAGTTATACATAAAAGATATTTATGATGTTAAGCCTGTCTACACAGAGGTGCTCAGGAGAGCAACAGTGATGCTCCAAGAGCCAGGAAACAGTCCATGGAAGGCAAAGCATCTCCAAAGTCCTGTCTGTAAGGAAGAATGGTCTGTGCCCAACGCCACCAATTCTGGTTCCCATCAGGGGACTGTCACTCAGGACAGCACTGAAGAATGTGCTCAGCAGAAAGGGATCTCTGTGAGCTGAGATGCCCTCCTGAACAGAGATCCAAAGCCACACACACAGGTAGGAGCCAAAGTCCCACCGAAATTAAGAGGTAGTTTGTGATTCTTTATGCCCTTCTTGTTTGTGAAGCTGCTGTGGAGCTGGAGAGAGGCAAGTGCAAGAGCCCTGCAAGGCTAGAAGGGCACAGCACTCTCAGTGCAGCCAGCCCAGACTCACCTCTGTAATCAGTACCATTAATTCAGCTGCTCTGATGACAACAGAGAAAGGACCGCTGAACATCGATGCCAAAGAGCTGTCAAAGTAATCACTGCAGTCTTGTTTTGCCCAAGAAAAAATAAATAGTGCATGTTGTCCCATGTATTCATTAATCTGTAAGTCCACTTGAACTTTTTGGTACTTTTAAAACAAAATGCTGATACTCATTGAATGTAAATATTCATAACACAAGGAAATTATTTTAAGATAATATTTAAAACTGCAAATTTTGTTAAACTAGGAAACAATTAAAAACTCTGGGAAAAAAGTTCCATGAGATTATGCATTTACCAGACCCCATCTGGTTCCAAAAGTATGTATATCTAGTATTAAAAAAAGATATTTTCTCCCCCAGGAATGCCAAACACCGTTCTTCATGAATATGTATAATTAGATGTACTCTGTGAGTGAGAAGTAGTAATTAATTCAGTGTTAAAACATCACAACCTATTACTTGAACTCCATGGCAACCAACACTGCCAAAAGAGAAAATGAAATTTCAATGCCTATTTTTAAGTTATTACATTTACACATTTCCCAAAATTTCAAAGCAAGCCTGTACTATTTTTAGATACAGACCATTTCAGTTAAGTTCTCTAAATGAAGAGACAACTAATGATTTTTGCTTTTATTTTTAAAAAGGCTTGATGGCAGTGAATAACCATTTCCCTGATGCTCAGGGCTTTGAAGGCAGAGAGGAAAGGCAGCCGATACTCACAGTAGTCCCTGTGTGGTGTGCACAGCACGGGGATGTAACCCCAGTGGTTTTCACAGTTTCACACACTGATCTCCCTGACTGTCCTGAATGACCAGGCCCTCAGTGGGGGTTGGAGGTTCTGACCTTAATGCTGGAACCACTGATTGTTACCCTTGAACCCACCAGGGGTGAGGGCAGGCTGAGGAAAGAGATCCAGCACATCTCCAGAACCTGAATCGGCCGCTGTTGGATGGGCAATCCCGGCTCCTGCTCCCACTCCCAGTGTCGCTCCCGGGAAGGTGACAGGACTCCAAGGGGCAGTGGAACAGAAGCCCTTTACTGAGGAGAAACGCCTTCTTTTATGGGGTTCGGATGGAACTCTCTGGAAATATGGGGGGGACCTGGACTCCCATTGGTGGAGAACAGGATTGAAAAATGCACCAATAGCAGGCGCAGGGATTCAACAACTGACCAATAGGGGATCACATAAATGCACCAATAGTAGGGGCAGGGATTCAACAACTGACCAATAGGGGATCAAATCCACGCACCAATAGCAGGCACAGGGATACAACAACTGACCAAGAGGGGATCGTGTCCACACACCAATCAGAGCTGGAGGCTCTGACAGGTGGGAAGCAGCCCTGAGGGACTGGGGGAACAAAAACAGACAGGATCTCTACAGGAAAAATTAACAACAAGGACACTGTTTGAATAACCATTACCAAGCAGGAGAAAATGCAAAAAAACATTAATTAAATGCCCATTAGAGTCCCTTAAACTGTCACAGTGCATTGATCTTCTTCAGGGGCACTGGTTCAAGGCAGCCCTCGTCACTCTAAAGCCATTGCCAGTAAAACCTCTTCCACTGATTGTAGGATTGCCCTTCTCCTACACTGAATAGACTGGATTAAATGTGGATGTTTGTACCTCTGTGTTTTCTTCTTTGCCCAAACAAAGCCATGAGAGACAACAACAGACTTCACAGTCTCTGGCTGGGAACAGCAAAATAAAAATCACTGACATTCAAGAAGGGAAGTTCCAGCAGAGAGAGATGTGACTACAGATCCCTATGACTGTTGGTCTAAAGCAAAAGGGTAGCAGAGAGTGACATTTCCTTAGGGAAAACATAGCAGTGGCAGAAATACAAATCATCCTCTGGGTGGAGCTAAGATAGCACATGTAGCTACAGGATGGTTTTGACACGTGCCTTGAGCACATTCTGTACCTTCAGTTCAGGTGGTTTAAAAGCACCAGCTCAGTCTGTTAAGGACAGGTAAAAAGTACAGTATGAGCTGATACTTTTCAAAGTCGGGCAAGAAAAGGCCACAGTCAGACACACTTAACAAGGCATCAAGTATAACAAGAAACAGTCAAGGAAGTATTTGAATAGAAGAAGAAAGCCAACAAAAGTGTCTGTCTACTACTCAGTGAAACTGGGACCTTGCTTAGGGATGTCACTGAGAAAGATGAAATTTGGAAAGCCTTTTTTTTTTGCCTCAACATTTTATTAAACGTGAATTAGTTCTCAGCAATAGATGGTGAGACATCAACCCTGAGTCAGGAAATAAAAGGATTTGAGAATCCCCTGGTAAATCAGACATTTTTAGTTTGGTTTGGCTTTTCTAGAAGAGCTGCTGGGTGAGCTGCTGGTATTTACCTTGGAGGTCCCCTGGGATACAGTGAAGACTGCAATAAAAAGGAGGAGCCTCAGACTTATAAATCCAACACCTTGGCTTCAGTTCCCAGAACTGTAACAGAATAAATAATTAAACCTCTTGTAAATTGCTGAAAAGAAACCCTCAAAACAAGAAGATGAATAGCAGACAGCACAGATTTGTCAGGAAGAAGCCCCATCAAACCAATCTCATTTCCTTCTGTGACAGAATAATGCCCTTTAGAGAAAAACAGTAGATGTCATGTTGCTTTACTTAAGTAGCTTTGACTCTAATTTCATGTGAAATTCTCTAAAACAAGGTGGAAATATTAGAATACTCTAGAAATGCGTGGAAAAGGCTATTCAGAAAGAAAACATGCACAGCTCATCATAAGTAGAGATGCATTCAATGATACTCCACAGGGAAGTGTCCTAAGTGTGGCATTATTGAATCTTTGTCTTAATGAACTGAGGATGGGGAAAAAAAAACTTTGTTAAATAGCACTCATTGGGGAGGAACTTTAAGTATACTGGCAAGCTGGACTTCAAAATTTCTTGGCAAACTGGAGAATACTCATGGCATGTGCTGCTTGTGAGTAATCTAATGTTCTCTACCTCTGCAGAAATAATTAGGTGTATCACTACAAGTGAGGAAACTACAGGGAAGGCAATCTGTAGGTCAGGAATGTCCACATGACACCTCTTTTATCACACCTTTGGGAAGACTCAAAGTGTTTTACAGCATTGTATGAGGAGAGGTACAGCTTGTGAGATGAACAAAGCAAATCTTCCCACTCCAACTCCAAAAGGTGCTCTGAGCACCTGCTCAGTTTGGTGCAGTGCATTTCAGAGCAGGAGTGAGCACCTGGAGCTGGCTCACAGGCAGCAGAGTGAGGAGTGATCACAGCTTTGGAAAACATGAGGAAAGACTGAACAAACTGGGCTCACTGTCCTGAAAAGACTGACAAAAATTTACAAGCAGCAGCTACTTCAAAAGAGGAACAGTGTGTTCTTCATGTTCAGAGGATTCAAGTGCTGAAACTGCACAAAAAAACCCCCTAAGGTTAGATACAATTGAAAGTATAATGAAATGAACCTAAAGATCAGCAGTGCTAGAACAGGATGCCTGGGGAGGCTCTGGTGTCTCCAGTACTGGAGGTCTTCAGGAATAGGCAAGAGACATATTTGCTTTTAGAGCACAGGAAATGGACATGGTCTTAGGACATTTCAGGTTCTATTAAGGACAAAGGATCCCTTGCAAGGGGAATAACAGGTGGAGGTATCCAGAAAAAACCCACATCAGGATGACATTTTGAAACTACTCAGTATTAGACATGCCTCTGTCCTTAGGAGAATGTGGAAGGAACAGTCACACCAGCACTGCACAGAGAAGTGCTCTCCTTAACACACAACTGAGGCTGAGCCAGGCGGTGCTGGGGGCCTCGGGGATGCCTCCTGCTACAGTCAGAGCACGTTTTGTGTGTCAGAGATTGCCAGATTAGGTTTCACTTAAGAATCAGACACAGCCAGAGAGAGAAATTTCATTAGATACAGGCAACAGGTGAGTATCTGAATGAATAAAATGCTCAGTTACCAGGGAGCTCACACCACCTGCTGGATTGCTGGTTCTGCTTCCCAAGCAAGCCAGCACTGCCTGACAGTGGCAGAAGCTTCTGCCTGCAGTGATCTGAAGGTATCAGCAACCCACTGCCAGCACAAAAAGGCAGCTCTTAGGTCAAGTTCTCATTGCACTTCTGTTCTTTCTAAAATATTTCTCCAGAAAGTTTAAAAAATAGTTTTCATTTTCCAGACACAAGATCTATTTTATCAAAGAAAAGACATTTGAGGCAGGAGTAAATGGAGAGGGGTCTGAGTTCCCCCAGCAGGCTATTGGATGAGATAGAAATCATGAAGCTGGGCAAAACTTCTACCCATATCCCCCTGAGAGATCTATGAACAACAAGTTGCAGTAATTAGTCAGGTATTCGCATTCTGCTCTAAAGCAACACGTCACCAATAAATCTCACCAACTGAGGTGTAAAAGAATGATGAGCATTCTTTCCTTTTTCTGAGATGAAGTTATTTAGCGATCCTGGAGTTGACAGTAATTGCTAATTGCATTATGGATGCACTTCATACACTAGTGAAACTACAAAGCATACTGGTCTGTAACTTGCTGATACTCCAAGGCTGCTCCTCAGCTCAGGGAAAATGGCCTGACTCTGCTCACTGCAGGGGAGCTGTGCAAGTTCAAACTGCTGATGATGTGCATTTACATTTTCATTAGACTGCTGAGGAATCTCCAAAGTGTGGGAGTAATCAGTCAAGGAGCACACCTGCTGAAAATGCTAAGACACTGCAGTGGTTGATACTGTATGGGAAAAGGAGTGAATGAAACAAGCATCCATATGTGTCATTTGTGCTGTGACCAGCTTTTATACTTTTTTATGTAATGTTCTTAGAGTTTATAAAGTAGGCAACACCTCCAAAGTGGGTGAACCTTTGGTGGTTAATCCCAATGAAAATATTTTCATACAAATGAAATGCACTGTGTTCACTGGGAGATACCACTAAAATTTACCAACCAAAATTTCAGTTATTGTTTCTCCTTGAGGTATCCTGGGGAAGATAAAATATACCACTGCCAGGAAATTGCTGGGGGGAAAAAACAACACACACCCTAAAAAAACACAGGATAAGCAAAAGGAAAATGCTGCAGTGCAGAGTCTCATGCTCTGGTAGCAGTGCTGGGGAGAGACAAGTATGGCAGTGTGGCCACATCATCAGGGGAAATGAGATGAAAACGGTGGGACATGTCATGAAGGTTTCAACAGCACTGCCTCTGAGGCTGAGTTTTACATGCCTGTGACAAGCTAAACAGTGACCAAACTTTCTCTCCCAAAGCAAGAAGATGAAAGCCTAAAATACATAACTGGGGATTAACACTGCATGCAATAAGCACACCAGTTTGAGAGCGACACTGAGTCTCTGGGCTGGGATATTTCTGACCAAAGAGCAGGGCACTCTCAGGGAGAGGCTGCCCCTTCTGGGACACAAACACTGCTTTCTCCAGTGGATCCCAGCTATCAGTTACCCACTGCTGCATGAGGATATAACTGGTATGGCTCAAGGTAGTTAATTTTAAGAAAAGATCTTACAGCATTAATAAGATGTCCTGTGATAAAAAGCCATGAATTAAAAAATATAATAAAAACATTGGGTGTTTTGCAGTCACGTCCCTGGCCTTCAAGAATTCTTACCCCTAAATGTTACTTCAACTCGTCTGGGCAGTTTGGATGTTTAGGAAGCCTGTGCCACACTGTGTGAGCAGCAGAGCTTTGAGGTCAAGGAAAAGTCACTACACACACCACAGAGGCAGTCAGACCATGCAACTGCAAAGGGGAAGCTCCTACTCTTTATGTCACAAAACTGATTGTGTTTGTAGCATTCTTCCTCTTACCATGCCAAAGAAATAACTGCAAATAATTAGAACTAAAAGAGTTTGCAAAAATTGTACACATGAAGGATACAGATAAACTCAGAAAAGGTAGGTTTAAAAATCTTACTAAAAACATAATTTCTTGAAATACTATTCTCCACTAAAACACAAGGGCTCTGCATTTTAGTGTATGTGTCTCAAACAGTTCCTGATTTCCTAAATCAGTTTGAGGGCCATTTTCAGCTTAATTTGATATTCTACTGCTATTTGTGCAGGAGTATCTTAAGCAATAAAGCTGTTTCTGAAGTTAGGAAAAAAATTTTAAAAAAATAAAAAATTCAGCCAGAAGTTGGAGAATGCTCATCAGAAGAAAGACAAAAATTGTATCAAGTTTCTGTTTTTTCCCTGAAACAAAAGGATGTTCGCTGATGGTGTGAGGTACATAATAAAAAGATATCCATTAACATATCACACATTCTTCAGATTCTTTTTTTGTGTATGTTCTCAAATACCATACTATAAGGTGTAGAAATAAGTGACATTTGCTTAAAAGGAAATACCTCTTCCTGAAGAAAGAACTGAGAATGTAATAGGTGGGGGAAATGCACCAATTTAAACTTGTTTGGAAAGTAATTTTTCAGTTCTTAGTTCCAAAGATGATGCCTAAAGCCATGGAAGGCAGGAATCTTGTGTCTGCAGGGGTGGGATTTATCCTGAGAGTGCAGATAGTTCAGTTACCTGTCTATGTGTGAGCTGGATTTCTTACCATCCCCTCTGGAAAGGCCAGAGAGCCACCACTGCTGCCACGCAGCCAGTGGGCACCTCTCCTTTAGTCTGAGATGGATCTGAACCTCCTTGCTTCCAGGTCTGGAGAAGGCAAGGGAGGAAAAGAGCTAAGCAGTCAGAAAAACCCAAACCCCACAGTCAGGAGCTACACAGGAACCCCACGGCCATTCAAAACCTGCTGCTGTCACCGCCTTGTCCCTCTCTGCAAGTGCCTCTTGATCAGCTTTGGGAAGCTTTATCTAAGTTTCAAAGAGGAAGAGAAGCCTCCAATGCAAGCGACTTTCTATACATCTGATGAAAATGAAACTTGAATTAACACTCTGAAGGGCCAGAGTAGTCGAGCCATAACTACGCAGTTTTCTTTTTGTTGGTATTTCCATTTGATATGATGCAGAATTAACATTTGCTCTCACACAGGAGGAAAAATTTAAGATGGGAGGACACCAGATAAAATGCTCAGTGTTTTATGATGTGCAATAGTGTTACTGCATATTAACTTTGTTTATGTAACTCTGTACTCAGCTGAAAGAGACACACACCCTCAGCATTAGAAAAGCATTATTGAAGTTACTACACAAAACAGACTTCTCTGCTTCTCAGGGTTGCTTCTACAACCCTAATTTTGGCCTTTTTGTCCACATGCTTTATAACACAGTTCTTAACTACATGTTCACATCCTTGGTTTTCGACCTGACCTCTGCACCTTCAGCACACAGAGTAGCTGAGGCTCACTCAGTGAGCAGCTTTCTGTCTTGTTCCTTTCTTCTAGTTCAACGTGCGACCCCTCGCCTCATTCAGTGTGGGTTATTCAGACTGGGCTCCCAAGGCAGCAGCAGCAATTTCATGGGGTTTTGTGAGCTGTTGATATTTAAGTTCTCTGCAGTCAGTGACAAGATTATCTACTAAAATCTAATAACTCTTGATCAAACATAAGCTTATAGTTTAAAACATGCTTATTAGATTGCTAAATATGGGCAGATTTGCCCAGAGACAGGAATGGGCACCCCTTACACCAAACTGCTGGTGGGAGGCTTTGTCTCTACCCAAAATAGTGCCTGCATCTTTGAGGACAGGCAGGACAACATACTGCATTATTAATTCTCCCTCACAGAGGTTCTGACAAGAGCAGAGATGTAGGTGAAGTCACAGTGTTGGGGCTGATGCAGCTTCCATCGTGGGTGTGCAGCTCAGGTTTGATCCTAAATGCTGATAACATGATAGTGTACTCTGCCCTAGTCAGGCATTTAATGACTGGGGGCTTCTGTCCAAAATTCCACACCAGGAGGCACACCTATCTCGTAGCATGCCAACCCCAACAGAAGGGATTCTGAGAAATTGTAAGCAACTGAAAACAAGTTTTTAGCAAGGAAGCATGAAAGGGTGTTTGTAGTTGGAGTGGTGATTTTGTTAATAATAGTGTGCTGTTGGCAGCTCGTGGTGGGCTGATCATCGTATAAAGCACCGGGGTGAACTGAACTGTGACGCCTTCTTGGCACAGAAGAACTGATATCTAACCCAAGTGGTGTTCATCTTGTCAAATTAGAAATTGAATAGCTGCCATCGAGGACAGCCCAGGCAAAGGAAGAGCAGACTACAGGAAAGAGCAACATTCAGATTGCTGAGAATGAAAAGGCAAAGCTGAGGTCAATTCTGGGTAAAGATGCTGGCTAGGGCTTGATCAGAACACCAGAGGAGTAGGAGCTGAAATTTGCTCATCCTCTGCCTCACTAAGCTCAAGCCTGTAATTGCAAGTCACTCCTTGGAATTTGAAACAGTAATGCTGGCTTCAAAAATCACAAGGTTTTGATTTCGTTGTTGTTTTTAAATACCTACATATTCAACAGTTCTAAATTTCCATTATTTTGTGACCTTACAGATATACTCTCTCCTGCTTTCTCCACACAAAGTGGAGAAAAGGAAAAAAAATTAAAATGTAGAGTCATTAGGTCAGGAAATTAATGGTTGGCATTAAGAAAAGCAACATATTTCATGCAATTTTTTTCTGTGGGACACAACACATCCTTTTTCCTAGTCAGTTGCCCTTTGTTATTAAATTGGCCTTTGCCATTCCATACTGTTAGATAGGACAGTGATGAGGCTGAAGAAACTTACTGAAAGAAGATTTAGTAGCTCATTTCTTCTGGCCTCTGGCCCCTTTTCATGGAACTCTGAACTATGGCTGTTTGTCACAAAGTAACTTGGAATAGAAGCACAGGCACTGAGGTTTGGCCACTGCCCTTCTGAGACTGAAGCGGCTGCATTCACCTGGAAACACACATGTATTTGAGTCCAAACCATTAAAACTCTGCCCACAGCAGGAAGCCTAAGCTAGGAGAGTCTTATTTCATATTTATTTACATTCCACTAGTTACAACACTGTACAATGAACTGGCTGATTTCCAAAGAACACATCCTGGGAAACTATTCCTGAAGGAATGATAAATAGATCAATGAACTTACATTTCCATGTCAGGAGGAGGAAGACAAGCGAGAAATCAGTCTGACAGTGTTGCTGGGGTGATAAAAGGATATTTACAGCAACCAAGTATAAAACCCAAATTAAGGATTTGAAAGCCAAACAGGCATCCATTTGACAAATACCAATGTAAATGTAAATCATCCATTCCTCTCATTTGCTAGGGGGGTGACAGTTTATCTGATTTATGCATCCTCTTGGTAAGACACTGCCAGACAGCAGTTAGGACTTCTGAGCAGCCAGAGCTACACACTGTGAGTAATGGCAACAAGGCACTGGCCCAGCAGCCCCCAAGTTTGCCCCCCCCAGTGCTCCAGCCTGATGGTTACCTCAAGTCTCAGACTGGAAGGCCTGAGGAGCACTCCACACCACACAAGCAGATGACTTTACACCATACAGATTGTACATGTTTGACAAACTGATTTCTCAAGCTCTTTCAGCACTGAATAAGCAGCTGTAACGCTCTGGATTTGCACTGAAGCAACTGGCTTCCCTCTCTCCCTTCCTGTCTCTCTTCCCAGCATCTCCAGCCTGGGAGCAGTGTCTGTGCTAACCCAAAGATTTTAAATAATGCATGTGGTGAAGAAAAGGTTGTGTGCCTGGGAAAGATGGAATGCCAACAAAGATAAGACTAATACAGATCTCTTAAGAGCAAACAAAAAATGAGCTTATTGCACTAATTGCTTCCCACTGAAAATCACATACTTTTATGGAATCACTGAATAGTTTGGTTGGAAAGGACCTTTAAAATCATCTAGTCCAACCCTCCTGCAATGAGCAGCGACATCCTAACTAGATCAGGTTGCTCAGCACCCTGTCCAACCTGACCTGAATGTTCCCAGGGGCTGGGCACCCACCATGCCTCTGGGCAAGCTGTTCCAGTGTTTTACAATCCTCACTGTAAAATCTTCTTCCTTCTATCTAATCTAAATCAACCACCCCTCAGTTTAAAGCCTTTACACCTTGTCCTATTGCTACAGACCCTGCTAACAAGTTTGTCCCAATCTTTCTTGTAAACACCCTTGAAATACTGAAAGGCTGCAATAAGGTCTCCCCAGAGCCTTTTCTTCTCCAGGCTGAACAACCCCAAGTCAGTTTTCCTTCAGAGAGGAGGTATTCCATATAACTTGTTTTTGCGGCCCTTCTCTGAACCTGCCCAGACAGAACTGAGGACTCCAGAGTGGGACACAGTGCTGCAGGTGGGGTCCTACCAGAGCAGGAGGATCACCTCCCTGCACCTGCTGCTCAGGCTGCTTTTCATGCAGCCCAGAATATGGTTGGCCTTTCTGGGCTGCAAGAGCACGCTGACAACTCATGTCCAGCCTCTCCTCCACCAGCACCTCAGAGTCTTTCTCTACAGGGCTGCTCTTAATCCCCTCATCCCCTAACATGTATTATACCAGGTGTTGCCCAGACCCAGGGGCAGGACCTTGTACTTGGCCTTGTTGAACCTCACAAACTCTCACGTGGATGCACCTCTTGAGCTTGTGCATTTTCCCTCATATTAGTTTAAATGGGTATTTATTTGCAAAACCATCCCTGGCACTGTATCAGGCTGCAGAATTATCTGAATTCCCGTTGACAGGAGTGAAACCAAGGCAGCACACATACAGTATAATCAAAGGGCAGCAGCCCAAGGTTTCTGCCATCAGCTTCTCCAGTCAACTGCTTAACTGACTACAGTCCTCGATTTTCCTTTCCTTTCAGTTCCAAACACCAGGCTGCTTTAGTCCTTCCATATATTATCTGTACACTTTACTAGCTCCCAGATGTACAGAGAGCCACTAGGTGACCACTACAATATTTTAGCCTGTTGACCAGCTGGCCTCCAGGCAGTGCTGACATGCCAAAGCATACACTCTCAATAGCACCTGATGGTTATTTTTCTACAGGGACTGCCCTTGCAGGAGGAAGAGAGGTTGTTACAGAGACATTTCATAGCCTCTGTTCATCAGTGAGCTGGCCTTGATGATCCTCCCTGCCCTCAGGACCTACAACCATCCTTCACACCACTGTTCAGAGCCACAGGATCCCCCAGCAACAGAAGAGCTTGACCACCACTGCATGCCAGCATCCTGCCAAGGGGCAAGCCAGCTGGCACTTCAGCAACTCCCAACGCTCTGACACTGACAGGTAAGTACAAAGTTTTCCAAAATAACCACAGCAAAACAGCAGGAGAGCACCCTCCTCCTAAGCCAATCACCACTCTGCGTGGCAGTTGTTTCCTGAACAAAACCTACCAAACCCAGATTCCTCCCTTTCCCTGACTGGCCTCCTTGCAAAGCACACAGTCCTTCTCTGCTCAGCTGGCACCAGGAATCAGAGCTTCACGTTTGATTGCTTTTCCTCTGCTGCTAAGGGAGGGAGGCAGCCAGAGAACCAGAGGGTTTGTATCTATGCAGAATACACTTTTATCTATTCAAATGGATGATTAGGAAACTTGAATAGTACAGAGCCTTAAAATGGAGAAACACAGAAAGTCTGCAAACTTGATAAAGATACAATTACCTTCCACTTGTAGCCACCTCTCCCTCCAACACCACATCAATTTTAATTCCTTTTTTAAAGATAAAATTCCAATAAGTATTCATGCATACCATATT
This sequence comes from Hafferia zeledoni, assembly GCA_035583235.1. Taxonomy (NCBI): domain Eukaryota; kingdom Metazoa; phylum Chordata; class Aves; order Passeriformes; family Thamnophilidae; genus Hafferia; species Hafferia zeledoni. Next base: position 42,324,873 of record JAWWEV010000083.1, read on the forward strand.
CTTTCAGAAAAAGATGAATGGCATTCAAAAGACAAGAAGTATTTCATTGCTCAGAAACCCATTCCATAATCCAAGTAAAATTTTACTCCGTATTTATTTAACAGCCTTCAGGAGACAAGTTCATAGTTACAGATTTGGAGAGCAGCATTTGCTGCTTGTTTTGCTCAGTCTGTTTTGAGAAGATATTATGGAATGAGGGGAAAAAAATCACCGCTGTTTCCATTTCAGTTTGTTTAGTGTTTCCCAGCTGGGAATTACATCTACAACACACTGCTCTAAAGACTGTATGTCTTCACAGAAGCAGCATGGAAATGAAAATGTGTGGAGCAATGGGCAACTTGGTTTTCCCAATAACTTGAATCAAGAAATGGTTCATGTCATTGCAGAGAGCTTTACAGACATCATAAGAGACTTTCTTTTGACAAGAACTGTCCTTCATCATTAAGGCACATATATGAGAAGAAGGGAAACCTTCCTTATTGCTTATGCTTGGTTCTCCTTCTGCTTTCGAGTTTGGGGACAGGAAAGAAAGAAATAACACCACCTCCAAATAATTCCCCACCCCTCTAAGACAGGATATTAGCATTTTAAATGAAATTCACACAAAACAGCTGGATTTTGAAAAACTCTACTTGTATGGGAAGAAAACCTCAACAAAATAAGCCTCCCCCTCTAATATTCACTCAGACTACATGTGGTTGAACTGCTGCCAAAAGCCAATGGGATTATTTTTTTTTCCTACCTGGGATTCAGCTTAGGACCCAAAGGTAGTATGGATGGGTCAAGCAGGTGCTTGGGAGCATGCACTGAACTGTCTTTCTGCCTCCTCTCCATGCTGTATGAAAAGGGGACACAGCTCCAGGCAACATGCTTTAAAAAATACTGCACCAGACAACTGACTTGCACCTGAGAAAAAATGAAGGCCTGCACCAGTCAGGACTGCAATGCCACAGAAACTCTTCCATCAAGGCTTCATTTTGTGCCAGAAAAATGATCCACTGAAGCACATTCCTTGAACTGCTACCTTCAAGTAAGAAACTCTTTTATTCAGTTATGTCTCCATGTACATCACAAAAGGAAAAAAAAATATATGAGCCCACAAACTCTAGAAAAATTTGGCTCCAGAATAACATTCAAACTTTACGGGTTTGTCTCACTGCAGGGTCTATTTTCAACACAGGTCAGAAGAAGCTCCTGAAATGCCGGGCTGGGTTTGCTGGGCTCATGGAGAGGTTTCTCTGGTTATTGGGAACCAGAGTGCAAACTGAGTCAGTGTGCTCACAGAGCCCACAGTCAGAGCAGACAGGGAGGTTACCCCCGAGCACACGGCACAGTGTGGGTGCAGGAGCCAGCACGGCAGCGCAGGGCCACCCACAGAACTGGGAGTCCCCACAGAAACAGATGCAGCTTAAGGGTTTCCATGCAGAAACCTCACCAGTGCTGTGAACTTCCTTTGTGCCACCCCTCCCATCTCTCCGCTTGTTTTGTCTCTTCTTTCCTCCTTGAGTAAAAGGCACAAGTCCCTGTGGTATTTTGGGGCTGCATTTGATACCCCATGAAGTCCTTCACTGATGGTGAAGATTTCCTAAATGACAACTCACAGTATCTTTTCCCCTTTCTACCTACTTCCCTTCATTTTAGTTCTTGTATGCAGAGGGATATACACATGTACAGAACCCATACAGAAAGCCTTGGAAGCAACTCAGCATTTGGCCTTCTTGGGGCACATACTTTCTTTGTAGCGAGGTGTTTAATTACCTTTAATCATCCTTTTCAGCGTGAGACCCATCTGTTCCTTCAGGCCTAAGCAGCCTTAGCTGGCTACTCCCAGTCATGACTTGAACTACTTGAACACATTTCACAAGATCAGTTGGACAGGAACAACCACCAGAGATTATAAAAAGTTTTCTGAAACTACCCTTAAGTTTTATGCCACCAACATTGCAAAGGCAGAGTTTGGTTATGTGGGTACTTCAGCATATTAATATTAGTTTGTGCTCTCAGCTTAGATCATTCACAGGTCAGAGAGAAAAAAATCTATCTTAAAATAATTTGTATTTCAACCTTGTGGCTGGGATAAAAACACATCTTCTTGCTCATACTGTATATTTGAGGTATCTTTCACCTTACAAAGAAACAAGGACAGTTATAAACTTCAGCATAAAGCTAAACCACCCCAGGATGCTTATTCTAGAAAATGAACTTCATCTGAGCAATCTTACCTTTAAGGCTAGTAAATGACTATTATTTGTAAGATACTGGTTGGCACAAAGCCACAGGATTTGCAATTAAAATATGCAAAACCAGAGTGGAATAGTGCTGTGTGTGTAAATTATGCATGTTTCTTATTAAATCAAATCCCTTTACCTCCTCTTCTCCTCCCCTCCTCCACTTATTACACAACTTGTCATCTCTTATTTACATGCCATATGATACACAACCCAAATAGAGAGGGCAAACATCCACAATATGTGCAGCAAAGGGAGATATTTGCATTTAAGACATGAATATGCATTAGGAGGCAACACATTCCAGATACATATTTTAAAAGTGAGACTGTTTATTTTGACAGGCTTATTGCTGGAAATGCCACTCTGTGCTCCCCCAGGCCTCCCAGCATGAGCTGGTGCTCTGACTGAACACACAACCCCATCCTAGAAAGAGCCCAGATCCTGCTAAGTCACTTTCAAAGCCACAGACTAATAAGGAAGTCACAACACAGGCAACTGGAAGCAGGAAATTCCTGGGTACAGAGGGAGAATCCATTCATAGCATCTTCTCTTTTCTCCTCCTTTACTTTTCATCAATGTGACTTTTCTGTGAAATCAGAGAATTTCTCTGAAAAACTGGCATCTGCTGGGAAAAAAGTACCATTTATGAAACTAGCACTGAAAAAACCTAGCTTTGTTTCTGAAATAGAAATGGGAAACCAGCCTTCCAGGGAAAGAAGATAACCCCCTTTCTTTTTCCTCTCTGTTTTCGTCTGTGGCTTTCTCTCAAGTAAATGGGTAAGGCCTAAAAGGTTATTCCACAGGACCTTAAATCACCTGCCTGTAGTCTACATCCATACAGAGAGCACAGCAGCACTTGCTGGCCTCACAGATGTGGTACAGGCACAAATTAACTGATAAAAAAATGTTATGTGAAGAGGTACATAAGCTAGACAGACAAACAGAAAGACAAACCTTCTGGGTCCAGCACTGAGCTCTAGAACCCAGGCTCTGCCACAGAGCAGCTTTAACTCTCAGTCCTGTATAATTCCCAGTTCCACATCCACTGGTACAAGGAATGATGCTCGCCCTCCTCTCTAAAATGCCTGAAGGAATTAGAATTAGACAGTTTGGGACATGGCTGGCCAAAGTTTAGGCAGGAGATGGGTTGCCTTGTTTTTGTAAGAGGGAAATGTCAATTTTCTCTTTACTTTTTTCAAACATTTATATAAAAATATAAAAACACTCAACCACATTCTTCTCTTTCAGCCAAAACTTTATAACATATGGCTGCTTGAAAAGCACTCAGTAGTTCTCAAATGTACAAAGTGTTTTCTTCTCAAATATTTTAACATAGCAGCTTCCTCATAAGTCTCTGGCTCCTCCAGTTCAGGGATTTTGCTAACACTTTGTGAAATGTATGAAAAAACAAATATTCTGTTTTCTACTTCACTACTTTGCTTTACTTTTACTTTGAGTTGATATAAACTTCAAACTCCTGCTCCTTTCTACATACCTACATGGGGGTTTTGCAGCTTTGTCCAGAGCTCCTGAGCAGCTGTCTAGAAGCAACAGTTAATACAGTCAGATATCAAGGCTGCTTTGAGCAATGGGACAGGTAACACCACAATGAAGGAACCAGAGAGGTGCAGCAATTTATCTTGTGATAACGTCAGAGAACTTGTCAGATATATTAGAATTTGATAAGGGGTTTCGCTGCTTTGCTTTGGATTTGGTCCTTTTTTTTTTTCTTTTTCTTTTTTTAACCACATAAACATTACAGACATCCATGGCATTTTATGGAAACAAACTGACACCCTACTGCATGAGGTTCACAATACAAGGTTTTTGGCTTGTTGATTTTGTTTATTTTATGCAAGGACAACAAAGGTGAGATTTAGAGAAGGACTGAGATAGAAAAGATATGGTTTGCATAGGAATGCAAATGAATTTGACACACAACCTTCATTATACTCACAGTCTTTTAAAATATATATTCTGATAGGCTGATTGCTTAGTCAGAATTCAATAGACTGGACTATACAGAAGCTCAGATAAATTTACAGAATCATAGAATTATTCAGGTTAGAAAAGATATCTAAGATCAACCCAGTCAACTCAGCACTGCCAAGTCCATCACTAAAGCTGTCCCTAAGCACCACCTCTACAGGTCTCTTAAGTACCTTCAGGGATGGTGACTCCACCAGTTCCCTGGCCAGCCTGCTAAAGTGCTCAATAACCGTTTTGGTGAAGAAAGTTTTCATAATATCCAGTCTAAACCTCCCTTGATGCAACTTCAGGCAATTTCCTCTTGTCCTATCAACGGTTACTTGGGAGAAAAGCACCAATGGAACTACTTAAACTTTCTGGCCACCAAGAGAGGAATGTTGTACATCCTTAAGAGAATAGCTGGACTTCAGGAAATTTGGGTAACAACATGGATTTCACACATACCTTATTGTGTCCTTTGTTGTTCCACTTAAGGAGCTTGAAACCATGTCTGATAGTAGTTTTAATCCATCTGAAATTTACTGATATTTGCTTGCTAAATTCAAGATATAGAACAAACAATGCAGCCAAAACCATGGGGCTTTAAAATATGTCAAGTCACAAAAGCCAACACTACCAAACCAGAAGACAACACAACAATTCAGAAACATCTCTCTGTAAGTTATGTCATAGTAGAAAGACTAGAAAAAAGAAATCCAGTTTGTCTTTCTTCCTGTGATAGAGTAAGGAGAGACTGTGCTTGGCAATTCTGTGCATCTGCAAAGGGCTTGAGCTAGATCTAAATCATTGCCTCAGTCTCCTGGTGCTGCTGACACTGGGAGGAGGACTGGGGCTGAAAGGTAAGGATGGCTTTGGTACATTGAGGGATGCATTGGAGCAACAAGAGAACCAAACAGGCAAGACCAGCCCCGGGAAATAACAGGACCTGAGCTGAACTAATGAGGAAGTTTTCTGGTAATGGGTCACTTGTACTGGTGAAGGACTAGAGGGATTCTGCTTGTCTGCATAGGAAAGGGTATCTCATGTAGCTTCATCATGAAGCTTAGGGGAACATCACAATTAATTCTGTGGACCAGTAAGAAAGGCCACAGGGTGACAGAGTCCTACCCAGCAGATACACCACATTCAATTACTTCTATTTCAGTCTTTTTTGCCATACCTGCAGTTCTGTACACCACAGTGTCAGAAATGCTTCCACAGCTTTTGCTGAATCACGTGTTTTTATGTTCTACCCTGTACCACATGCCAAAAAAGAGAAATGGAATGAACTGAAGCACCATAAAAATAGTAAGAAATTCCATAAGCTTTGTTCTTGTTTCTGGCCAAAGGTAATGAAAACTGTAAGCTTTCTTACACAGCTGATGTACAGCATCTACTGCTACAGTCAATTAGAGTATCAAACTAGACCAAAGCACATAAGTATATGCTACAAGCAGAAAATCTTATGCAAATAGCAGGGTTGCATGTTACATAATCTCAAGGGAAGAAATAATTTTGACATGAGAAAAATGAGGTAAGGAGAATAAGTCTCTTAATGTAACAAGTCTCTTAATGCTACTTTCTCAGCAAAAAGGGGATCAAGTGGTAGCACTTGCCAATATCTGCAATAATTGCTCATTTTTTTCAAGTTTTTCTGCAGGGAAAAAAAAACTACCTAAAGCCAGGCAAGCCTAACCCAGCTAAGGCCTGTTCTTTACACAGCACCAGCAATTTCCCATCCTCACTTCTCTCAAGTTTCCAAAGGTGTGTGCACAGCCACAGGACAAACCTGCTCCAGGAAATGATCCAGCATAGTCCTCGAGAAAGCAAGAACATGCTCTTACCCACGGTTACTGGTACTGGGTCACTTCCCATAGCAGGACACAACACAGGGGTGCCAAAATAACCTCATGGATTGGGCAGAGGAGGAGCAACCCTTCAGAGACCAAAATACAAACTGAGCTACAGAGGACACGCCACCACTTGGTCATTCAAAGTTACTGTTCTGCAAGAACTAGAAATAGTTTAAGTCCCTCACTGAAGGCACCCCTAAAGCAGTGGACTTGCCCCAAATTGCAGGGTCACAGAGACTTGCCTGCTGCTGAAGCTCCGTTTGAGAAAGCCCCTTAGATAAAGGAGAGCTTCCTTTCCACAGCCCACGGGGTACCACTGATCCATGCATTTTGAGATAAGAGTGTGCAGAAATGTTTGCAGGATCAGTATCAAATAAGCACATTCCTCTTCAAAAGCTCTCTCTATAAACTGCAGGAAGATTCACTCCAATTATATATTTCATGACTAATTATTCTAATTAAACTGACTGGTAGCACATTAGTGATTCAGACAGAAAACAAAATATTCAGACTTTACATTCTCCTCCTCCACACTCCAGTGAAATCTCTAATGTATCTTATGATATTTTATTTATCTCAACCCAAGGGCAAAAATACACTGAGCTTTTTTTAAAAAAAAGAAATATCAGCTTCCTCCAGCCTCTGAGATGAAATCCACCCAGTCCAGGGAGATGGTGATGCTGTTTAATGTCATCCTTACTGTTTCACAGTTCCAGTTTACAGAACTTTCCTATTTGGTGTACACTTCCCCACACCATCTAGAAGCTCCACCACACTTAGTTGCAATCCATTCCCCATGAGCTGCCTGTGGGCAGCCTTGCCTTGTATTGGAGCTGCCATGTTACAAAGGTTCTTGCTGGTGGGTCTCACCCCAGGGAATTCCCAGTGACTCCAGTGAGTCCCAGCTACAGCCCCAGCTGCTCACGGTCCCATCTGGGTGTGTCTGAGAGGGGCTGAGCGCCCTGGGGGCAGCTGGGACAAAAATCACCGATCCCTGCGTTTCAGACACTTACTTGGCTTGCTGAGAATGGATGTCACCATGTTTTTGTGCTTTTGAAACTAAAGCTAAGTGAGGACATGGCTGTCTTGTGTCACTTTGTATGAGTAAAGCATCATTATATCCCCCTGTTTGCATAGGGCTTTCCAAAAACACCCAGAAAATCTTCATAAAGCAAAAGCCTGTGGTTCAAAGCCAAGAGCTCAGGGTAGGACTTTGCAGAATGGAGACTGCCTGTGCAGCCACAGTTTCTCTTCTTGCCTGTGAATGATGATAAGCCTTTGTTACATGATGATTCCCTCTTTTCCTTCCCCTCATTCCCACAGCTCTGTTGCCTCACATGGACCACACTCCCAAATGGAGTATCGAATACCACTAAAGGATTGTTTCTTCTCCCCATGCCCTTTTACCCTGAATAAATCAATACACAGAATTTACTGCAGCACTTATGAATGTTTGACTGATGAAAAGACTTTCTTCAAATGCTGAAGAGATGTGGTACAATTGGCTACTTTGTGTCTCGTTTTGAGGGGGTTTTTTTGAAAATTTGACTATCTTCTATTGAACTAAGGAACAACTTCTACACGTAAGCAAAAGAGAAGAAACACGAGAAATAAAATGTTTGCTAAATCAAAAGAGCCTAGACATTCATTTCTTGTCTGGTTGGGATTCTTAAGATGTCTGGCTTTGTAGGACCAAGAGGAGAAGATCATGAACTGCAGCTAAATGTAACTGGGAATTGGAAGTACTTCAAAATCTGAAGAGCTCAGCACTGCATTGTTCAAATCAATTCCTCACCAAGTACTCAAATAAAATAATAAAAAAGAAGAATTTAAATTACCCTACAAGATGCTGCCCCAGAGTTCCAATCGCTTCTAAAATAAGATCCAGGTGCTCTTAAAAATCTAAAGCAGCCTTTTAATTTTAAATTGCTCTTCACTTCATGTGCTATGAATGATGATCTTTAAAGAGCTTGTCTAAATCAAAACACTCCATATTGCAGGATAATTGGTTAAAAAAAAAAAAAGAAAAAGAAAAAAAGCTGCATGAAGATAGCCCCAGCCAAGTCAAGTGACAAGCCATGTTTAATACTTTCTCTGTGCAAAAGATAACAAAAAAATAACCAAGAACGTTTTGCTCTCTTTTTTTCTCTACTTCAAATAAAAAAAACCCCTTTCACTCCAAGGTAAGCTGATAGTTCATTTCAACTATGTCAGCCTTACTACTACTCAGAGACCTACAGTTATGATTATTTTATTGCAGTGGCACCTGGAGACCTAGGTAAGGTTCTTACTACTCTTTGCAAACAAAACAGGAGATGTATTTCCTGCCCCTGGCAGCTCCGTAGCTAAGCAGGTTATAAACACACACAGCAGCATGGCAGGCAACTGAGGAAAACATTCACCAGAGCAAAGGGACTGCCTTAGCTCTGAGTTTGCATTCATAAGTGTTTAGAATAAAACTGCAGTTTTTGAGACTGCACACAAGGTCTCTGAGAGGGTCCAAGAGTTCCCCTTTAGAAGTCATGCTGAAGAACATGTCCATCACACCTAAACCTACTGGAATCTGCCACATAAAACATCACTCTGCAGGCACACCATGATTATCACTTTCACACAGAGGTATTCCAACTTCAGCCAAAAAGGCAAGAGTACCATCAGGGAGAGTATCCACCTGTATATAAACCTCAGTGAAGTCTGATACCACCTGAACCATATGCCAAGATGGGTCCTATAAGATCAATCCACTGAGAATGAAAACAAGATAGAAACATAGAATCATTTAGGTTGGAAAACATATTTAAGATCATTGAGCAAAACCATTAACCAAATGCTGCCAAGTTTACCACTAAACCATGTCTGAAAGACTTTTAAATACCTCCAGCAATGGTGACTCAACCACTTCCCTGGGCAGCCTGTCCATGCTCAGTAACAATTTTGGTGCAGAATTTTTTCCTAGTATCCAACCTAAACCTCCCTTCATGTAACCTGAAGTTATTTAGTCTTGTTATCTATGAGAAGAGACCGACACAACTCACTACAAACTCCCTTCAGGTAGCTGTAGAGAACAGTAACACCTCTCAATCTCCTTTGCAGGCTCAGCAAACCCAGTCCCCTCAGCCACTCCTCACAGGACTTGTTCTCTAGAACAGAGCAGCTTTCTGGAGTTCTCTAAGGTCAGGAAGCTTTGATGCAACTATTTTAAAATATACATGAAGAGATCAAATGAGCAAAATTTTCCTTCCTCACAGCCATGGATGTCCTTCAAACTCATCTCAGATTCCAAAGCCTGTTCTCTAGGCTTCTCTGAGGACCACGCTCTGCTGCTCTCCAGGATCTATTAAAGTTTCCATGCTATTGGTTTTTAGATACAATCAGGCTCCGAAGGAAAGTGGTCACAACACCAAGCCTGTGAGTTCAAGAAGCATTTTGTACAATGCTCTCAGGCACATGGTGTGACTCTTGTGTGTCCTGTGCAGGGCCAGGAGCTGGACGTGATGATCCTGATGGGTCCTTCCAACTTAGCATATCCTATGATCTCTCACATCTTATCTCACTGTCCTCTTTCCCACATTCAAACATACATTCCATGTCCAAATAAAACTAAGTTTTTTTGAGCCCAATCAGCGAGATCACTCAGGACTTTCAGTACCATTGTCTTGGGGCAGAGTGTGGTTTCCCAGAGCTGTAATAAAAGAATGGAGGTCACAAGGTGTAGTCTGGGATTTTGAATACTGTCTGAAAGCAATATAGAGCTGTAAGGAAATCAACAATAATGTTTTGAAAAAGCCCAAGCACCTGCTTTCAGAATAAACAAACCCATCACAAACATTTCACTTCAGTACTGTACTGTGTGACACAGCCCAGCCCTCCTCTGTATTCAGTGTTTTAAGACCAACCTCTGGCACAAAGTGGATTTCTGAATGACAAACACAGTATGGAACTTGGTCAGCAACCCAGTTCTATACACATATTATATTACCATCTCCTTTCCAGCTTTTCCTCTCCACATCTGTAATGAAAGAGAAAGGAAAAGGCAGGCAGATGGTCAGTAAATTATGTATTCTCACCACAAAGATCCCCAGGAGAACCCAAATTATACAACAGTTCACAAGAGACATTGAGATAAAAGTGTGGGCTCTTTAAATAGACTGACCTCCAACTCCAGCTGAAATCAGCAGAAAACGCAGTGATACAACGAAAAGGAGGAAAAAGTAATTAGGCCTCATCAGCAGTGCTCCAGTTAAATGGATAAGAACACATGGCTGCTTTGAAAGAGGACACCCAGATGGAAAGACACGTACTATGGCAACGTAAACTCTGTGAACTTTGTCATTACGTCAGAATCTTATTTAAAAATATTCCGAACTGACACAATTAAAATGTATTCAAAAATACAGACTTCCTTGGTTTCAAAATTAATTAAAGATGCATGTGTTCCTTGAGGTTCTTAGTATTATCCTTCTAGAAATAACAAAAACTTAAATTGCTGATGTCCAGCTTAGGAGAGTATATGTACAGATCTTCCAAATTACAAAGAAAAATTTCAGGCCTTTGAACGGTTCCTGAAAGTGCAATAATGATTTCTTTCATTCTTTAACTCAAACTACATGAATTGGAAAGGTTTCTGTCATAAAACAAAAGCTCAGAGACAAAAATAGTACCCAGTGGAAAGAGTTCCACCAAGGGTGTTATTTTTCATCAAAGCTGGGCCTTGCAACCACCTTCTTTCCCACAGAACACAGAGGCACCTGAAGGTCAGGACACGACCACTTTAAATCATGACAACATCAGATTAATCCTGAAAAGCAAAGTCTAGAAAATAAATTTAAAAAACAAGCTTGCAAGCCCTCCGAGCACTTTATTTTTGATGCCAATGCTGCAATTTAGTGCTCAGCAGCAAATTCAAAACCAGACAAAATCGGGGCAAAAATCTCTAGGAGGTAAAAACCAGCATCACATACAAGTTGAATTCAAAAATAACACTTTGGGGTGGAATCAGAGTTGTATATATAATTTTAGTTTTTGTTAAAGATAAGTCTCACCCTCTACCGCAGGATTAGTTATGGTCAAGAGCTGCCAATATTATTAGAGAATCCCAATGAATTCCCAGTGAAAAAGATAAGTTATAGATACATAAAAAGGAAAATTTGGCTTTAAAATTTTGGACATGACTTCATTATGGAGCTATTAGGCCAAACTGGGAGAAGATCAGGTAAGTCCCACCATACTAAGGACAAAAGAATGAACACTCCTTACCAAATGGCATGAAGCTGAGTCAGGGAGGTTTAGGCTGTGTATTAGGAACAGCTTTTTCCCCCAGAGGGTGGTTGGGCACTGAACAGGCTCCCCAAGGAAGGGGTCACAGCACCAAGCCTGACAGAGTTCAAGAAACTCTTAGATAATGCACATGGTATGATCCTTGGGGATGTTCTGTGCAGGGCTGGGGCTGGACTTTGATGTCCTTGTGAGTCCCTTCCAGCTCAGGATATTATGAGACAGGTTTTTTATTAAAAGAAGGAATAAGACTAACGCAAAGATGGTCAAGGATCCACTCTGGGGTTTGTATCAGAGAACCAAGGAAGCAAGCAGGCAAGCACAGAATGAAACCTTCAGCAAAATGAAGCACACAGAGTGCTGAAACACTGGATGACAACTAACAACATAAAGCCAATAACTGCAGAGAAACAAAGGCACAGGGATTCCTATTGCATGTTCCCGTGCAGAGCAGGACAGACACATGCATGGCAGCTGACAAGCCCAATGTGAGCTGCAGAAGTGCAAATACAGCTGCAAAACAGCAAGGGCCACTGTCAGTAACAACAGTTCCTGCACCCACATGGAACCCGAGGGGCAGCCAGGGGATTAAGGCTGTGGAAACTAGTCCAGTTCACTTGGCAGTGACACAACATAAGCTTTTAAATTTACCCAAATTACAAGGCTACAGCAGACTAATCAGCCCTCAAACAGCATTTAAAGTTAAATACAAGATACAATGATCATCCCAATGTTTCCCTGAAGAAGCATAGAGAAGAGATGCAGTGCACTTGGTCCTACCCCAGCAGCTGGTTCTACACCACAGTCACACAGGAGTCAGCTGGTGCAACAGAAAGGCAATGAGTTTTTCCAAATGTTTGGAAAACAAAAGCCTCAAACCTCAGATTTTTGTAAATAGGCTTTTTGTTTAATTGAAATTGAACTGAAAAACAAACCCAAACCCCTCTGATTAAGTTTATCACGACAAATTCAAATTACCAGAATGGATGTTCTTCTGCTTCAAAAATACAGAATCCAGGGTTGGTGGTGTGGAATAAAATTGAACATCTCACAAAATGGTCAGATTTACCTCAGATAGTTGCAGTTAATATTTTATGAAGAATTTCTAACTGAGTTATAAACAAACTAGCTGGACAATACACTGCAGGTCTTTGAACACAGAGATTATTCATAGGGAGCTACAGCAATGACTCCAGTTCCAGTGACTTACATACTCTTCTAGAGGAGACTGTTCCAACCAAGAATTAGCTTATCAAATAATCCTATTTTTCCCTCTTTAAGCATGACAGTTTGAACAAAAGGCAGGTACATTTAGATAGATCACCTAAGCAATCTACACTCCAATAGCACAGATTTTGTATGGATTGTCCATAGTGCCCTAAAATTTTCTTAGCAAGGAAGCACCTTTGTAGAGCCAGACTGGTAAAAGCATTTTGTTTTGCTGTCACTGTTTTTATGAATGGGAATCAGGATAGGAGGGAGTAATTTGTCTAGAAATATAATGACTGTGTTCTGCTTTGTGTATGCTCTGAGCACCCCCCAGCATCACATACAAGACGAACACCACACACTGTGCAAGAAGCCCCAGTGCAGACAGTTGATGCAATGTGGACCTGCTTGGATTTCCTGGTTTTAGATGCAAAATTGCAAAGTTCTCAAGGGGAGAAAAAAAAAAAAAAAAAGTCAACCCAGTAAAGTTTTGCAAACAAAAAAAAAGAAAAAAAAAATCAGACAAAACCTGAAAATATCTGTTAACAGATGAGGTCAGCACATCTATAGAAATGTAGTTTGGACACTTCAATTCTCAGATTTCATGCAGTCTGTATTCTGGCCTGATTACAACACAACTAATGCAGGATATTTTAAAGTCACCAAACATGAGGGAAGACAAAAAACAGCTGTTCCAGTGAAATTGTTTTTACTTTCCTTTGGATCAACTTAAACTCCATCAATTCATGTCAATAGGATGTTGCCTTGTTATGTCCTGGTTTTAAACCGAAGCATCTTAATGAACTTGGCATCCATGGCCAATCAATATTTGAACAGAAAACTTTTCAAGAACATCCCCAGTAATTCAGACAGTTTTCCCAAACCACTTATTCTCAGAGTTTCATATCAGCACTTTAAATCTTTAGGAAACAACTTGCATTAGGCCCTAAACCCCCTCACAGTAAAAGCAGAAAAGGCTCCAGCTGCTGACAATGTCTCAGTTCCATTCTGGTGCTATAAATTAACAATCAGTGTACCAAATCAATCAGGTGAATTATCTACTTACAAAGCAGCTCCAAAGATTCCTGTTTACTGTAGGTTTATCACAATCTGTCAGACTACTGAAGTCAAGTCAGGCTTAAAATCTGTGCTGGAGATGTGTGAAGTTTGTGTATCTGTAATAAATAGCTCATGAGAGGCAGGGATATCACTGGGGTAATCTGAAATGTGCATCTGCCTGCCCGTGATAAAAGCAGCCTTAGACTCTTCATCCAACTCTAAAATATCATGTATATGATGGATAGAGAAGTAAACTGTAGAAAAAGAGAGCAAAAGATTTTTTTTTTTTAATAATGCTGGGCTGCTGGTGGCAATATAGCAACTCCCCTCATACAGAACTAGTATTTTTCCTTTTGGTTGGAGCCAAAGAATACTCAATGCAGTAAGTACATGCTTAATGCTAAAGGTAGTGACAATACATCCCCCACGACTTGACAGGTTTGGGCCAATTTCCACAATGTCCTGCCTAAGGTTGTTCAGCCACATGAGCTACTGGTATTCTGTGCTACCTCTTCTGCAGGAATCAAAACTTTTTCTTGAGTAGCACCAGAATTTTTTTAATTATTTCATATATTTTTATAATCTCTAGGGTTTCCTTTACTTAGTGAATGCCTCTAAAAAAGCTCTTCTGAGGATCTGTATCTGCAAAAACCTAGTGCAGTATTGCATGAGAAAACATATGCTAGCTTTTATTTTGAAATCTTCCTTTCTTAAGCTCATGATTCATGGCCATCAGTTCTTTTATCCTGACCTGCAAGGGAGCCAGAGCTGAAGGTTTTCCACATTCTCAGTCCATGTTACCTTATCTTTGCCCCTCAGGGACGCATGAAAACAAAAAAAACTCTCTCCTGTGAGCATCTCTACCTGAGAGGCCACCACTCTGCCCATGGGCTGCCCTTACACCTTGTGTACACAAAAGCTCAAGTGTTCTTTTCTGTGTGATCAGGGATTGCTGCTATACATGTTAGAGGAAGGCTGATTCCTTTCTGGAGCACAAGAGGATCATCACTCTCAACTGCCCATCGAGAGAAGGATGGCTGTAAGCCCTCAGATTACTCCTGGACAATATGAAGAGTGCCATTAATAAATACCATATATCCTCACATCTTCCTTAGATAATTTTGAAAACATTTTTAAAGGTCTTTCTTTTTTTTTTCTCTCCTTACCTTACTCATACAACAAAACTACAAGGCTTGACCTGCTTAAAAAAGCAAAGATTAGAAAAATCTTGTTTTATTGAGTGTGTGAGTATTTATATCTCTATATATTTTTATATATTTTTAATATTCATATATTTATATATTTTAATATATATTTAGATACATATTTATATATGACTGCATTTGTATATACACAACTGAGAACATTATTTAAGAGCCACAGCCTTCATGGAGAGTTATTCTGAGAAAAAGAAGCGAAAAGTTAATGAAGCATGAATTGAAAACCATCAAATAGACAGCATGGCTAAAGGCAGTATTTGCTTGAATGTCTTAGGATGATTAGAAACACTGATGAAAGTGCAATAACAACAGGAAATATCTAGAACTACTGAGGGAGTGGGGCAGAAAGTAATTCAACTGCCCTATTTCTGCAGGAAAAAAAAGCTTCTATGAACAAAAAGTAAACAATTTTGTCAGCCATAGTATTTTGGCCAAATGTCATAAGTGCAAGGATAGATGAGAACTCCCCTCAGTTGTTTTTTGGTATTCCATGTCTGCAATCAAATTACTCAAGAGTTAAGAGAAAGGCAAGATTTCCATTCAAAATGTTTCTGCCAGCACCAATACACAAATGTTTGCAGAGCCATAGGGGAATCTGACAGGTGAACACCCACCCCAGTCCCTCCTTCCCAGGTACAAATGGTGCTACTAACACAGACAGCACTAACCGAGGGTGGCTGCAGGGGAATGGCTGTACAGAAACTGTTCACCTGCAAGGAACAGAGTTCCTGAACCGTTTCCATAATCCCTGATCCACTGGGCACTGCAACAGGATGTGAACAAGTACAGGTCACTCAGATTTTCACCTAAGCTAGTACAGTATTGATCTGATTTTTAAGAATACAAGTATGGCCTAACATAAAAAAATGACCATGTAATCCCACAGATCTTTTGATTCCTTCATTTCTATGGCTCTCCCAGTGGCTGATTCCCCAGACAGAAGGCTCCTGGAAGTGGCTCCCATCAGCAGATCCTCCTGCTCCAGGCCACAGAACCGGGGAGAGCCCATGTATCTTTACCACCTCACAGATTGGTGCTCCCTTCTGACTTCCCAGGAGTACACCAGGATTTATTCATTTATGTAAACTATGAGGAATAAAACTCTTCCCTCTGCCATGACCTGAAGACAGCAGACCTGAAGAGATGTGGCTGGACAGACACAGGAGCCAACCTCCCGCTCTGACAGACAGACACCAGCTCAAATATGACCACTCTCAGTTAGAAAACTGATTTCTACTTTCTTTCCTTTGCACATGCATTACATTTCACAAACTGCACTACAGAGGCAGAAAATGGTGTTTGAGCAAGTGGAATAATATGATATTTCATACTGACTCAACATGGCAGTATCTGTCTTCAGCTGAGACAATCTGTCTCATTCAAATGAGTTCAAGTTTAAAGACTGGCTGATTTAAAAAGACAGGGGAAAAAACGGGCTGTGGCTATCTTTAAATGCTGAGATAAGAAGCAGGCTCAAAAAAGCAGCAGTGATGGATGAGATACAAAAAAAAAAGAGCTATTATAAAATGGATTTAAATAAATAGGCACTTACTACTACCTGGGTTGTACAAAGAAAAATCTCACCAAAACCTAATGATGTTCATATTTCTGAACTAGGCACAGGAGGAAGAAGTTCCCGCTACCAAATAATATTTGCCAACACTAAAGATTTACAGCCTTTGTTGTTAGACTTCAGACTTTGCATAAGTAGTTGGAAAAGACCTGGGAGAGGAAGAGAGTTCTCCTCCTTTTTAACAAGATGGATAATATCAAATGAAACTCCAGGTTTTGAGTTTATACATACATATTTATAAAAATTTACCCAGTGCATTAAGGGGTGCACAGAATACCATGAAAGATGCTCTGTAGCACACAAAGAAAAACCTCACAGGGGATTCCCTTCATGTAGAGAACTTTTTCCTGAAAGAGTTGATGACAGGAGCTCTTCAACAGACAAACCCTTGAAAGGTGCCTCCAAAGTATCAAGTCTTGGAACGTAAACTATCCAATTAGATGAATTCAGGCCAGGAATGCCAATCAGCCTGCCACCAAACTGTGCATAATGTGATATAAAACATCTCATCAGAACTTCTAAATTTTCTTTCTTTGTCACAGAAAAATCTTCCTAAGATGGTATGATCATCTTACTGTTACCTCATTACTTACAGTAAATTTTATACAGGATGCTTGTTTATCAAGCTGAAATCCTAGAGTGAAATCATAAAAATAATATCTAAAATCTGCTCTAGCATGACTAAAGTAATATTTAAAAAATAATAATTTCTTAATTTCAATAATTTAAAAAAATAACCCCCAAAACCTGCCAAACACCCAATAAACCAGCCCACTGTGAAGTCTTGCAGTTCTTTAAAGCAGAGAATAAATCCCAAATCACTGCCTAAAAGGCTCTGTGGAAGTGCAACAATAGCATTTGCACTGCATCTCTGAAACACTCTGAAATAAGCATGGTTCAAATAACAATCCAAACCAATCCATGTTCCTTGCTGGCTTAGATATGCTGAAGCTTCAAAATACAGGACATAATGGTTGCTTTTTTATACAGCGACAGACAAATCAAAAGAATAAAATCCCAAATGGCATTGAGGAAATTAATAGGGATTTTCACAGTGTCTACTCTAATACAGGAACAGGAAACTTAAAATTAATCAGCAAGTTGCAAGTTCAAAAATTACAAGTAATATTACTTTACTCAACCCCACTTCAGCTGCAGAACAGTTATGTCCCAGGACATCCTGGAAGTTGTTTCTTTAAATACAAAAACTTCTAAAGTTCTTTGAACTAAGTTACAGAAGTTATTCTACCAACATTTTTTTTTTCATTACAAAGGCACAAACTCCTGTTTAAGAACTCCCTGAGCTGCAGATCTGAGGGTTGGCAGAACAAACTGGAAAGACACTTATGTTTCTCTGATCTCACATTTCTTCATTGCCACCAACTCAAAACTAGATGCAAGATGGGGTCAGACAGGCCTCGAGCCTCATTCTGTATGGCTGCTTCTGGTAATTCTTGTGTCTTTGATAGAACTTGGATAGAATTCTTGTTCTTGGAGAGAACTTACAGTTCTATCTAAATGCTTCATCTATCACCCTATTCATCTACATGAACTCAAAAGGATGTATTTATTTATATGTGGGGATTTTTTTCCTTCTTCACGGTATTTTTGCAGTTATTTTGGAATAGTTTGGTGGAGTCGTGGAATATGCCATCCCACAGACTCCCCTATTTCATGGCTTGTTGGCTTCTGCAGTGGGCTGGAACAGCCACAGATGGGTAACATGAGAGATACTTTTGGGTATCTATGGAAACAAGCAGCTGAGGCTGCCTCCAGGTCTTCTCCTCAGATCCTCTCCCAGGGCAGGGATCTCCTCTGCTCTCCACTAGGGAGAGGAGCAAAACACGGCAGCAGGTCTGGGAATGGAAATGGGGAGCTGAGACAGGTGAAGAGGCAGAGGAGGAGAAGGATGCTGGAATTCAGGACCAGAACAAACGAGAGAGCAGGACTAAGGGGAAAAGCAAACACAGATGAAGAGCAGGACTGCATCTCCCTATAGCTTGATTCCTGCCTAGCCTGTTTATCAGACCCCACTGGTGTCCTACACTTTAACTAGTTCCATGCATTATTTCAGGGCGCTCTGGTTTCCACCATCTGTTTGCATGGGGATCTGTGTGGATGTGCAGGTTAATGATCAAAGAGAAAACAAAAAAGAAAAAAACAAACCAGAAAATTCAGTTTTGTTTGTTTAATCTTGCCAAGCTGATCCTTGAAATGTCATGCTAAACTATAAGTGAATAACTTTTCTTTTTAAAATACCAAAGCTAAAAGTGGTCATTTTGCCCTACACATTTTTATCAAAGCTCACTGAGTTTCACCAAATTTGCATCTTCAGATAAGATTTTAACAAAAAAACCTATTTCAGTAAAGAAACTTACCATCCAAGCAATTTCAACCAATGCCATCAACATGAATTTTAGCAAATGAATGTTGCCTTTGGGAGCCACGTTATTTGCTCTGCAGTTACTCCAGGCTTAATAAAATCTTGGGTAAAAAGCAAAACCTCCAGCTGACTGTTCAGATCCACAAGGCAGCTGATCCTCTGTACCTGCTGCTAAAAGCCTCAAAAGTACAACTACAGGAAGCCCCTCCCAAATTCCAAACCTGGCTACTTCTCTTCCTAAGCTCCTCTTGTCTTTTCACAGCTCCAGACATCATGTTCCACCTGTTGCATCAGGCTGTGGGGCACCTCTTGAGCTCTTTTGTGACCAGGCAGAGCTCAGCAACTCACTCAGCTTTCAAAAGAACGTGAGGTATGGCTACCTGCCACACGCAGACAAAAACCTGTGAACAGGCCCAAGCTGCTGCCTTAGGAATAAGGAGTTAATGGGAATGTCAGTGCTAGCACATCTAAGCTGAAGACTCCAATGCTACACACAATTAACATTTATTACACATGGACATCCACACTGCAGGTGGATAAAATGATCACTGGAGCAAAGGAATTTATCATCATGTACGTCAGTCATTCACCCTCTGAAGCTGATTATAGTAATTAAACTCCTTCAAGACATCCAAATCAACATGGGAAAACTGCCATCGAATTATTCTCTTAAATAAACAGTTTAAGTACATTTGGCTGTCCTGCAAGTGTGTACCTGCCTAAAATTAAGGCCAGAAGAGCCTTCTCATTCAGCCCCAAACAGCATAATCTTGAGTTCTTCTGTATAGCACACCCTGTCATGTCAGGCTAAAAATACAGACTCCATGTGAGAGAAAGAGTAAACTGCGGATTTCCCTGGGAGACACAGGATATCATTGACATTCTAGGCTAGTGGAGACACTGCTTTTCAGACAGCATCAACACCCATACCCAGAGAAACATGGTGGGAAGGTACATGTGCACATCTGGGCATGTGCAGGTTTGTTTGTAGGGAAACATCTGCCCAGACAGGAAGAGGAAAGCAGAAAGCACATCTGTCCCAGAACTGGGGACAACCTCCACAAATCTTTGAGTACTAGTCCGTGGTCTGCCTGTGTTCCTAATGGTTTCACATCTCAGGATTGTGTCCATCGTCAAATCATCCAGGAAACCACAGGCCTATCAGTCTCACCTTGATTCCTGGGAAGCTGATACAGCAATTAATCCTGGAAACCATTTCTAGAGGCCAAGGACAAGAACTGCACCAGAGGGGTCAGTACTAGATCCAGTCTTGTTTAACATCTTAATTAATGCTCCAGATGATGGGGCAGGCTGTGCCTTCAGCAAGTCTGTGGATGACACACCTGGAGGATCTTACCAACCTATGTGACACCTGAAGGGGGGGGCACAAAGACAACTGAGCCAGGCTTTGCACTGGTGGGTGGTGACAGCACCAGAGTGGCCTCTGGCTGAAACACAGCAACATTAGGAAACACATTTTTCACCTGTGACAGCAACCAAGCACTGGCACAGGTTGCCCAGGGAGTATATGGAGTCTCCCTCCTCAGATATATTCAAAAACTGTCTGACACTGTCTTGGGAAACTGGCTGTAGGTGTCCCCACTTAAGCGGCAGGGGGTGGGCCATATGACATCCTAAGGTCCCTTCCAGCCTCACCAGTTCTGTGTCTGAAAGAAAAAAAAATAACCCAACCCAACCCAACCAACAACAAAGCACCAAAACAACAACAACAAAAAAACAAAAACCCACCAACCAAACCACAAACCACCAAACTAAACACCAAACTAAAACCCACAATTAAAAAAAAAAAAGAATAATTCTCTGCCATTTCCAATCAATCTCTGGAAACTGCATCTACCCACTCCACAAGAGCATCAACACATTTTCATTCTATATTTACATGTGCGGGCAGTATAATTTATACAAACACACACATATGCACACACAGTACTGCAGAACTGAAAAAAAAATCTCAGCAACAGGATGACATTTTATCAAAATCTTCAAGACACAAACGTGCACCAATTCCTTATTTTCAGGCATTACCTGCATCTGTAGAGCAAAGCCCTCACATTCTCATGCCCCTGATTGCATGCACAGTGCCATCCACCAGCCCAGCTGCATCTGGCCTGAACGCAGCCGTGCAGCCACTCCTCAGTGCTTCCCACAGATTCCAAAAGCACTTACAGGCAGGACCACAACCTGTATTTCAGACACCTCCAACCCAGCCACTCCATGCTGATAAAACCCCCACACCACCAGAGGACATGTTCAGTATGTCTGTTTCAGTAATACTGGATCTTGCTACAGCCTGTTTGGTGATGTCCGACCTCCAAGGGGTTTAAGGTATCTGGAAATTCAAGACAATTTCATGAAGGCACTGAAGTAATTTATGCAAAACTCCTTGGTTCTGCTCCTGTTTGGGTTGCCATTTAGTGATTTCTGTGTTGAATATACTCACTTCACTGGTAGCTAGATTTATTCTATTTTAATTATTAGTTTGTCTGCTTTCTCAGGTCTTGCTGGATCATTGATTGCCATCAGCACAAGATCCTTCCAGGCAAATTATTTCTTCATCTATACCTGAGTGACTCTGCTCAATTTAGCTCACCAATTGCAACTTAATTAAAAGTTCTGTTGAGAATGTGCTGGCCAGAAAAGACTCATAATATCAGAGCTGTATCCACTCTGCAGCACTGATAGGAACATGAACTCATGGAAATTTTTTATTCTTACTAAAATGAAGGCTCTGGACTCTCATTAGTCAGTAAGAGCAACTGAGGTAAGATGAGAATCGTATCAGCAGACAGATCTGTTCTGCAAGAGTTACTCAGTCCAGAGAATCACTGTCCAAATTAAAAACCACATCAAATAAAGGGAATCTCTGTTACAGCATCAGAACATAGAATTTAAGTCTACTTACCCTGCTTATAACTGGCCAGAGACAAACTGTACATGAAATGTACTCAAAGTTATTCAGAGAACTGAAATAGCACAGAAATTTTCATTCTGCCCTTTCCAAACAGGGGCAATTCACTTATTTTGATCTTTAATACACTGCATGGTTAATTCCTACTATTTATGTGGTTACACAGAGTGCAGCTAAATGCTTCTTTCTACACAGCTAGCTAAAACTACTTTTTTTCCAGGCTCTATCACCTTGAATTTCAATTACATGGACACACTGATTTTGTAGCACTAAGACAATTGTGAGAGTTTTATAGTCTGATTTTCTACCAGGGAATGGTTCCACAAGAGAAAACTAAAAAAACAAGAATACCATCAAAAACCCTTTAACTTTGCTATGTTGGTGCTGACCCTGAACTAGAAAAATTTCAGAGGCCTATAGGTCAAAACCAGACAATTGGAATAAATGGAACAAAATCCCCAAAGTCTGACAAACTTGGCTCGAAATGTTAAATTTAAAGCCCCTTGAATTTAGGATTTTGCTTTTTGTCTATGCTTACAGTTATTGTTTCTACCTTTTCATATGCAACTCAATCTTACGCTGAAACTCTTGAAAGAGAGGGATGAATTTGCACTCAAAATTGACTGGATATAACACATTCCTATCCTTCTCTTGTGTACTTTCTATTTTCTTTTTAAAGTCACACCTTTTAGCATGATTAACCACAAACACTCAAGTATAACTTTTAAGTAAAATAACCAAAAAGATGTCATTAAAAATAATACATTACATTCTAATATTCTTTATTTACAATTTCAATTTCTCTAAGACATCCTATTTCCACTCTCAGTGAAATTATTTCCAAGATCAGGTAAAATAACATGAAGCAGGACTTTAATCAAACATGCAAGGAAATTGATACAGCAAACACATTGGTTTTACTAACTTCAACTATGAATCCAACTGTAATGCTCAAAATTTGCAAATCAGGCTACTCTGTCACCAAATTCCTTGCCAACTAGTAAGAAATACTCCTTTCTTCCTCAGCATTCTTTTTCTTTCTATTGTAATGCATTATGGACATTATAATTATCCCTGCTTTTATACAGCTTCTATGGAACAAGAGGCCTAAAGGAAAAGTTTTATGATGCTTCACTTTTATTCATCTTGGTTTTTAATCTAGACTCCAAAGAGAAGCTCAAACTTTCTGATTCAAAGTGTTTGAGGGTTAATGGAAAAATCTCCCCTCACTCTTACAAGATTATTCCAGAGGCTTCAAATTTATTTTTCCCTTTATTGCTCTTGCTATCTGAAATTTGCCTCAGTTTGTCTATGCCATGCTAAAGCCTCAGAAGAACCATCTGTATTTTATTAATCACTCACCTCAAACCACTGGCCATGGGACTGCATTTTCAGGATGACACACGGGTCTGGTTTGGAGAGGGCATCCCTGTCAGAGATGCCTTTGCATGCCACTCGCAATTCCACCTTAGTCAGGCATGGGCTGTTAAAAATTCCCAGGGTATTGGCTGCTGATTCATAGATGTTGCTCATTTTCTTCATTCCCTGTTCTGAAAGGGAGAAAAGGTCTATTAAGAATGGTGCACACACAGTACAGCCCTTCCCTCCCTCCCAGGAGCCAACACAAAGTTCTGCCAGACAGTGACTGTGAATGACAGACACAGCAAGAAGGAAAAAAAAAACATCAAAAGAATGCCTATAGAAAACAGAAATAATAATCTTGTATGGTTATAAATAAGTCAAGTTCAGAACTGTGACCTCGACTTCCACCTCTGTTCCTGGTTACAGAGCCACACTTCCCTAGGCCAAAGGATAGAGAGACAGGACGGTAATTACAAATTGCTCCTGATAACACCTTAACAGGCTAAATTAAATTTCTCCAGCACTCCTCCAATCTGCTTTTATATATCTGTATTCCATCTAACAAGTATGTCCTTCTTAGAAAAACTTCTGGTGTAAATGCCATAGAAGGTTCCTTTCATAACAACCTTAAATTCCAAAACACATTTCACTCTTTCCACACGTAGTGCAGAAGATCCCCTCCCTCCTTTCCTAAGCAAGTAAAGACTGATATTCTAAGCAGAAGGGCAGGATATTTATGCTGGCAAATCTTGTTGTTACACAGTGTCTTCCCTTTTGGGTCAGGAATCACAGTGCCATGAACACAGGTGGCTGGAATAGCAGGGACCTCTGGTCCTTACTTCATTATGAACATCATCACCAAACTTGTAGCTCAAGCTTTTACTCTCATCTGAAGCAACAAAAACATTTTAACACAGAGCTCAGCAAAAATCACTACATGATTATTATTGCATCAATAAAGAAGAATATGGGAACACTATAATTTGCTCATTTGTTCGAAAATTCACAGCCTCACCCCCAAGAATTTGTCTCCTAAGGATCAGTGCCTTCACCACCTTACCCCATACCTGAGAGCTGCAAAAATTAATCTCACACTTCTAGAGGGCAGATTGTCTTGCCAGTTTATCAAGAAAATATTTTTGTGGTCTGTTTCAATCTTTTCAAACTGCCTCTTCCACAACACATCTCAGAGGTTAATGATTTTT
Source organism: Hafferia zeledoni (assembly GCA_035583235.1). NCBI lineage: Eukaryota > Metazoa > Chordata > Aves > Passeriformes > Thamnophilidae > Hafferia > Hafferia zeledoni. The sequence goes on from JAWWEV010000083.1 coordinate 42,349,139, forward strand.
GAGAGCTGTTTCAACTGAAGGTAAATTTTGGAGCTATGGAAATGAAAGAGGTTTCTTTCCCCAACAATGTGAAGTTAAAAATAAACCCAAAACCCACAAACTCACACCTATATAGTTTTCCTATGAATTAAAATGGCAAAATTAGAAAGGTAAATCTCAATTCAGGATAAGAGGAGTTGGCAATACAGTGTGGACCTCTAATACATACAGATAAACTTCAGGAATGTCTGATGAGTCCGATGACCTGCTCCCCTTGCAGATGACAGAAAAGCTTATTAAGAATTTACAATTCTTCCAGTTATACAACTTCCTGTATGACCATTGCCCTGCTGTGAGCACTCCAGCCTGCTGGGTTTGGTATGTTTTTAAGGGAAGTGAGTGTGCATGGACTCCACACACCCTCTTGAGCTCAGGCTCTACAGCCATATTACCCTATGGTAAAACAGGCTTGAAATGGAGCCACACCACAACCACAGTGCCTGACATCTTAAGATCAAGAGCCTCCAGCTCTTCCCAGGTACTTGTAAATATTGTCACCTGAACTACTGTACCTTGGATTTAGTGTTAGGAAAGAAACATGAGTAAGAAAAAAGGCAAAACTAAACAAAATATGAAAGTGGTAACAACATTGGGCTATGTTATAAAGCCCAAAGAGCAATCTAAAGTTCGACACACTGTATTGTCATACCCCAGTTTAGCTTCTCATCCACTTGTAGCTAAGAGTCCTGACACTGAAAACAGAAAAGCACTGCTCAAATCTCAAAGTCTTTACAGAGTAGGAACAATGTTCTGTGCTGGGCCAATTCACTTCAGTGATGGCAAGATAGTAGTTCTAACTTGGAAGCAATGGCAAGAGAGAGAATTGAGCTCCAGCCTGATTGGAACTACTCTGATACAATGACAATGTGGGAAGCAACGACCGGCATCCAACGGGGACCTGAAACCTGATACCTCAGCTGTGCATGACAAGAACTGACTGGAAAAGATGCGACCAAAAGTGATGATTCAAAAGAGTGTTTGTAGAGACTGGTTTGCTTCTTTTTGTTGCCTTTTTTTTTTTTTTTTCCCCAAAAAGAGAACAGATTAAGGTGGTGGTAACTCTGACAATCCCACTGAATGCTACTGTTTAGCTAAAAATTACAGAGAAGATTTTGTGTATTTATAAACTTAAATGTATTTATATGTATTTTTACTAGCAATCATCACGGGTCTGTTTTTCCCATTCTATTCCTAATATTTCCCAGATATATGATGTCAGGAGCTTAACTTTCCATCAACTAGGATCACAAAAACACTGCTAGAAACTGAGGTGGGGAGAGAGACTGTTGTCTAATTATTCATCATTTTATAATCCCATCTCCTTCAGAAAGCTGCTCAACAAGCTCATCCCACACATTTACAAGACATTTTTATACGTTGCCCTTTCCAAATTGAAATCCATTTGAAAATTGGGTTAATTCTGTCTCATGCACATCATACATCATTAATAAAATGTCATCCTTTGTGCAAAAATAGGTTGCTAATTTAATTAAACTGGATGATTTCAACACTGAAGAGGAAAAAGTAGCAGAGTGAGGGGGAGGGATGTATTTTTCTTCCTCCTACAATAATTATACACTGGTTTTTTGAACAGCAGGTAGGTATAAAATTATATTTCTTTTTATCATTACAACTATTACTTCAGCTTTTAGAAGTTCTAAATTTATCAATGGAAAAGATCAAGCCACAGTCTTATTCTTTTGTCTCATTACATTCTTCTTTTAATATAACCACCAGCTCGGGCTGTTGTGCTGATGTCACGTTACCAGGAAGCTGCAAAATAGGTTTTGAGCCCACTGCAAGTGGCTAAAAAAGGTGTTATTTTACGCAAACACAGACAAGTTAGATTGCATAAGAAGTTTTTTGTAAATTAATTACATACATTATTGATGGAGGATAAAATTGCTCATTTTTCTTTGCTGCAGACTCGTCCTTTTTCAGTTCATTAGAACCTTATTATTCCTTCAATGTCCACATGGCTTCAGTGTTCACTGAACAAGAGCTGTATCCGTGAGAGGAAAGAATTGAGCAGATACCAAAGGAAGTGGATAAAGCCATAGGTGACACACCACTAAAGTCTTCAGTTTGTTGCTGCATATATTCTCTCTCATCTCCTCTGGAAAAGATGAAAACAGTGGGACATGTTCTTCCCACACCTTACTGGCTGGTGCTAGACTGGATGGAATGGGGAGGCAAAACCATCTGGCAAGGCCTTCTGGCTTCACCTCCCCATGGGGAAACAGTAAGGAAAAAGGCAGTACCAACCAGAAAAAAACGTAAAGTGCACTGTGCTGAAATCAAAACACCTACTAGGTTACCCCAAAAAAACCCAAACCACCAAACAAACAAATAAAAAGGCATGTGTGGAATACAAAAAAAAAAAGTGAGGACATTGAAGACAGGTTTCTGTCACCACTCTCCCAAAAATATCCTACATCTGGCATACTTAGAACTCACTCACTGGAAATTGATGTGCTCTTTCTGACATTATTAAAGAGATTCATGGCTCAAATTGATCTTACTGATGTGTATAAATTCCTGATGAGATGGGAAATAAAGAACATCAAGCCATATTCTTCTCCATGGTACGCAGTGATAAGAAAAGAGGAAATTGCCACAAACTGAAATACAAGAAATTCCAATTAAGGAAAAGGAAACTTGTTACTGTAAGGTTGGTTGGACAATGGAACACGCTTCTCAGAGAACTTGTGGAGTCCTCATCCTTAGGGATATCTGAAACTTCTCTGGGCATGGCCCCGAGCAACCTACTTCACGCAGAGGCTTAGAATAGATGATCTGCAGAGGTCCTTTCCAGCCTCTACCACTCTGTGACTGAGCATAAAACAATCCAGTTATAAACTTTTTAGTGTATAGGTTGCCTCTGCAATATGTTCTTCACTACTATTCAACGATCAGCACACAAGTCCAGAGGATTGTGCCTGCCTACATAATTGGATTACACTGAAAATCAGTATTACACATTTGACAGCTACTGGGGTACTGAATGGCTTAAAAAGTTCAGTCCTTTGGTGCCTACAAAAGTAAGGATCTCCATGATGTGGAGTACAAACAGCACATGCCTCTCTCTGAGATCTAAAAGACTCAAATTCAGCTCACACAGTCAGATCCACCTTATTACAAAATGGTGATCCACACAGGGCTTTCGAGAACCTCACAGAAAATTCAAAACCAGGCTCTTTAGGTTCACCATGAAATAAATCTAAGACGCTATCTGAATTCAGATATCAAGTTTTCTCCTCTGCCCACCCTGTCATTTTGCTCTCCTACAGACACAATGTCCAAACAACTTTTCTGCAAGATGCCTGAATGAAGAAAAAAGAGATTGCTTCTCTACAGCACCTTGCAAAGAGTCAGGGAAATACACACACTCAGCTTCACCTTTGGTTCAGGTAACGAGGCAACAGCAAATGAGAAAGATGCTGAGATTAAAAGCAGTAACCAGTGTGCTCTGCATTTAGAAAGGGGTCTGGTTACTTAGAAACCAGCACTTCAGACCAAAATACACACGAGTGAATTCAGGGGGCTGCAGGTTTCCCATCCCTGTGTTGAGAGCTGTGTCTGAGTCACTGGTTTTACTGGGACCCAACGAGCCAAGAGCTCCTGCAAAAGCAAAGAGCAAGGCTCTGCTCCTGCAAAGGTAGGGTGTGTTTATAGTATGTGCAGGAGGTGGGAAACACTATTGCTAGGATTACATGAAATGAGAGCTGAGAATAAGTGCCTCCAAAAGAGGGTAGACCTAAAAGCACTGGATGTTGTGGTACCAGCTGCTCCCCACCTACTTATACCTCGAAATTATATATGTGAGAGACATTTAGCATTAAAAACACGAGCGGCACAACTCTCTAGACAGAAAGCTTTGTACCTACAGTTTCTCTATCTTCAAGGTTTAAAGTCTAATAAAAGTAAATATGAAAATGAAATCTACAGTTAGCAGCTTAAAATTCATAAAATTCAGACTACCAGCTTCTGCTGGAAAACAGTGCTCCACAGCTTGAAGGAGATGGAAAAATACTCTTCTGTGTTATTAAGAATTGTGATCCTTGTAGCGCTAGGAAATCTCCTTCCCCTAATTCTGTCCTACATTCTTGATTTATGTTGAAACTCAAAATCTAAATAGTCATGTTCATTTTTAGGTGAAATCACTAGCTTTAAGCGACAACCAGAATCTGAATAAACAAAATGACATTTTGAGAGTATACTGAAGTTTTTATAGGGTCTGATCTGAGATCTACACAAGTCAGTGAGAAAATAACCCATTGATTTCAATAAAGTGGGTGGTTGAGTAATACAGTGCCCCAAGCAATCCTGTTTTCTCCCAGTGTATTTTATCATTTGGAAACACAGTAATCAAAAAGAATCATCAGGCAGAGAGGATTCAAGTGCTTCAGAACTGTCTTTTGGGGCCTGACCCAAACTCCATTGAACTTACTAATTGGCTTCAGATGTGCGTTTCTCAGGCCCTGAAGATTTTATGTGCTTCTATCCTATCTCCCATTATGATATGAGATCAAGTTACACAAAGTGCAGTGAGACTTACACAAAAGGCTGAAATGATGTTGGATGTTCAGGCAGAAGAGTTTTAAAAACTTCCTGTTTAATTACTTGTTCAGCTCCAGCAGAATGTAGGTCATGGGCCCCTTCAAGGAAAGGCACTAATTGAGGTGAGCAATTATTTTTCTTTAAGAAACTTTATGTGATTGGGAATTCCCAGTCTCAAGGAATGAGTCTATCAGTTGGCATCGAGGCTTCCTTGGCTGTGAAAAGCAAACCTGTTCCTTCTCACTCAGCTATGTGGCTGGTAAATAAGCTCTGCGCAAATGAGGAAAGATGGGAATTCATCAGCAGGTCCTGATTCAGCAAGTTCATTAAATTGATATTCCATGTGCTCAGTCAGGAGCTCACTAAGCTACCTGGCTTGCCAAGGTCTGAGAAGAGAGCCCAGAGTGATGGATAGCAGATAAATAGCCCAGATAGAAAGCAGACCTATCTTTATTAAAAAATGTGTGATTGGAAACCGGTGATCAACCACAGAAGATGATGTTCATTGCCCTCATTTCCTCTGTGAACACCTTTTTCACTATAACCTTTTCAAGGCATGGGGTCTCCTGTAACCCCTGTTACATTGTTAGATCAACCTCACTATGAACTGATTTTTCCCTTATGTCTAATCTTTGTTGCTTGGCCTTTCCTTGGGCATGTCTGGGGACCTACTTCTCATGAACAAGCAGTGCTATCTTAAAATGTAGTCATTCAATTACTTACCTTTGACCACTAATATTATTATCCATATCTCTAATCACTGCACAACACCCTCCTCCTATTGGCATTAAAAATTATTCTTGTCAACATTATTATAACAAAGTTTAAATGGTCATAGATAATACAGACAAAATTCCAGCTGCCAAAATTAGTACAAATTGTTGTGTATGAGAAGTCAATAGGTTAGTTAGACCCCTCCACAGGATAGTTTGTGCAATTGAAAAATATAATTTTTCCTCCTTCCCTTTGATTCTCTGATTCATTAAAAAATTAATGAGGATTTATTTCAAGTTAGACCTACCAAATGATAAAGGCCTTTGCAAAATTAGCAATGAAGTCTATAAGGAAGGAGGATCTGGAGAATCCACAGCAGTGCTATTGTGAACAATGAGACAGATCTGATAATGTAGGTAATCTATTTGGACAGAAGGGGAGAAGGTTCAGAACAAAGTGCCAGCAGTGTAAATGGAAATATACACACACTGACAGTTCAAAGAGACTCATTACCACAGAACCAGCTGGTTCAATTATAACGGGAGAAGGGAGAGTCACTGGAAAGAAATTGAGACATCTAATGGATGACAAAACACTGTACAAAAGTGTGCTGCACCTATACAAACAGCCCCATTTCAGTTAAGAGAGGGAAACCCCCACGAGAACTGGAGCACTGGGAAATGCTGGAAGTGGCCAGCTCTGGATGCTCTGGGTGGTCCCCACTGAGGTCAGACTCAATGCAGTGCAGAGCACCTGGAAGAGTCAGTTGTTGAAACATATATATTCTATAATCCTCTACTAGAAGTGCAAATCTAAGGTTCTCCCTTGCTCCTTTTGTATGTAGCTAATGCCATCAGTCACCTCTTACTCCATGGAGTGCCCACTGTCTTCCTGCTTACAATGCTGTAATATACAGGAAAAGAGAAATCAAAAATTAATTAATGCAAAAGACGGGAAACTGAGTGAATACAAAATCCAAACAACCTTCCTAGAGATAAATGCAGACAACACCCCTACTAGAAAGCAGTATCAATGTTTATTACTGGAAAAGTAGCAGAGATTTCCCCCCAGAATTAACCAAAGTCTGCTTTATTTACATGCAGTGGATTTGTACCAGTCACAAGGAGTCTGCATCTCCCACAGCAAGGCTGGTTCACAAGCTGCTTACAGAGGGTGTGCATTTTGCCCTGTTTATAAAATGACACCTAAGATAGAGTGAGGTCTTAATACAATATCAGAATGTATTTTGTTTAGAACAGTGTAGAAGCCAGAGAGAAAACAGACTGACTCATCTGTAAGGTGGTGTATTGCTGTGGGGATGACACTGGAGCACAGGCAGCTGTAGGCACAGGGATTAGGGATTGGTACATGGGAAAGCTCAGGGCCACTGAATGCACTTGAAACACCACACTGAGGAGTTTCACACACACAAACCCCACACACATTATATGCAAGCCATGCATGGTTTGTGAGTATAAGCGACTTGTGAGCCAAGTAAATCACAGAAATGTAATTGAATATCTCTCTCTCCCTAATCAACAACTTCAAAGCTACTACCATGTGATACTTATTTATGAGTGCTTATCACTACAAGCCATTACAATTTTCTTGTTTGCCATTTTTGTTTGCTGCTTGCACTAAGTGAATATATCAAATGAAACAAAGGAACAGAAGTTTATTCACTCCAAGGATACGTGTTTGCTGCCTTTTTAAAATCAGTCCTCCCAATTAGGTATTGGAGGGAAGATAAAAGTGTCACAAGAAGTACTGAAGCTTCACAATATAGTTACTTATCAGAACATCTTAAATAATTGGCTATTTCACGATACTTCAGAGAAAGATAAGCCTGGAACAAAATCAAATAATCCCATCACTCCAAGGTGTAGCTGTCACAATTCTGTTATCAACTGAGGGCCTTCACAACAACATCTGAAGTAAATAATTCCTGAAATAATTAGCCAATTCTGAACAACAAGAAAGATTTATAGTCTACTACGTTAATCCTTGCATTATCATCTACATATACACAAAATACATTTGAAATTACAATTACCCTTTATCCACCTTGCAATCAGCTAGAGGAGAATCACAGAATTGTTTAGGTTGAAAATACCCTTACAATCATTGAGTCCAGTTAATACCCAGCACTGCCAAGTCCACCACTAAACCATGTCCCTAAGCACCACATCTACACATCTTTCAAATACCTCCAGGGATGCTCAATCAACCGCTTCCCTGGGAAGCCTGTTACTGTGCTTGACAACTGTTTCAGTCAATAATTTTTCCTAATATCCAATCTAAACCTCCCCTACTGCAGCTTGAGGCCATTTCCTCTTGTCCTATTGCTTGTTACTTGGTAATGAAGCAGCACGTTGTATTCCTCAGTTACACTCAATTACACCCAAGTATGTATATAAACAAATGTAATGCTTGGAAGAGTTTATCCATGTACAGATGTAACATATTGCAAACTGCTAATTTCCCTCAACAGATGGCTAAAACGGCTTTTCCTGCAGCATAAAAATGATTCTACAAGAGAAGTTGATTCGTGCTGCTAATCCAAAGATAGGCACATCAAAAACAGCAGTGAGGAAGAACTTCTCATTTACTGTTTAGTTCTTGCATTTGCAATACAACCAGAAGGTATGCTTGCTACAGGTTGGCTCAAGGCTTCTTGGCAGTCTGAGAAAAACTGCATTTGTCTACTACCCAGGGATGTTCTTGGGGCCATGATGAGCCCAAAACTGGGACAGAGCTTTAAAGTCAAGTGGCTCTGCCAGGTAGGACAGGAGCAGAAGAAAGGGAGCAACACACAGTGCCACAAGCAGTTGCTCTGTCTGTTCGGTCACGCCCCCAACATGCTTGATCCCTCTCAGAAACACCCAGCACTCCTACAGCCTCCCAGGACTCTGACATACAAGGACCAGTCTGCTCACCCTCAGGTGGCTGCTGTGTCATGAACTGTTTTGCCTGATGGCTGAAGCCAGTCATGAATTCGCTTCCCTTGCAACAGAGGTTTGGGACAACAGATAGGGTTTGTACCACTAGTTTAAATTAGAGCATGAGCCTTTCTCACCTTCTTGTAATTTACCTACTTCCTATTTCCTTTTCAAGATCCTTGACCAAATGTTTGAAGAGTCACCCATAAGACTTAGGCCAAGCACACATTGCCACTGTCTCAGCTAAACTGGCAAGGGATATGATCATGTTGCGGCTCCAGCTACAGGAACCAGAAAATGCTAAAGGAGCAGCAGCTCTGCCAGCCAAATTATGTTTATATGAAGAGTGTTAGTTTCATTCCTAGATTCATTTCTATAAGCTTAGTCTGACTTCCTCTACGAAGCTATATCCTACTCCCAGTGTGGAGTGTTTAGCAATCATAGCACCCCTACACCATGACAGATTCAGCCTCCAAAGAAGTCAGTGCCTATTTTTGGTATCAAATTGATTCATAGAATTGCAGCATGATGTCAGCAAAAGGTCCTACCAGTGCCAAGTGTACCGCTGGTGCCAGTGTCGTGCCATTCCTCTGCTGGCGTGTCCATGCTCCCCAGGATCTGGGCTCTACTGAGCTACCACAGACAGGTCGTAATGCGGCAGGACACGGCGCAGCCTCACACAGATCCTAACCTGGGCCCTGGAAGCAACAGAGCTTTGTCAGCAATGTTATAGTAGAGCTACTTCCTTCTGACACAGTGCCAAGCCTTTGGCTAAACATTACTTTTGAAAACAAGCTCTAGAAAACCAAGCCACCAAGAATTTTCAAGAGTTTCTCTCCCTCAGGAAATCTTGGGATATGAGAAATAACTTTCTTGTCAACAACCTATACAGATGAGAAGCAAGATCTTTGGGATATCTTTTAGAAAACTTTTTCTGACACAAGGTTGCCTCTTAGCATTTCTAAAAGGAACCTATGAGTATACACAAGACTTTGGTCTTCCTTGTGAAATCTGCAAGTCCTCATCGCTCTTTGTTAGCGTATACTGACAACAAAAGGGTAAAACAAACACTTCAGCTCTGCTAGTTGTTACAGAGTTTGGAGGTAGAAGGAAGGGTTATCAGTTCCTAAAAGAAAGCACACAAAATAATGGACTCACATCATCAGTATGGACGGAAGTCCTACTGACAACTGACACACACAAAAACCATCATTAATGCCTGCTGATCTTGACATCAGTGCCTGGTAGGAGAACATTTTGTGAAGCTCACACTAGGCAAGCAGTACCCCAGGATTTGGGCACATGTTGCACAGGGCTTCACCAAATTCATCTGCCTTTAAAGGACAAATTTACACCAAGTGCAACCAACTCCATGAACCACCCACTGACAGAGAGAAAGCAGTGCCAATAAGCCAGCAGTGATGGCACTCAAGGGAGAAGAGACAGAAGAGGCTGGTATTGAAGTCCCAGCGAGATTGCTCCACTTCACAAATGCAATCGCTCTGGTCACATTATCTAAGGCGCAGTTCTGTAGGAATTGAAAGTTTAATTCATTCCAAGGCTTTCTCTCCAAACCTGTGAAACTGTAAATCTCCTCCCTCACCTGCCCTCTGCTGACTATAACTGCTCTCCAAACAGCAATTTATCAACTCTCTTACACTGCTTAGTAAGAGACAATTGCAAAGCCACAGGGAGATAAGGAATGGCAAAGCAGGGCCACTCTGCATCGTGGTGGAAGACCTCAGAAGATGCCTGAAGGATAAATCCCAGCAGCAGAAGTGAAGCTCAGGAAAAGAGAAAACAAGCATTTCACCTGAGCCTAGAATAGGGAGATGTCCAGGTTGTCAGCTTGTTTGAAATATCAACACAGTTGCGAGGTTTGTAAGACTAAATAAAAGAGCTGTCAGGGCTTCACTCAGAAGTGATGTGGAGAAGTTTTATTAAAAATAAAGGTGTGAAGTCAAACTACAACATCAGGTTGTGCCTGACTTTCCCTCCCCACCAATTACATGCCCTGCACTTGACCAACAAGAACTTGTACTGTCATGTTTTTGGCCTCATCACCAACAGACAGGAACATCAAAACAAGCCTGGTAAGGCTCCTTATGTTTGTGGAGAGATTAGTTTTTCCAAAGACACAGAAGAGCAGAAGCCTCAGTAGATAACCCACAATGCCAAAAAGGAGTGGTGATAACTGAACTGGGTTCCAAGTATTCTGTAAGAGCTACCAAAAACTAAGGAAAATGCAAAATTTAGGATGTGCAGAAACCTGATCGTTGCTCAGAGCACAGAGCAATGTCTTCCTTGTTCAAATATTTGTATCTGCATTTTAACTCTAAAAGGATAGTCATCAGGCTCCTCTACACCTACGCATTTTTAGAATTAGGAATATCATGTTGACAATAACCAAAACACAGCTGTACCAACAGATGATACTCAAAGTGGTCTTTGAATACTTCAACCACACAAGGCAATGAATATGTACTGTGTGTATTGTTCTGGATCCAGTGCAAATAGATTCAACAGTCACAGATATTTTTTCATATCTTTAAAAAAATTATAATTTCATAAATTGATGTAACTACTGGTCTAATGCATGAACATGTTTCAATGCATGCAAGAGTAAAGTAACTCCAGAATTAAGAGATTTGGCAGGCCTTCATGAGTATGGAATCCAAGATCTTCATTTTTGTTCCTCTTAATAGAGAGAAGCAGAACACTTGTTTTTTATTCTCTAGTGTCAGCAGCCCCCATAGGTAAAGGTGCTTGGAGAAGAAAAGAGCCAACAAAAACCCCCAAAAAATTAATAACAGAGAACATGGGTTATAGTAAATGCATGTCCTCACAAATCAGTTCATTCAATGCATGTACATCAGAATCTCAGTGACAGATCTTTAAATGCTGCTTTATAACTGTGGTATCAAATGCAGCCTTGGATACCTATGGAAAAGATGTACTAAAAGGCTCTAAAATATTGTAAAAGATGCCCTTTTCAAGGCATTTTGCTGTTCCAGTCAGAATCTCTCTCTGCCAGTTACAAACATTATAGCAGTTCAGATCTGAGCCAATGAATGATGGATGACACTCCTTGTGCTCTGGAGCCAAAATGCAAATTTTACCCATCATTTCTGCCCTCTACAAAAATTGGGTTATACAATAACGAGGTGCTTGACTGCTGTTGCATTAAGTTGGTAATGAGATGGAATGCACAGTCATACCATTTGGTGTTCTCAATTGCTTCAACTTTGGAGCAAATACATCAACAAAAACCAAGCTGGGATATTAAGTACGCAGTAATACATCAAAGTAGGATGTTAACTTGCTGATGTTACATGAAAACTATTTCTATATTTCACTAAAGAATTCTTCAAATGATACACTTGGGTAAAATGTTATTAAATGAAGCACATAAAAACATTAACCTAATTGAAGGTAGAAATAATACTGACAAATATTTAATTCTTACTGGAGGAAAAATCCAATTCTTCTCATGAGATTTTTACCATAAGCTAGAAAGCCTGACATGAAAGTACATTTCCTACCTGTGCTGGCTCTTACTTTCACCTTTTACAGGACGACGGGCATTTTGCAACATACTTAGGAAACTGTTTCAGTCCAGTGATTACTTCAGCATTTCTTATTTCACTACTATTTCAAGTATGAAGTTTCAGCTTGCTTTTTCCATTCCTCCTCATTTTTCCAGCCTCTGAGTAGCCATGTTCTTTCCATCAATGGTAAGTAACCTATGTCCATCTTTTCTATTTCAAACCTCAAGATTATGCTTCCAAACGAGATAAGTTGCCCAAGAACAATCTCAGAGCAGTTTGAATATACCTACACCATGTTTGTCAGTGATACTGCCAAGGAGCTCTTTAATTCTCAGTCTCTGACACTTTGACATCTGACAAGATACTGTATTGCTAAAGCTGAATTGCACTGTGTCTTCAGTAAAGTTAACGCAGGCAAATTGTCTGATAACAGTAATTTAGGTTGAAAGGGACCTCTGGGGGTCTCTGTTTCTAATCCCCAGCTCAAAGCAGGTCTGGTTCAGGTAAGTACTGACACTCTCCAAGGGTGAAGGTCCCACAGCCTCTCTGGGCCTCTGTTGCACTGTTTGACCACTCTGTGAATATTTTATTGCCCACTTCCTTGATGCAACATACACCTGCTCCCCCACATCCTACCCCTGTCCCTCTAAGAAGACCCTGGCTCCATCTTCTCTGACAAGAGCACTAAGATCACATTCCCTCAGCCTTCCCCTCCTAACACTGGACAAAGCTCGGATCCTTCTAGGACTCCCTTGGGCTTCCCTGCCTTACTTAGCTGGTGTGTGTCAGAAGGTCTGGTTAACTCAGTTAAAACAATTTAGGACTAACAAGGAAAAATGTCACTGCCATTTCCTGCAGAGTATGGGCAGAAACACAGGCTTTAGAATACAGTTACATTAAACAAACAGCATTTTCCAAATGGGAGCTGTGCCCATAAATGACTTTACAGGAAGCCATTTTCAATGTATGAACACTTGGGCAGGTCAAACCCCATGAACAAAACTGCAAGCTCTTGAACATCTCATTTACACACTGCCTACAGCATAACTATTAATACAGAGACAAACATCTCTTATGGGGGTGGAGCACTTCCCATGCAGTCCTTCAAGGGACACTCAAGAAAGGTAAAACAAATTATTGCAAGCTTAGTCTAGTTGTTGTAATGATGTTTCTGAGTAGAAAGGTGGCGTAGGAGAATGTAGTGATAAATCAAGAGGACTATTTAAAGCTTATCTTTCACTAATTGGTATTTTTAATTCCTGAATAACTCCTTTCAGTCAGAGAGCACTTCTGAACTCAGACAAATGATATTTGGAGATCTTTTTTTTCCCCTCAGAACTTTATTCAATCAAAGATTGCAATGACAAAATTAAATATTTAGTGATGCTTTTAGCTACCAATTGTTCAAAATGGGTTATAATTTCTCTTTGCTGTATTTTAAAATTGAAACTTTAATTAAAATTGCTGTGCAATTTCAAGGATATTAATCTTTCCTGTTTCCTCAGCTTATCTGTCTGCTGTCTTGTACAATTCATATTTCTTATTACAAGAAACTTAGCAGTTTGCTAGAAAAATTTCTGTCCAACACTTCAAATCTGCCCATTTCATAAAATTGTCTAGGCAAGCAAAAGAAGTTTGGAAACAAACTTATTGAAACAGACTCTAATAAAGACTCTTAGTTTGTCATCATAATCATGGGTTTCTTATTTGCCACACAGGTTGCAATTTTGAACTTTGCTGGGACTTGTGTTTCTGTAACATCCTTGCCTTCCCTCAGTAGTTACAGCAATAACCAGAGGCAGCTCCAACAAGAAGCTGTATTTTCTATTGTCTTATTTCTAGTATTCTCATCTTCAATTTTGTATCTTTAAAAATTGGTCTGTGTTTTTCACTTTTCAGAACAATAGCCTCAACATCCCCTAACAACAAGATAAAAGCTCCAAGACATCAATACCTGATTTTTTTTGTCCCCACCTACAAACAGGGAAAACACACAGAAGTTCACAAAGAAGTTTTCTGTCAAAAAAAAAAAAAAAGGCAGAAAATACTTCATCAAAAACAGTTAAAAAAATACTAAAGAAAAATCAGTATTTCTGATTACATTTAGTTTAGTCCAGCAAAGGTTAAAAGGCCACAAAATCATCTTTTCAGTTTGGCTGTATGAAAACTCAAAATATTTTGCTCAGTTTTGCTCAAATATCACTCACCCACTACTCCATTTCAATTTTTCCGCATATAAAAGAATTCTACTTAAGCTATGCCATTTGCAGTGGTATATTTCAGGAAATTCTAATCCTTCATTTATAAAGACCTAAAGGCAAAAATTCTCTGATATTGCCCCTCAAGCACCCACAGGCTGCAAACCCCTAAGCCGACATAGCAGAGACCCCACATAGGAGGAACTCCTCCCTGTTCTGTTGCTTCAGTGTGTTCTTCATGTACCATACAAAAACACAACAGTGCACACAAGTGCCAAACAAAGTGTCAAACTGTACTACTCACCTGACAGACACAGTCAGGCAGTTTGCAGGAGAGCAACCCAAGACTTTGCAGGAAAGAAGAAACCATTTCAATCTAGCCAGGCTTGGCCAGTCCTCTGACCTGATTTTACTCAGTACTGCCATCAAGAGAAACAGAGCACTTTTCGCCTTTAAATAATACAATGTGTTTTGTCCTAAAAGGCTGAAAGAGGCTGCCCAAAGTGTAAGCTGATTTAAACTCCTCCAGAGCAGAATGCCAAACTATTCCTGTCTCTCCACCCTGTGCATCCCCAAGGACCCGACATTCCCAAAGTGCAAACAACTCAAAGACCACACTATTTCCCACCTTCCCTGTCTGTTAATGAGGATAGAGTGGTCCTGCTCTGGTGCTGTTGGAAGACTAGGCTGGGGAAACCATTGGTGCATTCTTCACTGTTATAATTTTTTACATCATTCCAGTCTCTGGCCAGAACTCTGTCCTAGTTGTAAGCTTTTTGCTTTATTTTCCTTTACCAATGTCACAGCTGTCATTCAAGGTCAAACCACACAGAAACAGGCGAATCCCTTCAATAATTAAGTTTGGCTTGATATAGCACTATGAATATCAGAACTGAAACATTTGAGTAATACAATTTTTGGTGAAAAGGGTGTGGAAAGTAGATGCATATTAGTTGGTAATTCTTTGCACATTAAATCTATCAGCACTTACTTGTGCCTGTACAGTTAATTCCTACCACCACTCAAATAAACAAGATCACAAATACCCTCGTGTGTTTACAAGCAGGCCACAAACACACCTGTGAGTGTGGTGTCCACCAGTGACCCAGAGGGAGAGCAGCACTTCTGGCCAGCTGTCTCCCTACTGATCACAAGGAGTCAAGACAGCCAACTGGTCTACAAACTGTATGTTAAATTAGAGAAAATACCTTCATTTGGAAGGGAAATTCCACATTGCCTTTCACACAGTCCGTGCATACCCAAAACAGCCTTTAGGATTTCCTACACTCCTCCACCTTAAATCGTCAAATTTTTAGGTACAAATGACTGCACCGGAGTCACTTCACTAATTCCAGTTCAAAACACAGCCTCCACACCAAGCAATGAAGCTCATTTATCTACCTATTGCCCGAGGGACTCAGAGATGACCTCCAAGTAATCACCAAGACAGACAATGACCCTGCCTATTCAAAACCAGAAGGACGGTCTTTACAAACCACAAAAGGTAAAACTAAAGTCCTTCTCCCCTTTTGGCCTCAAAAAGTCCAAACCAAAAGCACACACAGCTCTTGTCTTCAGGGAGGATATTACCAGGTCTAAATACAGAGTGGCTGTGACTGAACACGCTCCTGTGAAACTGGAGAGGAGCTATTATTTCTCCAGTAGCCAGTGTTCTGTCCCAAGGGTAATATTTGGAATACTCATTTTATGCTCTCCTGCCAACACAGTGGCTGTACCTAGATGCACTTTAGTTAGAAAAGAGGTATATGGCACAACTGAAAATCTTGCTGATAATCAGAACAGACCAACTGCTTCGCTTTTGGAGTGACAGTGAGGTCGGAGTGGCTGGGAGTTCCACACCCAACCCACAGCCACTCTGACCACAATCAAAACCCTTGGCACCTCCAGAGCCAGAAGCTTAGGTCTGATACAGGCAGTATTTTTCCAAAGGTATTTTGTGCTAGGAAAGCATAAAATACCCAAAATGCACCTTTTAATGCCCTTAGCCCAGTTTTCTATGATATTTAGCAGAATTATTGTCACTGTTGCAGTAACAAGGTCAAAGAGGACCACAAAAGCCCTGAGAGGTAAGAAAAGGACACAGACAAATAGAGATTACTTATGAACACAGCGAGGAGTTCCTGCCCTAAACACCCCCTTAGTGGGAGCTCAGACATGTAACAGGCTGCAGGATTGAGACTCTTGAGAAGCCAGAAGCCAGCGCTCCCCTCACAAAACCACAGGACGCAATGGATCTCATGAAACCCTTTTAGAAACCGTCTACCTGACTTTCCTTTTCGATTTCTTTTTCTTTGCCAAACTTATCAGAGCCCTTCTGTCCCATCTCCACCCTGGCCAGCTTCCCAACCTTTTTTGGCAGCACTGCAATGTCATTCCTGTTGCCAGCTATGGACAGCTGAGTCTGCTGCTCTGGAGTGAGATCGAATAGAATAGAGGTGGAATGCAGAGGACACTCGCAGTGGGGCACTCACGTTCTCTGTCTCCAAGATGGACAGATGCTTGTGGAGTTGGGATTGGATACTTTCAGCTGGCAAGAGAAATAAGAAAGCAGATCTGGACTGCTGGGTAAAATGTGTCCAGTAAATTTCCCTGCACAAAGTCTGCAGCTGCTCCAAAAAAGGGTGATGATTACTAAAGTGACCACAATTATACCAGACTCACCTATCTTCACTCAAACAAGGGAAGAAATGCCTCCACATTTTCCTCTCAGAGCAACAAAAGACAAAACTTTAATAAAAGAGGTACTTTCTATGCCAGTGAAAGAGAAAACCCTCTTTCCATAGGATTTTGGTCTTAAGTCAAATCACAGAGAAGAAATAACACCCACTGTCTGGTCACAAGAGTATGCAATAAAAATGGAAATCAATGGTTATGAAAGAATGTTGTTTGCTACTTAAATTTTATTGAACAGTAAATACACTGAGCACATCACCACCTTCTTCATGGACATTATGCAAACACAGGGAGAGACAGCACATAAAGTATCTACTCCAAAGTATTTGCTCAGATAAAATAATTTTATGCCTATTGAGTAGTATTTCTTCAGTGTTTCTGCAGGGCTCTAGTGGCTTTCCAAACCAGAGCCTTCTTTCTTACAAGGTGTTCTGCTGATTTATGTGAGAGTCTTATCCCCAGCAGATGTGCTGTGCTGCTTTGGGCTGGGAAAAGCTAATTTTCTTCCCAGTGGCTAGTATAGGGCTGTGCTTTGTTTTGCAAAAAACAGTGTTGGTAGTAACAGGGAAATTTTTGTTATTGTTAGACCTGGACAGAATCAAGGGCTTTTCTGCTCCTCACACCGCTCCACCAGCAAATAGGCCAGAGTGCACATTTTGTTGGGAGGGGGCACAGTCAGGACAGGTGACCCCAACTGACCAAAGATACATTCCATTCCATGTGGTGTCAGCTCAGCATGCAAAGCAGGGGCAAGGAGAACGAGGGGGGAGGCATTTGGTGTGGTGGTGTTTGCCTTCCCAATTACCCACTACACGTGATGGAGCCCTGCTTTCCTGGGGATGGCTGAACACCTGCCTGTCCATGGCAAATGGTGAATGGATTCCTTGTTGTGCTTTGCTTTGCTTTTTCTGTCTTTTTCTCAACCCAGGAGTTTCAGCCACTTTTACTCTTCCAGTAGTGACCAAGGAGCTGTGCTGGGGTTAAACCAACAGCTGCTGCACACCCAGAAAGCACATCAGACTCTTACCACAGGTTTGCAACACATATGGAAGTAGGAAGCAGATGGCAGAGGAAAGACTGTCTTGCAATAACTGATTTTTCAGCAGATCAAAATAACTTTATGCTTCTTTTTGCACTAATATTCTTTAATTAAAAGATAAGCAAGACAGCTACAAAGAGTCCCAATATACTTAACATTTTTTCAAGTGATATCCTAAGGCTTAAGTATTGTGAGTCTTCCATCACAATTAGACACAGCTTACACTATCAAATGCTCTGTTCTTTGCAGTTCCCTTGATTATAGAAGAAATTGATTTTTTACCTAATTTTAGATTCTTTACAACACTTTAAATTGCATTACTAGATTGAAACATAAATCTTTACTGTTTGGGATGTTTTTTCACCTAGGGAGAAGTCTAAGGAGCTGCATCACGAATCACACTTGAACAGTGAGGCATCCAGACAAATATGTAAAAATCAGAAAAAAAACCCACTTTGCTTTGTATTATTTAATGTCTGACAAAAAAAAAACAACCAAAAACCAAAACCAAACAACCAAAAAACCTTCTAAAACTAAGGAAGCTGTACTGAAGTAATTCTTCTATATGTCTTCCTGTCCATTAAATCATTGGAAAAAGAAAAAATTCAAGTCTAAATTTTGTCTGAATTTGAAGCCCCGTCTAAAGATGTCACTTACATCAAAGGGTTGTGGAGTCCCCGTATTCACTTGCTTTTTGCAGCATTTGATCTTTGCTGCAGAAAAGTTATGGAGTGAGTCATTTAGAACCCATTTGCTCTCAAAAAGAGTGGCAAAATGGCCACCTAAGATGGCAAAGGCTCTCTAATTGCAGCACTGTCTCAGAAAAAAGGTGTATGGTCACTTTGTAAAGGACAGTGTCAGAACACACACAAACTGGAAGGCTCAATTAAGTCCACACAGCGTATTTTGTTCTGGCATTTCCTGACCCTCAAGTGTTTGGCTTTGCTTTTCACAGCAGGGAGCTACAAGAAATATGCCAGAGTTATTCAGAAAGCAGACCACGAGCAGACAACCCATTCCAACAAACACATGGTGATATGAAACACAGGCGTCAACAAGACAGAGGAGTGTTTATGGCACAGGTTTCTGCTGCTCGGGGGGAAGCAGAACCTCACAGCAGCAGTAGGGGTTCCTGTCTACTGTAGACCAGGGCAAAATAAAGGCTGTGACAAAACACAATCCCAGGCAGTGGGCTCTTTACAAAGGAGCTTTGCTCATCCACCCTCAGTTCATGCCACATGGGAGAGCGATTACTCCTGGATCATGGTTGCTGTCACAGGCATATAATACTCAGACCTCTGTAGCAAATACACTAAATGCAAAAATGCTTATGCCAGAAGCATATCAAGAACAGCAGAGGTGATGGAAGGAAAGCATTTTGTTAACGAAGGGTTTTTTCATTGAGAACTCTGCTATAAATTATAGATGTAGAACAATTTAAAAAAAAAGAAATCTTGGGTCCCATATCCCAGACTGGAACACAGTTATGCACTTCTCATTTATGCATTCCTCCCTGTTTTCTGACACCTCTGCCTACCCTGCCTCTTTACCCTTAGCTCAGTCTCAGTTTCTGCTCTTCATGTGAGCTAACATCAACAATCTTCTACCAAATTTCCTTGTTCAAGTAGCTACCTGTCTTGAGTGCTTCTCAACCCTCTCTGCTCTCTCCACCACGAAAGTTTTTTTTGTTTGGGTTGTGGTTTCTTGATTTCTTTTTGGCTGCAGGGTTTTGGGAAGACGGAATAGGGGTGGGAAACACTGGTGGTTTTCTTTTTCGAAAAGAAACCCTTCCTTGCCTTTTGTTCCCCTCATCCAAACCTTTTTGCTCAGGAGGCTCTCTATCATCTTCCTGCCCAACCCTTTAGGACTGTATTTGAGCTCAGCCCTTGTCTTTACCACTTGATTTCACAGCACCAGTCTCTCCCCAGTTCTCACCTCCTCCTCTGAGCTCTCTCCACATCCAGCCAGTGTTACTTAGCCCTTCCAATGCCTTGCCTAGTGTACAGCTCTAGAAAGCTCCAGAAGCAAATCTGTTTCTCTTCCCAAACACAGCTCTCGCTCCTTTTTGCCAAGAGAGGAAAAGACCAATTTGAACCAACTGGTAACAAGAGACAAGGAGTAAACTGAGGTACTTAACAACTTTGGTCTCAGTTGGCAGTCTCTCTTCCCATACCTCTAAAGTGGATGGACTGCAAGACAGAGACTGAGGGAGCAAAGTCCCTCCCACTGTAAGAGAAGATCAGGTTCATGACCACCTGAGGAACTTGAACATACACAGGTCTGTGGGAACCGATGAGATGCACCCCAGAGTCCCAAGGAAAGTGGTTGATGTAGTTGCCAAGTCACTTGCCTTGATGCTTATCATGGCAGTCAGGTGAAGTTTCAGGCAACTGGAAAAAGAGCACGATTGTATCCATTTTTAAAAAGGGTAAAAAGAAGGTCCCTGGGAACTACCAGCCTGGGATCCTCACCTCTGTGCCTGGGGAGACCATGGAACAGATCCTCCTGGCAGCTGTGCTAAGGTATGAGGAGGACAGGGAGGTGATTTGGGACAGTAGAAAATTTAGAGACAAGGATGTTGTGCAGGACAGTGTCAAATGGTTTGCACAAGTCCAGGTAGATGACATAATTTGCTCTTCCCTTATCTGCCAGTGCTGTAACTCTGTCATAAAAGGCCACCAAATTTGTCAGGCTCAATTTGCCCTTATTTCTGCCATATTGACTGTCACCAATGAGGTCCTTACTTTCCATATGCCTTAGCACAGTTTCCAGGATGATCTGCTCCATGATTTTGCCAGGCTGTATTTTATTTTAGGAGTATGAAAATGTCTCTGTCTTGGAACCTTTACTTAATGGATGTTTCAGCTTTCCTTTGCAGTTAGAAACACAAACTCCAGCACAAGTTTGCTAAAGTCAGTTAGCAATTCAGAATGGAGTAGTGTAGTGTGAGGTGTCAGGAGACCTTAATAATAACTTCTCTTTAGTGTAAAACGGATGCAAAACAGCCCAACTTCATTAAGATCATACATGCTGAAGACAAAGTGTTGTGAAACCTACAGCAAGAAAAAGCATAAAGTCTGACAAATTAAATTTTAGGTTATCATCTGATTGTCTATATTAAAAGAGGCACTTGTCTCTCCCACCCAATATATCAGAACATAACCAACCCCTCAGAGCTTATCAGTGCTTTTATTCTGTAAAATAACATTTATACTTGCTTTCAGCATCCACCAAGATGAACTTCTGCTGGCATTAGTACCTGAAATAATTTCATGTGACTCATCAATTTGCACAGGACACTGTAAAGGCTCTCCACATTCTGAAAAAATTAAGTGCTTAATTCAATCCACGTGTCTTTCTCTGGGTTTTCTTAATTATTCATTTATCCATGAGAACAGAAGGTTTCAGGTCTGGAGTTATATATAGACATAGAAGCAGAGAATAGGACAGAAGTCACTTGCCCATGTTTGTTTATTTTGCTGGGCAAACTTAACACCTGCATAAAGTGAGAAAGCTGTTAATAGATTAACTCTTTTTCCCCTCCCTTAACTAATCACAAGCAAACAAATGATTTAAAACTAACCAAACATATATATAAACCAAACCACAAAAAAATAACCACCTACTCAGTCAAGCAATACCATGATATAAGTGCCCAGGATCACCTACTCCTGGACTGTCCCAAGTCTCTCTAATAGCACCTGACAGCTCAATCAGCACCTCAGTCCAGTTCTCACACACCTTCTGATAAGCACCGAGTGATCAATCAGTCCCACTGGGGCACACAGCAGATCAAATGATGGTGACAGAAGCTATCGAAACCCTTCACAATCATGGCACAACTCAATAAATCTTTCCAGTGTTAAGGTATTTGACAGTTTGGCTTCTTTACAAAGGCAAAAAGGAGCAGCTCATCCAAATAGTTTCATCATGAAGCTTTGGCCCTGGCAACATCCCCCTGCTCAAAACCTGGCCAGGGGGACAGACATCTTAATCACTCACAAATATTCAATGAGCTGTAATATTAGGTCTCAAAGATGTATTGCAGCATCCTTCACAGAGACCATGACAGGAGAAGATTTAAAAGAAAACCGTGATTTGTTTGTTAGATGCTGTGTTATGTTTTTCTCCTTAATATTCCATTTCAGCCATTGCATTCATCAATAAACTTAGCAGGACTCTGCCTGACATTTTTAAAAATGCAATCAATTATGAAAAGTCATGCTGTTTGAGAAAAATTTATCCCACATTGAAAAGATGAATTTAGTGACTCTCCAAGCTTTTAAGCCAATCTTATTATCCTCATAATAATGTCCAGGGGCATAATAGTCTCCAGAGGCACCAGACCATTGTGTTAGTCACAGTGGAGTAAGTCTGTAGAAAAAAAAATAATTGCCTTGACCTTATCTAAAGTTTTCTGATGGAAATATCTGAAATCCAGTCTTTCAGCCATGAGCGTTTGTTAGCACAGTCCTTTTACAGTGGCTGAAGGACAAATGCAATTCTGGCCTCTGCTTTCAAGTCCACTCCCACCAAAAATGCTAACCCACAGAGCTCAGCCTAGCACAGGCCAGTCTTCTCACACAAATCAAAGCAAGCATATTCTTGGATGATCTGGATCCCTTTCCTAACAGCTGGGACTATTACACTATTATTTCTTTTTTAATTGTGCACAAAAAGTGGACCATGAAGTGAAAGAAACGTTTCATGAAGTGAAAGAAAGTGTAGCCCTGCAGCCACGTGCACCCAGACTTGCTGTATCATATTTCAAAAGATCAGCTGTTTTCTATGTGAAAGTGTTAGCAGCTCCTTTCACCTGAGCTGAAAGAGAAGAGAAAGGAGCCTTATCAGCACAACTGTGGCCGGGTTTAAACCTTTATGCAAACAACACTTGCTTAGAAGAATCTAATTCCTATCTCTTTATTGCTCACCTAAGGCATTTGTTGCACTTGATAGGCTGTGAAGGAGGACAGCCAGATTGATCCCAAGATTCTAGGACTGAAATTAATGGGAACTCTTATAAAATTTTAATATATGCCATCTTCCAGACAAAAGGGGACTCCAGGGAGAGCTGACCTTTGAGTGCAGAAGCCTTAATAACTTGTCAACAGTGGGGTTACGTTTTCCATACAAAAATGAATGACAAAATTAGGGAGACTGCACTACAGTTGTACTGTCTAGAAATAAGATGAGGTTTCTGCCAGACTTAAGTGAATTTGTGGGTTATATAGAAGACTGAAGAAACACAGAGACATAAAATGCTGATACAGTTGCCATTGATTTCAAGCAAATCTGTGCCAAACAACAGTTCACCAATGATGCAAGTGTTATCTCATCTTAACTTCTGATTATACACCCACAGTATTGACACTCTTTTTAGCAGCCAAGTCCTCCTTCAGTTTGTACCTTTCCATTCACAATCATTATTAAGGGTGAGAAAAATGCAACCACCTGCTCAAAATAAGCAATATATTTTTCCACAAACAGAATTTCATTAAATAAATTGACAAATAGTTTTGGCCACAGGTAAAAAAGGTGAAGAGTGAGAGTTGCTTAAAATTTCAAGGGACCTCTGGAGTTCACCTAGTCAAACACAAATAAAGGAATATTTAAAAAGTGTAAAAACCTAATTTTAAAACTTCAGAATCATTTTGCAGGTGAAACAGTATGTGATTGATAATGTGGTTGTTTTTTTTCAAATTTTCCTTTAAAAACTTGCATAGCAAGTAGGTCCTTTCAAACAGATCCTGTCCTGTTTTATCCCAATCACTGTTAGGGAAACAATTGGCAACATTATTCCTCATTTCCCACCATCTCTTAATTCTGGGGCTCTATCCAGACTTACATCCCCAATGGCTTCAATCTTTCCACAGCAAATTTCAATCCCCTCATGCATTTGACAATAGGAAAGGCATGAAAAAAACCCCAACCCCTCCTCAACAACAAAGCAAACCTCAAACCAAAGCAAAATGAAAAAACTCAAAAAAATGCCACGATCCTCAAAAGGGTCCTTCAAAACGAAATACAGTGTCTTCAGAGGAACAGCACTGAAGAAATGGGTAAGTTTGAGAATGATCAATAGTTCATCTCACCTTAAGAATATTTCTTCTTTGGCTGCTCTACAGAATGCGCTCCGTAACATTGTGCAGTACTCCCAATGGCTTTGATTAAAAATTCAGAATATAATACAGCAGGTTTATTGATCCTTTTTCTGGTGGTTGAATCTCCTATGACTGTGTCTGGCACCCACCAAGGAAGGGATGACAACTGACCTAGGGTAATAAGGGAATTACACAAACATACATCAAGAATAGGCTGTCACCCATAACCACAATACATTTAAATTAATACTGACCTGGAAAATACTTAATGCATTAGACCCACTAATAACAAAAACTGGAATACTCAGCCCTTGGCTGCAAAGCCACATCAAGACAACAGTACTGAGAAAAGGCTTTCACCTTAGTCATGCTTAGAAACATTCCTGAAAAAGCACCGGAGAGAAAAGGTGTGTGTTTATACACAGCTCTGTAGCAAAGCCATGTAATTCCCTGCTTTTACCAGCTTTGCAGTGGCTGCCATGAAGTTATGAGGATCCTACACTAAGTGTATAGCAGAGACATTTCTGTCTTTGCACTGTGTGAAACCATTTGCTGAGGTTT
This sequence comes from Hafferia zeledoni, assembly GCA_035583235.1. NCBI lineage: Eukaryota > Metazoa > Chordata > Aves > Passeriformes > Thamnophilidae > Hafferia > Hafferia zeledoni. The sequence continues at coordinate 42,373,532 of JAWWEV010000083.1, forward strand.
CCTGTTTACTTTCCAGATCAATTATTCAGCCACATGTGTCTGCACAATACAAGAGTTTTTAAAGCACACAAGGCCTAATTATTGTCCTAGGTTAAATAATTAAACTAGGATTGCCAGAATGTTTATCCAGGCATTTGCATTCAAGAAAGGCTGCTGTAAAACAAGTAAAACCCAAATATTGTCCAAACAAAAGCATGTTCAGGAAAGGAGGGTGGTACTAACTTTGAGGAACCAATATTCTTTCTGTTCTGCCAGCTCTCTCCTGCCAGACCTCAGAGTCACAGTGAAAATTGAGAAAATCATGAAAAAGTCCTTGTCACTCAATGGGCAGCTGGAAGATCAGTTCTGTCAGCTCTATTTAAGGCACCACAGAGAGGGATATGACATTTGCTGCTAGAGCTTAGACAGGCTTAAATAGCTATATTAATATAGATGCTTTATTAATTACATTCCTTGAAAAAAAGTTACTTTAACTGATTGATCTATCAAGACCACACAGCTAAGACTGAAGACTCCACAGTAGGTTGAGCTCCTCCACCTTTTGTGTGTTCTTTGTAGAGAGGTTGCTAAATGGATTTTTGTATTCAGCAACTCAACACAATCTCCCGGCATAACTAATTTAATTTGTCCTCACTAATCTTGGACTTCTCTCAGTTCCAGACCACTGTAAGCCTTCCAGCTCACAAGCACCAGTGCAGTCTCCCAAAAGGATGGCAGTCTTAAAGACCAAGAAATTATAAGAAGCCCACAGAAACCAACTGCATATTATTTGCAATTTTCACATTCTTCTTTCAAGTCAAGCAAGAAATACCATCTATAAATGATATCACAATTACAGTTAAGCTCCTTTGCCCTCATACTCAGCCTTTACGTCCTCTTACGGTCACAGCAGGAGGTGCAATGGTGCACACACCTCAGTGCTGGCCCAGGCACAACTTCAATTTAATTAGCTCCAGATGGCTGCTAATTTTACGTCTTTAATTAAAGACAAAACCAAATACAGAGTTAGGGACAGGTCCACACTATTTGGTGCCTAGTTTCTCAATAATTGCTAGGGGGTTTTTGTTTTTCTTTGCTTTGCTTTGTTTTTATCTACTCATTGTACTATGCTGTGGTTGCAGGCAAACTGCAGTTCACAGTTCAAAATGCAGACTTTTTATTTTCTAACTGTTGTTTTCTCTCATGACACTTTTGCCACTTTGTTTATGAAATACTCAAATTGAACTCTCAGAGCCCTATTTTCCCAGATAAAAGTAATTTTTTAAACTTACTGGGAATCAGTGGTACAGTTTTTAATGCCACAGGAGTATAACTGCAAAAGGTTTTTTATTCTTTTTTTATCCCTTCTTCATTTTCCCCCTTACAAAGCACTGCAGGCGCATGTAAAGGAGCAGCAATTTGAAGGCTTTTCCAAATAATTTCTCAAAATACTTAATTCTTTCTTATTTTCATTTTCTTTCTACGTGAAATATGGCATGAAAAAAAGTTGATTTGCAGTAAGAAGCATCAGATCTCTTCACAAAGCAATCTCACATTCCTACTCTATCAAAGCAAGGAAAACATTGAACTAATGTTGTAAAACTAATGGTGTAAAAAATTATGAGGAGCTGAGCAAGCCCAATAAGCCAGTCCTTAACCTTTGGAAGTACTTATTATGGATGTAATGAACTCCCTGTTATCTTAGGACATATTCATAACTTCTGTCTCTTTAAAAGATTTTACTTTCGTTAAATAATAAATCCTAGGCTTGCTTTTAAACTTAAATGAAACAATCCCTTTCTGAGGCAGAACATCAAACTCCTTGTACACTTTTCTGTCCTTAAGGTAAGGGCTGGTTGCTGAATCAGAACCTCACATTGCTCTTTGTCAGGGGGTGGGTAGTCTGTTTGTGTTGTATTTTACATTTGTTATACTGCACTCCCCCAGCTGAATCACAGCTGGATTTTAGCCTTGGTTTCCCAGGTTGAAACACTCTGGCAGCTCTTGGGAGAAAATGAAGTAGAGGAACGAGACACTTAGTACATTGCACTGCTTAGATGTGAGACTAAGGAAGATGTGGTGAAGTAGCAACAGTGATATAAGAAATCAGATAAAGACTTCTAAACGGATTCATTTCCTCAACTCTGGCATCCACAGAAACAGATCCAAGAGTGTATATTTCTAGTTGCTACTCTGTTACTGTGTCTACGGAAAACTGGATAACGTCATGGGAAAGCAGATCTCCCCTAAAGACTGACAGTTTGTGAAGTGGCAACAGATCTATGGATATTTTTACATATATATATATATATAAACATACATATCTATGTATCTTTGCTCCCTGTTGTCTTGAAGCTTTATTTCAGAAGGGTTTCTGCAGGTCTGTTCTCCACTGCTTGCGCTTTTCTGGTTACACTGAGACTACCTCAGAGTCAGCATTTAGTTTATGGGTCTGTGCCACACAGGGCTATGGGGAAGCTAAAAGTACCAAAGGAATATCTCACTGTGTTGCCAGCAAAAGTTTCAAAAGCATCATGAAAACAAATCACGTCTTTTTGAGGGTGTGTTGGGGTAGAGGGGATGGGTGGGGAGAGGGCACTAACTATTTGTTCACATGGTAATAGTGTTATACATGGCAATAGTGTCCCATTTTAGACTTACCCTGACCTGAATCTGTCATCTGTAAGAAAAAGGCTGTTTTAAAGAGCATGAAGTCCAAAGAATGTTTTTCCCAGCCTCTCCTGTACACTGTTTAATTCTCCTTTAGGTTAATGGATGTAAGTTAAATGCAAACTGTAGTAGCTGAATTAACGCTGTGGCTGGTGGGTGCTTTAAATAGAAAAAGCAGTTTTAGGAAGGGCTGTTTTTAATTTGTGACATTATAGTTTGCCAGTTTCAGTGAGTTTCCTAGACCTGTCAGATGCTGCTTATGAATCAGAAAAGGCGATGGGAGAGCTGTTAAACGGCCTAATTCTAACAGACAGAAGACATGCATGATCAATTTTAAATGACGAGGTAGAGCTCTGCTTCAGGTCACTGGTGCTTATGTGAAGGTTCACCAGCGCTGTGCACTGGAGGGAATCTGTGGTGCCAGGAGCTCCCTGTGCATGTGTGTCCCAGGCTGCAGCAGGGACTCTCTGCCAGCAGGCAGTGTGGCACACCAGCCTGCCCCCAGAGCTTCCCACCGTGCTGGGGCTGCTGCAAGGTGTGCCATGCAAAGAATCTGCAACTCAGTAATCCTCGGGTGAGGCACAGTAACCATGAAAGTGCAGGGTTGTGCTGTTTATTAAAAAAACTCCAAGCAGATCAAATAAAGAAAAAAACAAGTCCCCTAGTCTGAAAAATTTCCATGTTCCCTCAGAACTGTTTTTATCACCTTTCCTCCCTGGTTCTTGCTTTGGCCTATGCTCCAGAAAGTCTGCCATCTCCCCTGTCCAGCAGAAGTGGGTGCAAGGGACCAGTGGTTGCCCTTGATGACCCTGTCAGCATGGCATATGAATGCCCACAGTGTGTCAAAAACCACCTCCTGAGCTCTGTGCAGGATTTGAATGGCGCACTCTGAATGCCTCAAGTGCTGATATCTCATCTCTTCTCATTCAAAGCATATCTAGATAATGATGATAGAATATGATGTGACTGGTACAGTAAATGTTGGTCCTAATGCACTGTTCCTAATACTGTTGAATTGCATTGTCTCTAGAATAACAATGGGGAGAATTGCTTCTAATTCACACAGCAATATTATTTACAATGTGGTCCTGCCTGAAATGACCTTGTTTTTAGCTCTGGCAATGCACTGATTGCTTTGCAGCCCTTTTATCAGGGCATCCTGAATAGAAGCTGGAAATGTGAAGTGGGACATTTGAAAATGGGGATCTGGAAATACTGCTGTGAATATTGAGAAGTGGTAGAGAAGAATGAGGTTCTCAGAAAGTCCTTGTTTTGACCCTATTTCCCTCGACAAGGAGTGCCAGTGTATCCCTGAAGTGGTGGTATGTGGGATCCCAGCATGTCCTGCCTTTTTAAAGGAGAACAAGCACACAATTACCATCCTTTCTATTCAATCTTTCTCAGTTCAGGTTCAGCCACCTCTAACTCACTCATGCAAGTCCTTCTGATCAGTTAATTTACTGCCCTTATTGAATGTCATTCTGAAATTAAAAGGTTAAAAGGCTGGCACATGAACGCTTCAGCACAGGACCTTTGCCAGGCCTGTTTGTTGAGCAGCCCAGTCCGTTTAATCAAGTTACTGAATTGTCTTGTCCCATCAGGCATGAGTCTCCTGAGCCTCAAGGAACTTTGATGCAGAAGGAGGAAAATGTTAAACCTATTCTAATTTAATAATCTATGTTCAGTAAAGGGTAAAATCCGGTAATTAAATAATAATTAGGTAAGTAGATAATAAGAAACCAATTTTTAAAGAAATTACTAAGTCTGGAGACATGCTTTGGCAATTTTTCATGGCAAATTGAGGTATTAAGATGATGCAGTTCTCAAGGTTTTGACTTATATGGCTGATTTTACAGTTCTGCATTACTCTGTAGAACAGGGCAAAGTGCTGTGCAAAAGTTATCCCAGGAAGAGTTTATTTGTTGAAACTATTTGAGACAACACTCTGAGCCCAACAGACTCTACAATACAGAGGCTGTGCATCCTTCTGGGGGAAAAGGGGACTGTACTGTCTAGTGCTGTGAAGATGGAAAAAATTCTTGCTGGAACACCTAGATCAGATATAGAATGGATGTCTAGGATTAAAAAACCCCACATATATATATATATATATATGTATTTGTATGTCCATGAATATAAACCACATAAGAGACACTGCAAAACACTCTAAGGTCTCCAAGTCACTGCTGTGTTAACACCCTTTCATAGATAGGCACTGAAAACTGACTGGAAAATTGCTCCCTGTGGCTGAAGTTATCACTGTGACACAGCACTGGGTGGGAAATAACACACTGGTCAAGTGCTGAATTCACATGTGGCTTCCCAAACGGAAGAGCCAAAATTAAGAACCATCTTTTCAGCACATCAGCTGAAGAACGTATTGTTTTCCTTCCTGGTTTTAATCATCAAGGTGATTAAAGAAAAGGAAAAAAAGTAAAAAAGAACACAAAACCCAAACCCAAACCACAAATAGGATAGAGTGATTTGCTGAAGCTCTGTTAGGAAGCTGAACTTGAGTTTCCTGAGTCCTGTTCCACTGACCTATTGTTCTCACCGCTTGGTATAAATCACCTATTTTTAATTACATATTTCATGTATAGAAAAATGAAAATATGAATTAGGAATTTTTAGAAATTATATGAAAATTCCTTCCAAATTGCTGCTACTTTACAATATGCTTGCAGTGCTTTATAATGAAGGAAATGAGGGGGAAAATAAAGGAATTAAGAAAAAGAATGAAAAACCTTTTACAGCTACACTCCAGCATGACATTAAATACTGTGTCAATGATTCCTATTGAGGTTAAAAATTACTTTTATCTGGGAAAACAGGGCTGTGAGAGTTCAATTTGAGTATTTTATAAAGAAAGAAATGAAAAAAGTGTCATGTGAGAAAACCAAAGATAGAAAATAAACTAAAATCTGCATTTTGAACTGTGAACTGCAGCTTGACTGCCAGAATCCCACAACCACAGCATACTACAGAATACAGAAACAACAAAAAAAAAATATAAAGAAAGAGCCACCAGCAATAATCATCTTCTCAAGCCAGGGTCCCAAAATGGCTTGGCTGGGCTTGTTGGATGTTCACAGGGATAAGTCTTTCTTACATAGATCTGCATGCTTGAAAATAGCTTTAAACTTGTTCTGGTGACACAGAATTGAAGCTAATTCTGCATTACCTGGTAAGGGGAGATTTTCATTAAGCAGAGATTTTTTAAATAGTCAAAGCTAGAGGAGGTGGAGGAATCAATACTGTGCTTTTGTCTACACTGAAAAGACTTTGCTGGGACACCAAATTTAAGAACTCCTCTACCATGGTCATAACAGGTACAAGTCAAACCAGACCTGATAGAACAGTTTAGACCACCTTGAGCACTTTTACACACTTCAACCTCCTCAGCCTGTATTGGTACAGGATAGGGTTTGAAGACCTGGTAACACCCAATTGTACAGTAAAGCTTAATTCTAAGAGAGAGTGATGAGAGTATCAGGTAAGCCTGGGAGACCACAGACCCCCTGCACACACCACCAACCCAGAACATGAGTTCAGCCCCTCCAGCTCCCCACTAAGGCCCACACCTTTAGGCAGCTCTTACCTGCATCATCCTCCTTCCTGCCCCACAAGCTTTCAGTTCAGCAAGCTCTGTGGTTCAGCAGCATTTCTTTTCTTACCTCCAACCCAAAGCAGCTACTTGTCCTCTCAAATAGTAATCAAAGGTGATGCTGAGTCTCAAACATCATCCACTGCTGCAGGCATGAGGTTTTAAAATACCATACAGTATCTGAAGTAAAGGACAGGCTACTTGTGTATTGCAACATGATTTAAGTCCCTGTCTTCAGCATTGTTCCACACACTCATTTGGCTGCCACACTCATTTGGAAAATGCCAAAGCTCCAAAGGTTATTGGACTATTGTTTATGAAAATGGGAGTGTCAAAGTCATGATAACATATCCAACTTGAAGAAAATTGAAGACAACTGAAAAAAACCTCTTATTCACAAAAGCTCTGTCTGTCCCTTTATGCAGCTGACAAAGAAGCTTTCTTCCCTCCTTCCCTTCAACCTCATTAAAAAATATTAATCTCAAAATATAATAAAGACTGAGAGGAACAGAAAAGATAATTTAACAGATTTTTTTCTACGTGCATTATACAAAGCAATTTTTAGCCTAGAAAGAGGTACTGCAGTTCACCTAAATTGACTCTTCAGAGTATTTTACTTACAATAAATGTTTAATAGATGTTAGCTCAGATGAAGAAGTAAATAGCTCATGGAAGAGAAATAGCTCTAAATCTCTTCATAAATAGTAATTTTTCCACAAGGGCTTCTACATGGGCTAAAATCATACCTGCACTACTGATACATCACCAGCAAATATTTCTGCCTGTTGCTTCATTTGCTTGAATAGAAATTAATCAGAATTTTGAGATCAAGCTTTCTTCTCTTTTCCTCCAATATGCACAAAATGCTCTTACAGGAGCAATGCATTTAACTGTGTGGTGGACTGGAAGTTCAGACAACCCTGTTCTGGTGCCTCAGTGCCACAGATCCCTTGTGTGACTGCAGACAAATCACACAACCCTGTGCCCCTCAGTTCCCAGGCAGCAGAGCTGGAGCAGCATCACTTCCCCTCTTTACACAGGATTTGGAAAAGCACAGCAGCAATATCTGTGACTCATTCACTATGGCACAGAGGAGGAACACACATACAACATTGGTAAGAATTCATAGGCTGGTTCAAAGTGTGACTTCAAAGGCAGTTTTTCTTTTTAATCTCCCCTTCTTTTTCTTCCTGCCTCAACCTTTGATATTGGCTCTTCCTTCCCAGGGGGTTGGCTAAACCCTGCTCCCAAACACACACCTCACATAAGTGACACTGTGGCAGGGGTGAAGGCAGGTCTGTCACCCAGCACTGCTGACCAGCCACTCCTCACACCTGAGCTCTGCTCTCCCCAGCACTCCTCAGATCCTCCCTACAGGAACAAGAGCAAAGAAAGCTGAGAACCACCACTGTCCCTGATGCACCTTTGCAAACTATTTAAAACAGGTGTGGCCAGCCTTCCCAGGCCCAAGAGCCTCCCACCAGCATCCTCATAAAGCCTCAACCATTTACCCAAGCCACTCACAGAGAAACCCCAGAGATCATTCAACAGGACCAGGATGATGTGAGCTCTCAGGAATCACACCGTGGTAACAAGTGATTTCACCGTGGGAGCTGCCACAAGGGGCTCTTCCAGACATTCACCATCTATACAAGCCAAAGTGTGCAATGAGTAGGTATTAACAGATAATTCAGGCAGGATTTCCGCAAGGAGCTCACAGTTCCATCCATCTCCTCCCCTACTGACACCTTCTGGCTCCTCTGCTCTGAAGTTTTTGCTGCCTGCACACAGTTTGTCCTGCACAGGAATCCTGTCGGCCCACTCTCCATGGTGGATTACAAACAAAGCAAACCAAATGTAACTACCTTGCTCTTTACAAGGTTCACAAGGCATTTTACACTGACAGCTAATGCATTACCTTTTCCACAGAGGTCAGCCCCTGTGTTTTCCTCAACACATGGCTATAGAGAACATTTAACACCAATCGTTGACTTATTCATAGGCTTTTGGCTGGCTGCTATTTTTCCTTCACTTCAATACAAGTGACATGAACTTCTACCTCTTTTCCCAACTGCAATTCCACTGGATGGCTTCCATCTGCTTACAGTGTCCATATTCAGATTTTTTTAAACAAACCCAAAACCAAAAAACCCACCACAAAATCCACACTGCGAAAATTCTTTGCTATCAGAGCCAGGGATAGGTCACCTCAGAAGCAGTTTAGAAAAACTGAATTTGTGGTCTAAGGTATATCATCATTAAGCCAAGCAAACCACAATCAATAAGAGATGATGTTCAACTGAAGTTTCTTGGCAACAGCTGCAGGAAAAATGTTAGGGCTACTCTCCCCTTTATTTTCCCACATGTTTCAGAAACCACTGGGCACTGTCACCTCTGCAGAACTCGTGCACTCTGCTGGAAACCTTCACAGTGGTAATTTGTGAAAATTTCTGGAGTACAATTCATACTTTGCCACTGAATTTAAGGAGATCAGTTACACTGCAAGTCACTTGCTTCATCCATTTTCCCTGATTCTCTTAACTGCAGGAGAAATGGACCACTTCAAATTAATCAAACCCTCAACATTCCCTCTTTGCTACTTCGTTCAACCCCAGTTTAGCCTCTGGTCACAGTTAAAAAACTGCTCTCTCTATAAAAATTAGTATCTGACAATGGATCATCACTGAGAAATGGATGCAACAACATGAAAGAATTATTCACCTTTTAAATGGGTTATTAAACTTCACTACTTCCACAATAAAACTCCACCAAGACATAAGTGCAAATAAAATTAATTCTGTATGATCACTTAAGAGAATGATTATACAATACCTGTTTGCCCACAGTGAAAGGAATTGTAGGAGGCAAGGTAGTAAAATTCAGCTCTGCTTCATGCAAATTATGATCCTAAATTCCTACAGAATACATATGGCTTCATCATTGTCACTTATAAGTCACGCTTCATCTTACTCAGTACAAAGCAGGTTTAGACTTTCTTAATGCTATGTAGGTAGTAATTATGTAAGAAAACTGTCAGGACAAGATTTATTTCAGTAAAAGAAGGACTCATGTAGCTTCATAGGACAGGAAAGCAAATCAGTACACTAATATCACAAGTACCAAGGTACAGAAACTAAAGATTTGCTTAAGGCAGGAAACAAACATCTCCACTGTGAAACTACTTTTTGTGAACACCAGTAAAATTTTGGTTAAACTGGTTAAACTTTGGTTCAAAGCAAATCCATTTCCATCGCAGATTAGAATGGCTGGTTTTTAAATCTCTCCCAGTCAACCCTATGAGAATAACTGCTCACCTTCAAGTACACCTCTTTGAGAGGCTAACTCCAAAGGGTTTCAAGGATGCTTCTTCAGAAAAGGTTTTACTGAACTTCAAAACAACTGGTATCTGATATTCTTCTTTTAAAACAAACCAGATCCATTGACTTAGTTGACCAATTCAACTCATGATTAGGGGAACACCTGCAAAGAACACTGCTGTAAGAATTTCAACTGGATACAAGAACAATTGCAATGTTTGGTTTTGCTACAGCAGGAAGTAAACAAAACAAAAAACAAACAAACAAGACGTTTTCCTGACCATAGGTAATCCACATCAGCACAAGTTGTCACTGTCTAAGATCAGGCAAAGAACCCATTTTAAATCATATTAGTGTCAGAAATACAAACAAAAACACACTAACAGGTAAAAGTCCAGCACAGAGAGGGCTGAGGTTACAAGGCTTCTCCTGCAGACATCCAGTTCTTTGGAAAGTAGTTCAAATAACCTTGCAGCCAGTATTCACTGTGTGTCCTCCTAAGGGAATCGGCACAGCACAGCTCAGACTGATTTCACACCTCAGCTTTGTGTGAATCCTCCTCCTAGGGGTTCAGCTATCTGTGATCCAAGGCCTAGTTTTGACACAGCAGAACTGCACCTTGAATGAAACTTCTGAAGAAACTGCCAGCTTGCAAGAAGGCTGTGTCACCATACTCAGAGTAGAGGCATGAGAGATAGGGGTGGTAATTTGCAGCTAGATGCAAGATCCTTGAAACACAGGTTGTTAACAGCTCAAGGGCTTCAGGGGAAAAAAAAAAAAAAAAAAGAAAATCTATGTAAATCTATAAATCTGTAGCAGGGGGTGGGGGAGGAAAGCAGCAATACTGAGAATCAGTCCATCCAAGAAGCACTGGAAATCAACCTGTCCCAGTACTGATGACCTTCAGGCCAGCAATGGTGTCAGGATGGGTGTGGACACACAGGGACATCTGGGCTCCCCTGTGAAAGAGCTACATGGACATACTGGAAAGAGACCGGAAAAGGACCACAAGGATAATGAAGGGATGGAAGTGCAAGTTCCTCACATAGGAGGAAATGCTGAGAGAGCTGGGACTGACTGGAGAAGAGAAGGTTCAATCAGGAACTTACCAATGTATACAAACACTTGAAGAGAAGATGCAGCCAGGCACTCTCCAATGGTGCCCAGTGGCAGGACCAGAGGGGATGGGCACAAACTGAAACACATGTGGTTCCTTCTGAAGATCAGGGAACACTTTATCAATGTGAGAGTGACCAAGCACTGGCACAGGTTGCCCAGAGAAGTTGCAGTTTCCCTCAGTGGAGAAATTCCAAAACCAACCAGACACAGTTCTGGGTAACTGGCTCTAGGTGGCCCTGCTTGAATATGGGGATTGAACCAAATGACCTCCAGAGGCCCCTTCCAACCTCAGCGATTCTGTGAAGCACCTGTCTTACCTACAGGGAGTATGTTAATGCTTTGCCTGATTGCTCATTAATCCTACCACACATCTCAGTCAATAAAAAAATGGTTATGTATATCTTGCTTTCATAGTCTCTTTGTGTACAGCAAAGAATGAACAAAGTGACCAAGAGGATTACAGCAAACTGCATTAGATTTCCCCATGGGAGTAGTTAACAGGATCTCCATCTAACAGGATCTGTGCTGCTGATCAAGTATACCGAATAGTTCTTAACATCCTACTGTTATGAATGCACTGATGAAATCAGAAAGTTCATCATAAGTCCCTTTGAATTAGATGTTTTATCTTTGAGTGCAAAAACTGGAATACCATCTCCCTCCACCAGTCCATGGAAAACATGTAACAATTAAACACCTAAAGACTACTTTTCCAATTAAATTATCCTTGCAATTTATTTTATTTAATGTTGCAGTTATTTACTTTTTTGAGTTGATAAGGAAGCATTTATTGAGCTTATTCAGGTATCTCTTCCTTCAGTCCATAGTAGAACATAATTCATAAACAGGACTATTAAACAAACAAAAAATATTTTCTAGTGTAATCAGTCACTTTCATGTCATTATTGGCAATTAAAATAATTACAGAAGTGAGACAATATTTAATTCAACACTAAGGGATAATCTCATAAAAATATTTGTTTAAACATTTTCACACCTTTTTGTGTATACTTTAAAACAGCCATTCATTACAAATCCATGCTCAGAGATTAAGTTTTAGTCTCCTGTACCTAATTATAAACTGCATCTGACATTTCATACTGCATGTAGTGAACAGTTATTCTGCTTCATCTCCTAGCCCTTTACACAGAGATACAAACTATCTGAGCTTGTGAAGAAAAAGCAGCTTTCAATTATACTTCACCAGCTTCCTCATTTCTGACTACTCTGCAGTCCTATGGCACAATTCTTTCTTATGGAAGATGAGATTTCAACGGATAGGAAAAAGCAGGACTGATACTGTCATTGTTCCTATAAGTTGCGCTGGAGCTTTTAAGATATCAAATCAAAACTAACAGAAATATTTATTTGCAATCTCTATCAAAGTTAGTACCACTGCTTATGTCACAAAGATAAGCAAAATTAAAATTACAATTCATCAGGCAGCAGTTAATCCAGATGAAGAGAGAAAAGGACTTTTCCTAAATGCAGAGAAAATGACATGTGCCTTAAAAGTCTTTGCTTGATCTTTTTTTGCTTGACTGTGGCCATCTCCAGCACATACTGTCAGCCCCAACACAACGGGCTGACACTGGATTTTTATACATCTGCAAAATGACAAAAAAAACCCCAACAAAAACCAAAAAGCCCACAAACAAACAACAAACAAATAAAACCCAAAAAAAGCAAAACCAAAAAATCCCAATCCAAAACAAAACACCAAACTTGAACTGTAGCCCAGCAAACCTCCCTCTGTTTTTTCCACACAAGTGAAACAGCCTCAGCTCAGACCTCCAACACAAGTTTAAGACTGAAAGACAGAATTGTATGGAATTACTGTGTAGAAAATTGGATGCCTCCAAGAAGTTAAAAGCTGCGTACAATCCATCACAGAGGACTGGACCCTACTTAAACCACTCTGACAGGCAGCATAGTCCAATTTTCTATTTCCTTTTCCCTCCCTCTTCTCTCCTCCTTCACCTACACGCTAATTCCATACAACTAATTGCATAGATTTTTATAGATTCTTTTTTCTTCCTCCATTCTTTGACCACTATGCAAAGATGAGCCTGTCTGGTCAAATGTCTGGCAAGATCTCAAAGTCATTTTCAATCTTTCTCAATGAATCTTAATGATCCCACAAGATTTTCATCATAAATAAAAAGCCAAGTAAAAGCATGTGCTTTTATCAACACATGATGCATCAGGGCAACATTTGCACTGATGCACAACTCCATCAACTGGCAAATGCAACGGTAACAGCAGCAGCAATGAGCATAAAACCAAATAAGAAACAGCTGTCTACATTACTTAGCACACTGTTAGCTGCGAGTTATTCATTTGTCCACATTTCCGAGGATTTCACTGGCAGTGACTTCAAAGTGCCAGTCACAGCCCCCACATTACTGTACACATATTATCTCACTGCAGATATTTCACAAGACATTTTTAATTCAATAAGCAAGTTCTGTGTTTTTTGTAATATCCAGTTGATTATTGACCGTCCTTCTAGATAGCAACTAACATTACCAATCATAGTCCTTCACGTTATTCTGAGCCACAGTGACAAGCACAATGAAAGACAACAATCTTGCATGAATGCTCTAGACAACACAATGAAAAAAGGGAAAATTGCCTCAAGTAAACTGTCGAAAAAGTTAGAAATTAATTCCAAATACTGCCCATGTCCAAGCTGCACCCCACAGATTGGCTTTTGCCACTTTTGAGAAGAGTGTCTTGCCCTCTCCAGATGTACAGTGAACATCTGCCCTGCAGCCTGATCACAAACAATCCACGTAATATTTAGTGATCAATTCGCAGCAAATAATTCACGGGAGGAAATTACAGAAGGCAGCACTTTAGAAAAGCATGGATTGACTGCACAGCTTTCACGCCCAAGCAGTTCCACAGCTCAGTCTTTTACACCAAGAAAACTTTTCTTGCTTAAGGCATTTTTCATTTGTTCACTGCTCAACTAAAGGGAATCTTATTCCGTACTACCCTAACTCTCTGTAATAGATGTTTCCAGACTTTGCCGATCCAAGAACCACAGTCATTAGCAAATTAAATGCTGTCGGTACTCTCCCCGTGACAAGCACACACTTGTGGACAATAAAAGAGGAATTAAAGTCACATGGGTGGCTACAGCTGGGAATCATTGCTCTAGACACGAAAGGTTGGTCTGGCCAGGGACCCTTTTAGCACCCCATCCCGAGGTGCTTCCTGCACTCCCTTCAGTCAGGTTACCAAAGGAGCTGACAGCTTTGGAGGGCCTGGGTTGGCAAAGCAGGGAAGGTTAGTGGTAAGAATGGGGCAGGGGAGGGCACTGAGCTAAGTTAGGAAAGGGATCTCCTTGGTCAGACCAGCTTCTACCCATAACCAGGCGCACAATGGAAGGACTTCGCTGTCGAAGGACACCTGCAAAACACCGACGAAAAGCAGCCCCTCGCTGCGAACAGGAGGGCACGCAGGATGTGCCTTACCGGCAGGTCGGGCTGGGGGAGCCGGGATGAGCGTACCCGCCCCGTATTCCCGGCGGGATCCCCGCAAGGAGCTGCTGCCGCCGCGCTCCGCCGGTCCTCGGGCGCCCTCCGGCGGGGACAGGGACGGGGACAGCGACAGCCCGGGCGTGGCGAGACCCCCAGCCCCGCTCCGCTCCCCGCCCGGCAGCGACACCGCTGCACTCGGAGGTCTCGGGTACAGCAATCGACCGAAGAGGGGCTCGGCACCGGCACTTCCACACCTAGCGCTAATGCCGCTTATCGAATCTGTTATCGGGGACTGACACAAAACGTCATTACTGGGCAAATCCCACCCTTTCTGCAGGCCACGGCGGAACTCCCTAGGCAGTTTACGTGGATGCACCGTTTGTATCATCATTTTCTTAAGGACATAAATGGGAATTGGGTCATTTACTTCCTTAGGTGACACTCAGGAATAGAGTATTGAAGAGAAAGTGACAAGTCCTGCTAAAATTTCCCAGTAAAGCCACTTGCAATGTTATGTTTCCATTCCTGTCTGTAGTATGTATGATCCCACTCCTTCATTTTTGGTGTTCGGATGGTCTCTGAACACCAGCCCTGGCATCCATTCCAAGTGTTGTACTCAGCTGCAGCAGGTACTGTAAGTATAGTATTTCTGCATGCTCACAGCTGTGATTCAGCAAAGCATTCAAGCTTATTCACCAAAACACTTGGGCATGTACTAGTTTTTAAGCATGCATGTAGCTCCTCATCTCTGTGTAGCTTTTTCTTGGCCACAAATGCCACTTTCAGACTTGGCTGCCTTTGAGAATCAAAGCTGTCTGAGGACATGCATACCACTTGGAAGAAGAGTGAGTTCCTGAACCAGACCTAGATGGCAACCTCACAGCTGTACTGTGCTTGCAGTACAAAAGGGCAAGCAGAAGCAAATTAACAGAACTTTGTTTTCCTAAAGACACAAACTACAAATGCCTGACTAATGGGAGACATGAGGGTCTTCATCTACTCAAAACTGAATTTACACTGAATAAACCCCTCTCTCTATCAACAACTTGCATCAGTGGCACATGCAACTGCATAGACAAAGAATGCTTCAGTTCCAAGGGCAGACAAAAGCAGAACTCCTCAGAGCAGAGTACTTTACTATGTAGGTTTTGCTGTGAGGCATCTTGTAAAAAACCTAAAAACATTTAGCTGCTCTTTGAAGTTGCACGTTGTGGTTTTAAAAAGCAAAAATGAGCTTAAACTTTGAGTCACAAATGCTTAAGTCCCAGCGTACCATTTTCACAGCAACCTCAGCACAGCTCTTTGTAGGCATGTATTCTTCATCCTCAAGTTAGAACTTCCTGCTTGCTTAAAGTCACCTTTCCAATGAGACACAGCAAATGGCATGAGATTTTAGATTGTCTATTTATGTGAAGTGTTGCTGACTAATGGTTGCATGGGGAACCATAATGCTGACCACTGGCTATCTTGCATTCAAATTCCACCACTCTAGCAATCCATTAACAGTGTTGCTTTCTCATGGAGTCTACTAGATGATTTTAAACCATTAAATAATAAACCTAGGAAAAGCTATGACAGCATAATAAAATACCAGTCCCTACCAAACACCACATGCATGCAAAGACTAGAAAGGCATATAATAGAAAAAAGACATTTTAAATTTTGAATGTTGTCAGCCAACAACTGAATGCAATATGTAGAAACTGTATTCTATAGCATAATTCAAACAATCTATAGCAAACAAGGCAGACAATCCAGGTCAGATTGTCAGTCGAGACCTTTTACTGTCAGGCTTCAATGTCTTAGTCTTTCAAACTTCCAGAGGAACTCAGCAAGACACTCGGTCTGTCCACATCCATGGTGCTTTCCTAACCCAACTCACAAAGACAAATAAGCAATTGTGATATACGAGTGATAGCTGCCACAGAAATGTCTCCTACAAACCAGCACTGAACATGCAATACCACCATATGCATTCCATTAGCTTCCCTGCCTGTGGAGAGCTCCAGGCTTTGTCACACTGCTAAGAAGGTAGTTTTCCTACCCAAGGTACAAATGTCCAATCTCTTGAGCAGAATTACTTACCACAACTCACCTTACTTTACTGTTTCAAACTGGGGTACATTTAAGCAACATACTTTAGAAAAATCTCTCCTCCTCAAAGATTAGGAGATGGACAGTAAGCACGATAGCTCAGCTACATGCTGGATACTGAGCTACACAAACTGATAATGCTCTTCACATGTATATTAAGAATCTCCTTTTGAATGTCATTAACAGCTTTCTTGAATACTTTCAACTTTAGTGAGACACAATTTGTTTCCTATCATCCTAGCTCAGGAAGACTGTTCAGCACATGCCTGAGTTCCTGCCCCACTAAGGATTATTTTAAGCTTTCCAGTAATGTGCATTTGAACTCCACAGACCACACTACAATGCCATTTTCTCATTTGAATAGCTAGATTGATCAGACTTTCACCACCTGAAGTTTCAAGGAACAAAGAACAAACTTGTGAAATGCCATCCCAAAAGTTTTTCATATCTGAAAGTAGTTACAGCACAAAGAAAAGCATTGAGTTTTGTTTGTTCCTCCCTCACCAAGTCTGGTCCTATGCTGCTGCTACTTAAAGTGCAAGAAAGTTTCCATTTTATTTTGCTTTAAAAAAAACACAAACAATTTGACAGAAACTCTTGCAATTGCAGCAATAAGAAAAGTTCCACAAACAACTGGCTGGATTCCATAAACTGCTTGCTGTCAGGTATTCTAGCACCACAGGAAAAAAAAAAAAACAGAACAGCAGTAACTGAATAGTCAGCTCACATGTGAGGAGACTGCAACCTCCAAGCTTTTCTGGGAGCAACGCTCTGTTTTCTGTAACATTTCTGCATAATCATGGCAGAAAGCATGCTCTTTGGTGGAGAGACTGTGATTAAATGCATGCCTGTACATCTTCTATTACAGCTGAGTCCCTGTTCTTGACTCGAGCTCCTGAGGCTTAACTGCAACACAAGCAAAATAAAACACGTTCGGGATGAAAGCAGTTGACCTGGCTCTATCAGAAAATACATGGAGCATTTCTAAATTGCAATCTCTACCTGCAGCGGGTGTCACCTCCTTCTGTTTAACCAACGAGTTTACTCTTCTTCAAGGCAGGTAAAAGAGTCCTCCTGCTCCATAGGACACGTCGAGTAGAGACGGCTTAAAGTGGAGCACTGAAGCTAATTTGACTTGAAAGTACTTCAGCTGGACCAGTGAAAACAAGACCCAGCTGCAAAGTTACCTAACTAAGCCCGTACTGCACAATTACAGCCAGTTGTGTAACAAACCTCAGGACAATTTTGCAGCTCTTAATCAGGCAAAACTCCCCGCTGATTTCCACGAGGGAGCTCTCATCAATCAAAAGCTGCAAGAACTGAATCCGGTTTTCTCTTTTTTAATGAAAAGGTTTATTTTGAGCTATGAGAACATCAGAGTATATGAACTCGTCAAACCCATAACGCTCACTTTCGTGGCTAAAGAATTCGTCCTGTGTTTTATCTACCAACCACAGAAAATAATCTCATCAGCACTCTGTATTTAGTACTGTACACGAAAAAAAGAAATAACACCTAAACTGACAAAAATAATTCCACAAATAACGGACTTGTTCTTCTGACAGCTAAAAGATGGAACGGGCAGGGGAAGATCCACGGCTTTCATTAAACTCCATCCCCTTTGGGCGAACGGGGAAGACCAGCGTCCCCGCCTAAGTCCCTCTCTGAAGTTGCGCCGCTCCCCGCGGCAGCCGCGAAGAGAACCCACCCGCGATGCGTCCGCAAGTGACCAGCGGGGGTCCCGCGACCACGACAAAACCGAGTGGGAAGACCCTGGCGGAGCGAGGCCGTCAAGGAAAACAGGGAGGAGGGCGAGATGCGAGGGTCCTGCTCCACGTGCGCCCCGCTCCGCTCCGCGCCCGGCACCGCCGGCCGGGGCGGCACAGCTCGGCACGGCACGGCACAGCCCGAAGTAATACAGTCCGGCACCGCCGGCTCGGTCAGCACAGCCCGAAGTGGCACAGCCCGGCACCGCCGGCCGGAGTGGCACAGCCCGGCGCGGCACAGCCCAGAGTGGCATAGCCCGGAGTGGCACAGCCCGGCGCGGCACAGCCCGGAGTGGCATAGCCCGGAGTGGCACAGCCCGGCGCGGCACAGCCCGGAGTGGCATAGCCCGGAGTGGCACAGCCCGACACGCCCGTCCCGCCGCCGCCCGCCCCTACCTGCCCGCCGAGGGCGGCGAGCCCCCTTCGTCCGCGCCGGGTCCCTCTCAGCGGTCGGCGGGAGAGCAGGAGCGCTGTCCCGCCGGCAGGGCGAGCCCCATGTGAAGAAGAGCGAGGGAGCCCGGCGGCTCCACCGGCGCCGCCGAGGGGAGGGGACGGAGGGAGGAGGCGGGAGGGCGGGACGCGCCGGGCGCTGCCCCCGCTCGGAGCCGCCCCGGCCCCGGCCGTGCAGGAGCAGCAGAGCCCGCGGCAGCGCCCCCTGCGGGGGGCGGCGGGGACCGGGGCGGGCACCGAGGGTGCTCCGGTCTCCTGTGCGCATCCCTGCACTCCCTCCCAGCTCGGAGCACCCAGCTCTTAGCACCCAGCTCTTCTGTGGTACCCTTCCACTACACCTGGGGAGCAGAGGCGGTTTGCTTGCGCTGCTGAGGGACCACCAGTATAAAGTTAACTAAGTCCAAACAGTATTTCTAGTAAGCCGACTTGTTCAAGTTAAGCCCTGGGTTAAATTCGGGTTGTAACACCCACATGCCGGCAGAAGTGCAAATGCATCAGTGCCCACAGGCCGGGGAGGCAGCAATGCCAGCCTGCGAGAGTGAAACAGGCTTGGGTGGTTGCTGAGGGGCCACTGCTCCTCCTGCCATCAGGGTGCTCGCTGACTCTGCAGTGCCTCGCTAGATGTCCTAACAGGGAGCAGGGATAGGATGGCCCCAACTAAGCGAAAAGAGAGTTCCTACAGTCAAAACACAGCACAAGGACTTGGGATATCAGGATTCACTGTTTGACTTTGCCCACCGATGGCAGCCACTCAGTTCTTGATCTGCCGAGCAACTGTGGCAATGCCAAAGTGCGTTCTCCTGCAAAGTCTGGCTGGGTTCCCAGAAATCCTCAGATTACGCAGGGAATTGGATTTACACTTGTCAGTTAAACAAGTGCCCAAATATTTGTGGAGTACAGCATCTTTGTGCCATTGTTCCCCATCTGTATAATCTAGTTTCCCCTCTCTACTTCATAAGAATCTGATGAAGATAAAAATTCATAAACCTCTCTGAGGTCTGGACAACGATAGAGCTCCTGGAGCATATCCACTGAGACATAGATGCTGCAGTTTCACCCCATCATCCCCTAAATGGGCATAAAGACATAAACACAAAACATTTTGAAAAGAGGGTATCTCCAGTGATGCAGATTTTTCGGCAAAGGGAAGGAGTACAACACAAAAACAAGTCAGTCTTATGCTCTGAATTTCATGCCAGGTGTTTTTCAAGCTGGCAAATCCTGGACTACTGCTCCTGAGCACTGTGATGTGTCAGAGAACAGGCTGGCAAACACATTTGCTAGCCCAAACCAGCAACACTCATCACAAGACTTACAAATTAAAAATTATAAGAGCCACCTCTTGAGGTGTAGCTGAATTCTTCGTCAGAAGCCTCTGATTCTCTAATTAGTGTCTCCAACATGATACTGCTGCAGATGCTAAATCATACACTGTAAACCTGATTTTTTTTTTTTTCATGTTGCTGATAAAATGCAACAAAACACAGAGTTTTACGGAGCATGTTATGCAAAAAGTCCTGCTGATCAGTAATTTGTTCACAGCATCAAAATCAAAGATTAGTCATTCTAGTTATGCATTCACAGAAATAAACTTAAATTGCTTTTATAGTACAGTGAGAATTACACAAAACTCCTCTAAATACAATAAACAGTATTATTTCCCTTGTCTTTTCTGCTTACCTCTTCACTGTTACTATTTTTGTAAAGCTGCATGATTTTTTTTTTCCTTATGCACCCAGCACATAATAGCATAACCAAAAAACTAATGAAGTTCTCCAGGAAGCCAAGATTTCCCTTAGTTTTACTCAGGTCTCACAAGTCTTTTAGCTTAATAACAGCAGAGCCATATTGCACAGAAACGCATGGGTGAAGCCTCCAGGGAAAATCTGTGCATTAATACAAAGCCAGGCTGTGCCAGGCAAGGCTGCTTGACTCCCAGACTCTGCATGCTGTGTCATGGCTGGGAGCTGTGACAGCACACTGGAGCTGCTTCCTGCTAGCAGGACGCAGCCTCTTGCACACCAGGATGCTGGATGTTTAGCTCAGCTCTCTAGAAAACAGCAAGAAACACAGGATGCCCTGCAGGAATAAGGGAGACCTCATGCATCTGTGGCTTTGGCAAGACTTCCACAAAACGTATTTGTGGTCTAGCTGTAGGCTGGAGCTTCCCACGAGGATAACCTACAGTAGGGGACTGTGAGAAGGAGTAGGATCTAACCTCCATCTGTGTTTAGCTGAGTCCGGATGAACATGAAGTGTGAGCTTTCTGTTCTCTATCTTACACTCCAGCACTTAAATAATACTTTTCATTTGGAGCACAGATCCAATAAGGCCCTTGAATTTCACCCTGTAGTTATGTGCTCACACAGCTACATGTCTTGATGTTCCTCTGCTTGCTAATATTACCTGCTAGTATTGCTAAAGCACCCTTAACAGGGCAGAGAGCTGCTCTAAGTACCTGCGTCCTCCTGCGGGTGGCATCAGAACCTCTTCAGTGGACCAAGGCGTGCCTAGGAAAGAGAGAAAAAGGGTGATACTGCTGCTTCCAACAGCCAGTCTCGTTACAGTGAGAGGGCTGCTAAGCAGCTCACATAAACCAGCAGATCTTTAAATTAAACGAATTATTTAAAGCGGTAAGAATTACCTTGTGTGTTAACTAAGTGTAAGTATGAGCCAGTATATCACAGGCTACAGATCTAAGGTGTCCTCCTGCTTGTAACCAGGGCAGGGTTGTTCTGTGGTTTTAAACTATTGTGTTACAAATGCCATGCTTGGTTTTGGTGCCCATATAGGTCAGGAAAAACCTTATCACACTGAGACAAGTTAGTGCACAGCCCCAAGCCAATGTGCACTTTGAAAACATTCAAGTGCTATTCAAGTTCTAATGTCCAAAGTTATATGGGTATAACTACCAAGCAAATGAATGCCTTACCTGCAGAGTATCTGGTGCTCATTTTAGAATGCTTTTTCAGAATTTGGTCATGCCTTGTACTGTTCAGTTGCCCATATGACTAAATTGCATTGCCTGAAACCATAACCACAATAAAGCTTAGTCAACTTACACTCAGCAACCACCAGCAGCTGTAAATGGAGGAAAGCACGACCTTCAAAAACACAGGAAAAATGTTGAGGTTTTTTTTCTTTTTTTTCCCTTCCTCTTCTTTAAAAACCATTTATATTGTACAAGGTGTTTGCTGCCCTTGCAAGCATTGATCTGCTCACCTGAGAATTACATCTGACTTTTCTACCAGACTTGTACTAGATTTTGCTTAGGAACTTCATTGACATTGTTGCTTGCAAAAGGCCTGGATTAATTGCGTTGGGGACCAAATACTTGATCTCTACAGTAACTAGT
>JAWWEV010000083.1:42403807-42420959 GCA_035583235.1 Hafferia zeledoni
TACTCAAACACTGTTTGCTACATCCGTTCCATTGCCCAGACCACTGACTGTCTTGATTCATCCATGGATGTGACCATCAGCTGGAATATGCCCTCTGTCCATGACAGGGAAGAGCACATCCACCACACCAGCCACGTCTCCGATACAGCCCCCACCTCAGCCAGACATCTCCAACCCTGGTGCAAATGACCCTCAGGATTCCAGAGTTTGAGCAACAACTGACAAGAGCTGTGTGCACAGGAAATCCTGGGCTCTGCTCACAGCTGCCTGAAATAAGAGGACAGCATATTCCTACCTTGGCTGGAACTCTTCTCCCCTGGCTATCCATCTTCTACTTTCTTTTCTGTGACTCTTGCCAAGACAGGGGAGTTGCAGGGTCTTTCATCCCATCAGTCACATTCCCAGATGTGCTTTTTGACCCTCTTCCCAGACTGCTGCTCCACTAACAGGAGTCATTTTCTGTCAGTGTTACACAGCATATTGGGAAAGCTGAGCCTTTAGTATTCCTGCTGGGGCCACCCCAAACAGATTTTCATCAAAGTGGGCTCTTCTTTTTGTACAGCCCTGCCATGCTTGGAGAGTGCCCATCACTTAGGATGGCAGCAGGCAAGTACCTACCACATCTGGATAAAACACTTTTTAGCTGCTGCTTTCAAGTTTCATTAATGTTTAGTAATTCCTGCTGATAGGTTGCCAAAAGCATTTTTTTTGGAAAATGGCAAAACAGTTAGAAGGTATTCACACTTTCCTTTTTTTAAATTCCATTCCTGGATGCTGCACAAATTGATTATGAGAGAGACTAATTCATTATCCCCATAACCCAAATACACTGCCACCTAAACCCATTTATTTTCATTTGAAGTATTCTGTTCTGTTGAAATATTCTTCTTCACGAAGTCCTTCACTTCTGAAGCATGACAACAAAAAAATTGCTATGGAAATCTCAGGGCAGAGGATGACTAACCCCTAACTCCAGCAAGTGGAAAGGTGACAAGTCTGCATTTATTTTATTTACCAGCTACAGCATAGCAAGGGAAGAGTTTACTCACTTCAGTGTGGAGTTTTCACTATAACAATAACAGCAGTAGCACTTGGACAATTATCTGCATTTCTAAAGATGTTTAAGCATTAATAGTTTGAGCCTCACAACTTCTGAAACAGGGATAACAACAGGAAGAAAACTGAAGCAACTTGCCATTGAGAAATCACCCAACCTACAATTATCCTTCAGGACCTCCTAATGTATCCACACTTCTGTCTTAACTGTCTGCCAGTTGTTCAGATAACACTGCATTTACTGCCTTCTTCCTTCTCCATATAGATAGCCACCTCAGCCACAAGCAAAAAAGACCCTGTAAAGGGACTCAGCACACAGATAAATTTCTGCTGAAGAAAATAACAGGTCTCCCATGTCGCATGACATGAATGACTTGGTAGTTCTTCTGGGCTGGAGTTACACTGTATATGGAGTTACATGTATATGGACTGCACGTTGTTAGTGAGCCAGGGCATTCCTAACTGGTGAGATGGAGTGGCAGAGGGAGAGCCACTTCAGGATGATGATCTCTGTGTACAGTACACTCCAGAGTACATAAAAGCTTCTCCCAAACCATTCTATCTCTCCTTCTGTGGGGAAATAGGTATTCTGAAATAGTTTTATTCTGTGTCAGAGGGTTCTCATAGAGAAGCACTCCAGTACTACTATAAAGAAATAATTGATGCCAGTTCTGCTGGGTAAGTCTTAAGATTCCTGTAAATTCATCACACAGTTCTGCAGACAGAAAGAAACTCAAGATACCATCAGCGAGTGGAACACCTTTCACATCAGCTCTTTGGCACAAAAGCAACACTTTCAGAGGCTGTGCAGAAAACACATCTAGGGATATGAAGCAGTAGTAGAGCATGACCAGGTTACGTATGCTGACAGTAAAACTTCACTGCATCCTCTTCAAATGACAATGGGATGCAAGAGCAGATTCTCACAGGGAAAGGTTCGCTTTCAAGAAAGGCAGGGGGGGCAAATAAGCACAGGGAATAGAATATCTTTTCTCCCAAACTGACAATGCTTTCCTTAATACTACAACTATGAAAAGTTTCTCTTGCTTTAGAGTTTAATTTTCTTGAAACAGGAAATTACTCTTCTTTTCCATTGACTAAGAAAACTGGTTATTTGTTTCATTAGTAAAGCAAATTATGGAGGTTTAGTCAAGTTACTTAATGCATTAGGTTTAAGTCATCTAATATCAGCCAGACCAGGAAACTCCAACAATACTCACTGGCATGACAACACCACAGAAGCTTATTACCATTCCAGGAAGGAGCTATGCAACTCATATGGCTTTCCTATATTCTGTAATGTATACAGGGTAAACTCTATTTATTTCAGTTAATTCCAAAAGTGAGGAACCAAGCAATAACCTCTTTTCAGTACTTGCAACTGCAAAGCTGTTTTGTACAAAGATTTGGGAAGGGGGTTGTTTTTGTTTATGTGGTTGGGTTTGGCCTTGTGGGGTTTTTTTGGTTTTGTGGGGTTTGGGGGTGGGGGGGTTGTTGTTTGGGATTTTTTTAAAGGACAATCTATGTTCCAAAGGTTTCAGAGACATAGAGACAAGAAGTGTCTGGGAAGGTAAACTGAGGCAATGTAGAGGGACTGTCTTTTAATCAAGGTCTCACAGCAAGTCAAAAGCGTCACCAATAATATCAGATTTTCCCAATTCATAGTGCAGGACCTACCCAGATTTAGAGACTACTATGTCTATGAAAGAGAAGTTTATTGTTATGAACCCTGAAAAACTCCACCATTTCACACTATGCAATTACAAGACAACCAGAAATGACTCTGTATATGTTATGTGTCTACTGGTAAACATGGAGTCACCAAGAGCTGCTTTTAACAGAAGGAAAACTAGGGAGTATCCTGATAAAATGCTAATCTTATGGGAGACTAAAAGCTCAAAAGAATGAAAGCTCTGATCTTCTTACTCCATGACATATTCTGATAACATGTTTCAGTCTTCTGAGAAATAAAGAGCAGATGGACACCCTCAGAAGATCCCTGATGTTAAGCCTCAGTGAAGGACATTTTAAGTATCCTGGAACTGGCAGTCAAACTGTATTCAGAGCCCACTCTGCTCTGTAAGGTATATCAGACTGCAGGTGACCTCTTGTCACCAATCTGTCAGAGCAAAAAGTAGAACAACCACTTGCAAAGTAACAATATGCAGAAAATTAACAACGCAAAATTAAGATTTTTCAAAAGGAAGCATTTTTGCTTGCACAGAAATGCTTAAATTGACCCCTTTCCAGGACTAAAGAGCACTCTGGGTCTTCTTGTTGAGCAACAGAGAATAATTGAGGTGTTGCCCCCAATAAGGGTGCAGTGACCTGCAGACATTTCTTTGCTGTCAGATAATACTTGAGATGAAAAGAACATTAGTGTGTTGATGGAAAGGTGTAGCACACTCTCAAACTTCACAGCTTGCTCAGCTTCTCTAAATGGTAACTAGAGTAAGGAAAAACAACATTCAATTCCCTACTCCCATCCTGCCAGCTGAAATATCTGTAGATGCTGCACTTCCAACTAGCTCCAAAATCCAGGCAAGTTCAAGGAAAGCAAAATCTACCCTCAAGAGCTGCCATAGCTTTCACAATTTATTTCTGTACCAAAGTTAAATAACTATCTTGGAGTAGAGGAGAGCACTTCAGGATGATGCTGGGGTCCAGAATTGCATCTCGTGATTTGTCTGGTTTCCCTTCAGCACTGATTTTTGCTTAGTGTAAAGTCTGATCTTGAGTCATTAATGGAAGTTTTGAGCTTATATAATAACTGGGCAATATTCTCTGGGGGATGAAGTGAGTACCTAAAGTATTGATTCATGCAATTTCTCTGTGGGCATTTCCCAAACCTATATCCTCAAAGGATCTAAGTAGTCCAAACTTTCTCTTCTATTGTTCAAAACTACTAAAAATGCATAGTAACTTCATTGTAAGTTTCTGCTAAGGAGGATCTGGTTCTTTTCTGTAAAATGATAATGTGTCAATACTTCATAACTGAGATATGTTGTAGAGGTTTTCTTCCTTTAGCCAGCTATTTAAAATAGCTACGGATGTGTGATGTATATTTTTAGAGGTTGTCAGGCAAGGCTATTTTTGATTATACAATATGTCTGTTTTCCCTTACCACACAGGAAGACAGTGATGGTGGACTGAACATGTTTTCTTCCTCAAATGGCATGTCTTGGGGGAAACATCCAAAGAAGTGACAATACATACATAAGAAAAATATAATAATTTAATTGTCCCTGCCATAATACCCATTATTTAATTGAAAGAAAGAAAATATCTCCTGGTTGATTTTTTTCCCAAGGAAATGAGTGTCTTATCAACCTTAAAACTACTCCTGCCCTCCCTGAAATCAGTAGCAGACTTGACTGTTTTCAGTCAGACCTCAGGCACTCTACTTATTACTTTTGTTGCTGTTACTGGATTAGAGAGGAGTCTGCTAATAAGTTAGCTCTCTAATAGCAGTATCAGTGTCACAAAGGAGCAGAGAGAGGCTGTAATTTGTGAGCTGGTTTGTGGTGAGATAGCTGTAGGTGTGTGCAGTAGGAGTATAACACAGGCAGCAGGACTGTGTTGTGATTCATGTTGTAGATCTTAATATAAACTAAGAAGGAAAACACATTTATTAAGAACTAGAGTGTGCCCATTCCTTGCAGGGATACACAGAAGTAGTGGAGGAGTGTGGTCTCTATACCCAATGGTCTCGGTGTTGCCAACTACTGCAGTGCCAAAGGCCTTCATAGCATCACTGCCTTTGCTCTTTGAGACCAGAGGCAATAGACAGTTAAGTTCAGCTTTTCCCCTTGCACACACAAATGTAATGGTTCTGCAAATTAAAAAAAAACCAAACAACAAAAACAAACCACCAAATGCCAAACCAAACAACCAACACATGAAACTGGAAAGACTTCTAGTAAAATGAAACCAAATCCCAGAAGGACATCACTACAAGGTGGATGCCAATGTCTGTGGAACAAGAGCTGGCACAGGCCAAAGACTTCTCTGCTTCTTCAGTAAAAGGAAAGAGCAGAATCTGTAGATGACATAAAAGCCCTTCAGAGTAATAGTGTTGGTTCAAACTCAAGATAAACTGTGATGACCTGTAGAAAGCAGGTAGATGCTTCTGACCTGATCAGCTCCTGCAGGACTGAGTGCACCACAAACCAGTCTGCTGCCTTCCAATCTCATCCTTAAGGACTGCACAAAAAACTGGCTAAAAGACTGTTCGGACAGATAATGAGCCTTAGGAACAACATGACACATAGCAAAGTACCCTGATTCTGGCTGCTGAAGTTTATATATTACTCCTAATTAATCCCAACTGCACCTCCACTGACTTCCTTGGGGCTAAAATACAAATGAGTTTTGCCCATTTTATCCAAAAACAGTAGCACAGTCCAGAAGTCAGATGAGAAGTTGCTCCAGGTTGGTGGCAAGTAACAAATCTGGGCTCCTTCAATAAGAAGCATCCATAGTTATGTAAGTTCTGAAACACCAGTATTGCTATTTCCTGGCATAGCAATCTGCTTCTAACAGTGCATTTTCAGGCAATGAACTGTAAAATAAGGCATAGGGATATTCCAGAATCTGAATATGCATAATATCAGAAGTTAAAACATTATAAACTTATGGGTTTATAGCTACACGGAACAGCAATAAGATACTGGAGTCCTATAACTGAGTCTTATCACACAGAAGCTGGACCACATCTGACACCATTTTGGAGAAGAATATGTTCTGTGGATGACAAGATAACTAAGTCTGGCCAACAGCTGCAAGGGACTCCTCTCTTTCCTCTAGATTTCTTGGTGTTCAGAGTTACTGGTTTTCATCCAGGGAGAGCCTAGGGTAGAGGTCTTGCTTCAAAGCGTGAGCTGTAGGACTGTGTTCTGGTCCAGCAAATGAACTGCCTGCCCAGTGTCATTAGTCTACCTGTGTACAGTCAGGCACCTTATTGTCATATTAAAATCAAAGTTCTGTGAGCTGGACAGTGTTCAAAAATAATGAAAAACTTTGCCCAAAGAGTCTTGAAGCCCAAAATAAGAAGCCAACAATATTTCAGTGACAACTCCACACAGTGGAGTCTGATTCTGTTACAGGTGACTGTAACTGAGACATGCTTGCCAAATTGATTTTAAGTGAGAATTAAGTGAGGTGCCTTCATTCTGTCACTGCTCCTCACTAAAGATGTGGCCCAAATTGAATTTATTATGAGACAAGGTACTGATATTTTGCCCAGGTCTCCTCACAACTCAGAAAAGGAAGCTACTTACTGCATGATTTTCCCTGGGAAGAGCAAGAGCACTTGGTTCAGATGCAGAGAGAACATAGGACTGAGGAGCTGCAGGTTTGTGGAAGGGATGTATAAGTTGCAGTGCACCCCACAGGGGTGACTGCAGATGCAAACTTCCTTGTGAATTTCCAATCTCCTCCAGCAAAGATTTCATAAATCAAATTTGCTACTAATAAGTTTCCAAGTTCATAATGCCTTAGGGTAATTTTGTACAGACAGTCCTACAACACTTGCTGAACTTCATTCCAGGGAAATAACTCCCCAAGTTTTTAAAAACAACGGAAAAACCTTGGCCCCTGATTTATCTTGCAGAGCTGCAGTGTGGGAAAGTGCCAGCTGCTAGAGAGCACCATCGTGCTGCTGCCAAAGCAGAAGGTGAAGAAACTGCAGTAAAAATGATCTGCTGTTGGTATTCAATCCCTTTTCTTGTTTTCTACTCTGGCTTGGAACAGTGTTAGGGGTTCAGAGGGTCTGAGAAGAGTAGGAGAGGTGAGCTGGAGAAGGCATGGAAGAATAAGTCCTGGAGCAAGAAGAAATTACTGGTGTGGAAGACAAGGGATGTTTTCAATGCAGAGAAAGAAGAAAGATTGTTGAAAGTTTTTTGGAAAAGTGAGATTTTTGGCAGCAAATATCTCCAGAGTGGCATAGATACATTCAGTCAGTTCCATAGTTTGCAAAGTATCTTCCACATGTAACTTTTCCCCACAGAATGCTGAGAAAAGTTCACTGTGTAACAGAGTTATAGAGGAACAATTTAATAACTGACCCAATAACCAGTTTCTGCAATTCTATGTGTACCTTTTATTTCCTTCTATAAACATAGAGTTTACACTTGGATGTGTGTGTATGTGGTAGTAATATGTTTTGCAAAGTTCCTTGGACAGTGAGGAACTTTGTCAGATGCATTTGCACTTATGATTCTATATTCAAACTTTCTGGATGATGTGTTGCATAAAACTCCCTTCCCACGCCTCTTTCTGTCAATGTGCTTACTCGAGGGAGCAGAAACTCAGCAATCACAGGCTCATGCAGCACAGTAAACATACTTTGTACTTCACACAATTGCTTACAAAATCTGATTCTCCAATAGGCAACTTTCCATTTTAGCTATTTTATTTTGTTATTCCTTGATAAATGAGTTTCCTTCTCTTTATTTCAGTGGGCTTTCGTTATTAATTTCTATAGAAGAGTTAGCTGACTGCACTTATGTTCACTTATTAGATCATCCATTCAACCCACTGCACCTTACAGGATTAGTCAGGAAACAGGAGAGCACAAACTATTGAGTTTCAGGCTTTGAATCTCTCGTGTGTACCTCAGATCACTAAAAGGGCCACTGCAACTTAATTATTCACTAAAATCAAGAAGACAAGTGCTGAGCAGTGATGAACCACATTTTTTTCCCAAAGTCCCCACCAGCAGTCAGCATCTATTCAGAAGTGCTCTACTGTTTCTTTTTCTGGCAGGAAATAAGCTGCATCACATCATTTTAAGGGCCAAAGTACTTTTGCTTGACACTCTCAAATCCCTTATCATTTTAAAATGAGTGAAAACTTAATTTGTCTCCATAATCCAGCATCAAATTCCCACAGCCACCTGCAACCATCCTTCTATATCCCACCATAAGTACTTCTAGACATATAAAACATTTCTTTTTAGTTGTACTAAAATAAAATATCTGTCATAGAAGCATTTGTTTTACACAATATACCTGATGGAACTGTAGCTCTGGAAATTTCTACAGCCATTTTTAGACATCTGGACAGTTGTGTAATAAATTATTTCTGGGATAAGGAAATAACCAAATTTATGCTTGATATGCCCAGTTATCTCATTGGAAACATACAAAAGATGGTGCTCCCTTTTCCCCATTATCAGTCCCATGGAGAGGCTTAGAGGAAGAAGGAAGTTACGAGTTCATTGCCACATCACAGAGCAAGGAACAAAGTGAGCATAATAGGTGGTATTTCCATCCACATCACTCCCAGAAGGTCCATGTAAACTGGTTGTTTTGCCAGTACCTTCTTTCAAACGCCACTCCTTTCTGTGCACAGAACTAATCTGAGCAGTGACCACCCGAATGGTGACACAACACTGTCCCATGGAAATACCAGTCCTGTCTTAACTGCTGAATCTCATAGTCCACCAATAAACAGTCTTGGCTCCTGTCTTGTGCAATCCCAATCTTTGCCTGACCATCATCAAAGGAAACATCCAGCACAGTCCTGTGCTATTTGGAACTCACAGGTGCTGTTACAAACAAATCACACCCTTTACTCCTATTGTCAGTCATTCTCACCTACCTGCAACTCTCCTTTCCTCTGTCACAGGAACTGTGATGCTACTCAATTTCATATGTGACACCGACTTACGGGTAAAACAGCTTTACTGCTAGGCATTTACTGGACTCAGGAATAATTTTTTGATTTAGCCCTCTAATATTAATTAACTGATATTAACCCTTACCCTTTCACTGGCAGAGTGCCCCACTCATCTTACAAACCACCTATTTCACACTGTGTTGCAGAAGCATGAACATCCACCCTAAGCTTGAGGGCCATTCTGGATTGACCAATGAAGCATTTTAGCGTGGTCTCTGCCTCCTACAACCTTCTCAGGAAACTCATCTGGAGCTTTTCTTGTCAGAGTGAACTCAATATTAGAAAAATGTTGGGCTCTCAGAGCAGACTGCTGGGGGAAGGCTGCTGCCTCTGACCTGATTTTCTTCTAACTTACATTTCTATTTCCAGATGTTTGTTTTAAAAATTAAGTTTGTGCTCTTCAAAATGTGACAAACTGACTGTATGGAAGTGAAATTTTTCTGTCTAGAGAAGGCTCACCTGTCGAGGTTCATCATCACACAAGCAGAGACGATATATCCATGCTGTTGATTAATTGCAGTGCAAAATCTCAAGGGCAAAACATTTCAGCCCCCACAATTCCTTCAGACATGAGTGCTTGGTTTTTCTCAGGAAATCATCAAAGTGTCTAGGTTGGTATTCTCATTCAGGATCTAGATTTGTATTCCTATCTTAAAAATGCTCAAATAGTTCAGCCCTAGCTGTCTGACAGCTTGTGAAATGGGTTTATAACCACCTGAATGCAATATAAGGCTCTTGTTAGAAAGAAAGTGTTGGAACCCTCCTCCTGCTGTTTTGAATCAAGAGATTCCATTTGAACTACATGATCCCATTCCAAGCTTTGGGGGAACACCTTGCAGGATCTTTTTAATAAGTATAATACTTGCATAAGCATCAAATCAAAGTTTGACTAGGATTTTTCTCTAATACAATCACGACAGGCAAACTCCCTCTCTTTTTTAATTATTCACCAGTCAGTCAAGTCCAGACACAGAGTAATATTTCAGAAAGAACAACTTGCTCTGTGGGCACAAAATCTTTTGTGACCTTTACAAACGCCTGCATGGAATGTGTTGTGGATATAGATGTTGCTGCCAGGGTCCATTTTTTTCACCTTTGTTCACTTAAGACTGGTGCAGATCTTTTTGCAAAGTCAAAACCTGCTAACTAGACAAATATACTTATTTGCTTCTTTCCCCAAGGACACAGCATTTCAGTGAACAACCTCATAAACTTTTAAAGAGAACTCAGTGCGGGTGGAGCTTCCCCTGCATCCCTGTGTGTCATAATGCAGATTCTCAGACAAACAGCAACATTTACTGCTCTGAGGCTGTAAGCAGAGTTTTCTGGTCCTCATTATTTCAAGCTCAATCGTGTGCCAGGAATGTGCACTTGTCCTTAAAATAACAACAACGAAAACAAAAAGAAACAAAGCAAAACCAAAAATCCCAACCAAATAAAAGCAAAGAAAAAACCTCAAACAAACAAAATACTGACAAGGGGATGAGAAGTGACAAGATGACCTATTAGGTTATATTTCAGCATTAAGAATAATGAAAGACATTTCTACACATAACAGAATATGGTGGTCAGTATGTCTTCAGGCAGTTCTGAGAAACAACTGCTCTGTACTGCTAAGTACCTTCATTAGAAGGATGGATCTCCATCCTCAAAGCTCATTTGGGAAGAGGCCAAACAGTGTTTTGAGGAGCTAGCACAGGTGTCCACGTCCAGGTTCTTTCTACTTCTTCCAGGGAGTCACTCAGTGATAACGAGGAGTCACTTTGAAAGATCAGGAGAGAGAGATTCGTGGAAGCACAATGAAGTTAGAAGACCTGCAACAGTCACTAGCAATTGGGATATTGAGATTTCCTCCCAGTTGTCACATTCTACCTTTTTTCTTGTTCTTAATTATGGAATTATCACAGGAAAGCAAAAAAAATTAACATCTCTACTAAAAGCAAATGAAAGACCTGACTAAACAGTCCATTAAAGCAGAGAAAGAAACACTTCACAAGATAAAAGGAAAGAAGAGTTTCCCTCCTTGTCTCATTGCCCTCACCAGGTTTCTTTTCAATTGAGGTGAGAAGCCAGCTCTCTAATTCCCATTGTGCTGTAATTGTCTGTTGTGTACATTTAACGTCTGCCTGTGCCATAACAATCAATACCAGCTAACTTTGCTTTGCCTTTTCCCCCTTCACGTGGCAGGCACTGTTTCCTTCCAGCTGGTGTCACAGTTTACATTATCTTTGTTGACAACACCGTTTGGAGAGAGTCCCTCCTCAGTATTCTGTTAATCATTTTAGAAGGTAAATACACAGTGCTAATCCCTAAAACACCACTGTGTACCTGGCTATGGCCCTGGAACTGAAATGGCAGAGCTATTTTGTCTGAGTGCAATGGCACTGGTCCCTCTCTTTCCATAAAATAATGCAACCATACATCAAACCAGTGCTTCCATTAGGGAGTGTCTAGCAAACAAAACTGGACATTATATCCTGGGAGCTGAATGTCTGCTGTATGGGCAGCTGCACTAAATGTTTGGTTGCTGACAGACCATCTGCAAGACATGTCACTGTAAACTGATTTATGGGGGATGGAAGGTAAAATTCTCTGGAGATAGTCAGACTTCAGAATTTCAATTTCAGAAGATTTTCCTCCTTAACTACTGCAGTCAGACTGAAGATTGGCAAGAAAAAACAAACACAGATGTTCCCCAGTTTTGGTTAGTGCTTGGTGATGGGCAGAATATTAATGTCCCAAAACTGCCCTTGGTAAAAGGCCATGAGAACTCTGGGTCCTTGTCCAAGTTTTTGCATGTGATTCCAAAACCTTCCACCCTAATGAACTCTTCTCTGGGCCTGTTCTTACATGGAGAAATAAGCTGAAACACTGAAGTAACAAACACAAAGGAACCGGTATAATTTTGTCTGGTTTTACATTTGAATGAAGCAGCAACACTCTCCAAATTTTTATCTAGAAAACACAACATTTATAATGTCTCTAAAAATTTTCCATGAAGAATATACATTACATAAATTAGTACTCACCAGTGAAACCCAAAAGTTTCATTGCAAACTTAACAGTGAAACTAATATTATATAACATATTTGAGTGTGCTTGTTTTTCACAGGATAAAAGTTTTGAGATACTAAAAGGCTCTCCTCAAGATAGTCCTTGCTGAACAAAACCCAAGAAGTTTATCAAGATATATTTTCAGTCAATGGAGTTTGAAAAAGTTCAAGACAAAGTATCTAGGTTCCTAAATATTTATTTGAATCAAAGCTCTGAAATATGACAGGTAAAAGCATTCAAGAGTATAAAAGATATTAAAAAAACCCAAAAAACAAAGCCAGTGGGTAAAATATAAAGGCTATGTGACATCCTGTAGTTAACTATGACAGCTTAATAGCATTTCAGGGATATAATAAATAAAGTGAAACATTTCTCCAGAACATTAATTCTTGGCCATACTAGCTCAAAAATAAAATTTGATATTGATACCTAAAGAAAAACGTAGAGCCTTTTCCTTCCCTGTCATAAACATTACATATCTTCCTTACAGGAATATCCTTAACAGCCTCATAGTCTCTAGTACCACTTTGGAAAGAAAATGGCCACAAGGCTGCAATATAGTTTATGTTATCCATCCATACCCCAAGTCCTGCTTCTGACATTTATGTTCATGGGAATCAGCCAAAGAGCACAGTAACAGAAGCCCATGAATATGAGAACATATAACAGATTTTTTTCCTGTTCTCTCTGTCGTTTTGAACCCTTTATTGTTTGAATTTTCATGGTTATATTCTGTTTTGCTGTGTTAGGAAACTGATCTGACAATTCTTTCAGTGCGGTTCTTCATCCTCACACAAAACTGGCTTGACAGGTTAGCTAAATTAACAAAAGATAACTCAAAGATAAAAGTGGAAAAGGTGAGGAGGAAAATTTTCCCTAAAGAGTTGAGCTCAAAACAAAGTCTTCAACAGCTCTTCCCTATAGTGATATGTGCACCTTCATAGTTTTATGTACCTCCCTGCTAAGCACTAAGCTAGAAACACACACCAACAAAACCATAGTGGTTCTCCCCCACTTAAATGCTGTTATTTAAATACTGCAACTAAAACAAAGAATTCAGAAGGGAAAGTATCAAACTATTTACTTTAATTACACTCATGGCTGCCAGAAACTATGCTTTCAAAATTTTTAAATAGAATTTAGCAAGAGAAACAAAAACAAATACAGTCAATTCAGGAATGAGCAGGCACTCTAATTGCCTTTTTTAAATACTAAATCATAAACCCTCAGAAATGACATACAATTGCACAGATCATACTGGGGAGGAAAACTAGCTATGAGAGGTTGCAGGAAGAAAAAAAATCTTTGTAAAAAGCAGTCCCCAGGTAAAGACAGTACTGCAGAAACAGCCAGGCTTAATTAAACACATCAAGGGATAAAGCATTTGGAGGACAAGCTTTAGTGCATGATTTTTGTGAAAAGCTGCGAGTGACGAAATTTAACATGGCAGCAAATTGTGACTCTAAGAAGAAAGGGAGTTTATACACTAATTACTTTGATCATTACCACTGTTATTACTTTTTTTTTAAATAAGTAGCATCTTTCAAAGTGCACAGCACTGGGGTAAGTGAGATACATGCGCAGTAGACTGCTGCCCCTGCACCCCTAGGAGCTCATCACTGTCCAGCTTCCAAGGTCAACATGGTCCAAACAGGTCCTGTGCAGTGTGCTAAGTCAGCAGGACTGACTTCCATTTAGGTCAGACTTTTAGAGACAGTCAAAACTCCTGAAAAGGTTAAAGATTTATTTCAGGCTATTTGTATTAATTGGCTTCCTTGGGAAGAAACTCACTGGAGGGTTTCTCCCAAGGTACCTCTCTCAGAAGCATCCCCTCTGGAGGCTGTTGCCCAGATTTAGAATTCCCACAGAAAAGCTCCATGGATGAATGCTGAGGAGCTTTTTGGCTTCTGCTTTGTGCCAGGCCTTCTGCTGTAACCACCAGCTCCCACTATTCCTAACCCTATTCCTGACCAATCAAAATTGTCAATTTCAAGTAATAAACTTAAAATCTTAGTGCTACAAAATTGCTTCATCAACTCCAAGAGAGGTAAGGGAGGGCACAGAGTCATCCTAGTCACCACACAGACTTCTCCAGGAGGCTGCAGGGCGTGCAGTTAATTCATCACACAGAAAGCAAGGGGGTAGTTAAGATGTCTCACATAAAAAGCAGTTGAGAAC
Organism: Hafferia zeledoni; assembly: GCA_035583235.1. NCBI lineage: Eukaryota > Metazoa > Chordata > Aves > Passeriformes > Thamnophilidae > Hafferia > Hafferia zeledoni. The sequence continues at coordinate 42,417,776 of JAWWEV010000083.1, forward strand.
ATAAAGAGTTGGTCCTGGCTACGATCCCTTATCTGTGGCGTGACACACCAATGCTATTATCTGTCCTCCCATCACCTACTCTTACCAAATGCTAAAACCTCCCAGCCTTTTCTTTGTTGATAGCTGATCATTACTGGCAACTGGCCACAAGGCTAAAAATATCCAGTGGTAGGACTCCATGCTGTCTTCAGGGGAAAAAATCCCTCCTTAAAAAATAATATGGTGAAACAGATTAAAATTTGTTTCTTTATGTATTTGACACTTCAGAGTCAGAGGTATAGTTAGATGGCACAGGAACCATCACAGACACCCATAGATATACTGCACTAAAACATCTAAAGATCATCAATTACTGCAATATTTAAAATAAGTCATTTTTACTATAAAGACATTAGGAGTCTATTAGTCCCTCCCATTCCTGTCTGAATCCCCATAACACTGTCTTCCTTGAATTATTAAAAGGAATCAACAGATCATCCAAATAATTGCAAATCTCTGTAGCTCACCACAGAGATTTTTATTTGTGAATGGAGATTTCACTTTTCCAGTGAAAAAGAGCCTTCTATATCCACTCTTTAATGTCAAGCAGTTAAGTACTGTATTCAGAGCCTACGTGAGAGCAGCATAACTCCTAACAATGAATTACTGGAAGACTATTAATTAAATAATTAACAGAATTCAATGTACAAGCTAAGGTTGTGATGTCACTGAGAGATTTTTGTCAGGTACTTTACACATGGCTGTCAGTAAAGCATAGATCTTATCAGGAAAATACCATATGATCTCATGCACTTCTCCTCAAGATACTTTTCTAACGATACCATGATTGAAATAGCCAAGAAAGAACACTAAAATCTCTGCTCCCTGTTCTAAACATTGGACAGGTGTAGAGGAGCAATAGGGAAATAATAGGAGGAACTTCTTGCCTGCTAGGGAAGAAACTACTGACAAAGCACAACCTTCGCAAACACTCAGCATTAAATAACTTTCTCTGGACAAAGAATGAAGAACCTCAACTCACAGCAGAGCTATGACAGAATACTTAGAGAGTTAAAACCACTTGGTGAAAAGGGCTGTATAGAACTGTTACTCTGTTCCAGTGCAGCTGGTCATCCAGGCTGCTCACCTCATGGGCACATAAGGGCATGCAAACTGCAGAGGTGGCCCAGGATGGAAAGTGCCCTATCCCAGGCATAGGGCCAGAGTAGGCCTATGCCCTGGAGAAAATAGCAAGAATTTCCTAAGGCAAGCCTTTCACTTGGGTACTTAGAGAAAGGCATCACCCTGGTGTTTAAAGGAATCTTTCCTCTAAGTCGTCTATCTTTAAAATGTCATTTTCCTCAAAACTGCATTGTTTATCCCAGTTTAAGAAGTTTGATTTGTTTTTTTTCCAATTGTTTGTCAAAAATGTTATTCAAGTATTGTACTTTTAAATGCATCTCTCTTTCCCAAATGAGAAAGGACCAGAGTTTATGCTAAATAGAAGTAGAGGGCTGCATCATCTTCAGAGCACACAGCTGAAAAAAGGCCAGGCCAGTCACATAAAGCAACTTCATTTCTCACAGAAAGGCAAGCAAACTTGAGAAAGAGAAGATAGAAAAGAACCACCATCGATCTAAAGAACAGGGAATGCCTCAGCCTAGGACAGTCAGTAGTTAGTGCCATGTATTTTTGGAATGAAAATTCACCAGAAATTATAAGACAGATAACTGAGGCCAGACAATTCCAGGTCACGTCATGGTAATCTGTGGCTATCACCAGAATACAGAGAAGAAGGATGATAAATTCGACCCTAGGACCCCTACTACCACTCCACAGTACCTCCACACATTACCACATTACTGCATTGTAGGTATTACTGTATATACATACACATGTATTTACAGTTTGCAGGTCCAGATCTGGACACAAAAATTACAACCTTTCAAGAAGGGCAAGAGGAAGAAAATCTTTCTTCTAAACACTCAAAGTAATTTACTTGAACCATTCATTTCTTTTTATATAAAACAGCATTTTGAGAGTAGGCACAAAATAGGTCTTGATTTTGAAGGGCTTGCTTATCACTGATGTGGTCTTTCATATGGAAATCAGACAGTATTTCTTCCCTTGAACAAACCTCATGTTTGGTTTATTCAAAAATCTAGATTTACATGCCCTGAAGAAATGTAACCTGCCATTCATTTCCAAGCTCATTTTGAAGCACAATCCAAACTCTGGTGATTAAGAGACTGACCCACTACCACCTACCATCTGTCCAAATGCACCCAGCTTTGGCAAACCTTCGCCTGCTTTTCCAGGACTTCTGCATGTTGTTTAGACAGAAGTTCACTCAAAATGGTTGCTACAAATCAGCAGTGCACAGCTGGTGTTTTTTGTGGGATTGTTATACAAAATCTGGAATTCCCAAAGTTTTTTGCTTTCCACATATTGTGAAGATACAACGCTGATTTAACAGCCCAGAATTGCCAAACCATTCACTCCTGTGAGAAGAATGAATAATCAGCAGCACATCAGAACAAATGAACATCATCTGTGCCAAACTTCACAGCATTTACATTTGCTCAGCACCTAAACTTTCAAAAATACCTACCCTAATACCCTGATCCAGATTACAGCCGAGAATGTTCTTTTAAAAAAGTATTTTAATTCTTCAATTGAGTAATATAATGCATATTTCAAAATAATCCTTTTGTCTGATTGCTATAATTTAATTTTCACTCAAAGTATTTTATCTATTTTTTGACTTCTTTTCCTATGAACTTTCATATCAGAGATTTTCTAGCATTTGATTTTTACAGAAGTTTAGAGTCTGGAAGTGACATAGGAAAACATTTATAAGAAGAACCAGCACAGGGATATAACTATGGATCCACTTCTGTCAAATAATGTCCTCTCCAAACCAAATAGTAATAACTGACCTGGGGAACCAGTTCTGTGGCACTAAGAGCAAGACATGGAAAACAATTTAAGAGTAGTCAGCCCAGTTTTAATTAGGATGTTGACTTCCAGTTTCCCAGTAGTGTCAGAGAGAGTGCCAGAGAAATGGAGATAGGAGTAGATGTGGAACCAGAACAAGATTTTCCCTCACCACCCTGGGCACAGTCCCACAGGGTCTGAACACATCATGCAGACCCGAGATTGGTCAAAGGCCCCTTCAGTAGCTCCAGACACAGACTGTGATGAA
>JAWWEV010000083.1:42421059-42460787 GCA_035583235.1 Hafferia zeledoni
CAGGGTCTGAACACATCATGCAGACCCGAGATTGGTCAAAGGCCCCTTCAGTAGCTCCAGACACAGACTGTGATGAACGAGGGTCCAACCAGGGGCTCCAGTCAGAAGCAAAAGAAGACAGGGCCTGAGCCGCAGTTACAACATACAACCAGCAGTTCATCCAGGACAAGCAAGAGGCAGGCAAACCTGCACCACAGCTCAAGAAAGGACAAAGCTACCAGGCTGAGCTTAAACGAGGCATTAGTGGGTATGGATCCCACATGAGGTTCCTCAGAGCCAAAAAGGTTTGTTAGTGCTCTGAGGGCCCTGACAAAAACTCATTGGTTGAGGATCCTCCCCTCTACCAATCATCCACATGCCAGCCGACGAGCAGCATCTTATTTTAGGAACACCCTCACACATCATCTCTTCTGTTACGTTACATACAGACAAGAGCATCAAGACCCTTGTGATCAATAAAAGCTTTTGACATTTGCTTCACTGAAGTCAGGATTTCACTTAATATGTAGTCAGTGCACCCTTTGGAGACATGAGCCACAGCAGAGCTTTAAAAATGAGGACATGGACAAGCCTTTGATTTTGCAGAGCTATGTGTGCAGTAAAACCATCAGTTCTACCAATATGAATTGAGTTTGAATGGCAAGGTTTTCATAGTGGGGCATGGGGGGGGGGAGTAAGGGGACGGGGAGGCTGCAAAGCTGCTGGAAGTTTACCCTCTATCTGATAAAGCAAATGCCAGCTGGCTCCAGGGGGGACCAGCTGCTGCCTAAGGCCAAGCCCATGAGCGATTGTGAGGAGAAGGAGGTGCTCAGGCACCAGAGCAGATTCCCAAGCAGCCTGAGGTGAAGATCATGGTGAGGCAGGCTGTCCCCCTGCAGCCTGTGGAGGGGACCCACCCCAAAAGCTTATGATTAAAAGCAACATTTGTATGCTACCATCAAAACTTGTGTGTTACAGGCTACATACATTCATATTCTTTGATAGTATGGACTTGGAGAACCAAATATTCACATACAATTGCTTTGGCTTAAAACATTAGTGTTGGATCTCTTTATTTCCACCTTCTTTTACTTGTACTTACCATCAGTATTACACTAACTAAATGCACACATAAGAGGACTCCATGTGGGCTGCACTTGATCATTCACTGTATGATAAAAATACAAAGCCACCCTTTTTCCCTGTATTTCATTTGCATCTAACAATTGCAAAGTTGAAGGACAATAAATGTGTTGCAGAGTTAAATTGTTGCTGAGTTTGAAATTCTGATGTTTGACCCTGTGAAATATAAATTAATCCTGAAACATTGGTATGAAGGACATACTACATGAAAAACACCAGTTCAAGCCACCCTTTGGTAGCCCTTCAGAAACATCTAACAAAACACATTAGGATCAGCTTTCTGTAGAGTGAATGTTCAATCCCAGACCCATTACATTCAGCTGCAAAATTCTAGCTGCTTTGTCTAGTATTGAATGGAAATAGTCTAAAGTAATGGAAATTTTCCACCTACTCCAAAGGAGGATTCTAATACAACAGCTAACAGAGACCATTAATATAAGTTTCTCACTTTAGGTTCACTCTTTGAAACAAAAACTGGCAGTGCTCACATAGCATTTTTAGCATGAGTTAATTATGATCTAGAACAGTCCTGGGCTAGACTGGGGTAGGTGGGATGGATATCTGGCAGGAGTCTGATTTGCCCAGTCTTAGGAAGAGAACACTTTGTGGAGTTCTTGTCTACAGCTGCCTGATGGGAGGGAGCAGAGAGGATGGTCAGACTCTACAGTTACATAGTGGTAGAGGAGAGGCAGCAGCCACAACCTGCAACTCAGGAAACTGTCACTGGAAAAAAACCCTAATTATTATCAGAGTAATCAGAACCCTGGCCCAGAGAGGCTGTGGATGCTTTGAGCAGGACTAGAAACCTCCAGAAGTTACTTTCAGCCCCAGTGGTTCTCTGCAGCTTCACCAAACTGAGCCCACCCTCTATGGATCTAGAAACACATTCATACTTGTCAAATTGGGGTCATGCTCATTAGACCAGAAAAAGGAAGTCAGAAAGAAGATCTAAAAAAACACCCAAAAAACAAAACACCAAAAGTACCCGAAGTGAGAAAAGAACTTCCTCAGATCAAGAAGGAAAAATAAGAAAAACTGCAGAGTTCTTTATACATGCAAGATGAGCTTCTCACTTTACATCTCACCACCAATAAAGTACCTGTGCCCCTGTCTCCAGGAAACTTACTCCAGTTTATGTTCTTGCAGCTAGAAATTGCATCCAGTCTAGAGAATTTTCCAAATTTTTTCATAAAACATCACCCCCAGAGCCTGCCACTGGCACTTCACCTCAGTTGTGTTCAGAACTTCAGGTCTCACTGTAAAAGCCTATGCATTCTATAATTTCTATGTCTGTATTTGTAATTCTGTTCTGGGTAACACCTAGAAGGCACTGCTACACTCAGAAAAAATATATATATATTTAAAGACACTATATATGTACAAGGACATATGAAATTTTACAAGCTACTTATTCTTTCCAAAGTGTCTGATCCTTTCATTTATTCCCTACCTGAAATCATCACAAGGTCCATAATCATTCCTGCAGCAACCAATTGATTTCATAAATTATTCTTTCAGCTGAGAAATAAGCAGGACATGATGAAACCTGATGGGAAAAAAGTATGCTTGAAAGTTTTCCCCTGTCCCAAGCTAAAAACCCAGAACAGCAGGTAAACTATACATGTAGCAATTTCCAAATGCTTGTCCTGAGAAACAAGTAGATAAATTATAGTCCTAATTTGGCAAAGTAATGAAGTGTCTGGACAATCTCAGAATTGTGAGTGTTGGCTAAGCAGACACCTCTCTGAACTTTAGTCAGTGTTGAGCTACACTGTGTCTTCTCCTTTTCTCATTTGCATTGACCAAAAGACTCCTTCCTATGTGGCAGATGTACCAGCAGAGCTAAGTTGGCTTCACAGGTACCACCACAAGTGGAGTGTCAGCACAACTCCATGTAGCACTGCCACCCCCCATAGCAGCTGAGTTAGGCCAGCACTGCCATGTCCAGAAGGCCACTTCATCCAACACCCTATGGGAATAAAGTTGGATTACAGCTCCCTCTAACATCTGCATCAGGTAATGAACACACCTGAGGTAAAGCCTCTCCCAATCCCACCTCCTTCCCTAGTTCTTCCGCTTCCCAGAGTAAAATATTGCACTCTTCTTAGATAAAAAATCCTGTTCCTTGCACTGACTGAACCATAAACGCAAAGAGCAGGTGACAGCTAAACACAGTGGCTGTGAATCTTCTATGTGCCACTTTCATACAAGGTCAATTGCACCTATAATTAATTTACACGAGCTGAACCCTCAGCTGCCACCTTACACAGCCTTGCAAATGCACAGGCTGCACAAAACAGTATTGCTAATTAATTTGTCAAGCAAATGCTAGGGAAGAACAACACTGGTAATTTATACCATAGATATTCAAATGAAACTTCTTGCCTGAGTAATTTAATGTCAGAAAGTAGAAGAGCAGCAAAGCAGAACAAAGAAGGGGAGTCTTCCACCAGCTCTTTCTTGAAGGGACATTACTATAATGTGTTATGAGCCAATTTCAGACACAGTAGAAACACCTGCTTCTTCACTGAACTCTTCTGGCCAGATTCTGGCATTAAAAATGGTTGTGAAATTACAGATGCACATCCTATGTACAGAGACTCGGTGACAGAGGATGATAATACTCAACCAGGAAAGACCTGCATGGAAAACACTGTGTGTTATCCTGAGAAGAAAAAGTACAGATCAGCTATTGAAAATACATTCTACATATTGAAAATGCCTTCTACTTTGCAAAAAAACCCCAAACCAAAACCAAACAAAAAACACCAACCAACCAACAAAAAAAACCAAAAAAACCCCCCAACAACAAAACAAAAAACCCCAAGCAAACCAACCAACCAACCAAAATAATAAAAAGAGGACTGACCTCCTACCCTTCTATGCTTCTCCTTACTCTACCACTCTTAGCACTGTCAGAGACACTGGGACCCTTATAATTTGTTAGCAGCAGTCCCCTCCATGATAACACTAGTTGGTTGTTATTGCTACTCTCTGTGTGTATGAATAAGAATTTCACTTAAAAGAACCCAACAAAACTGCTTGGGTGCTACTGCAGTGTTTTCCCAGGATATCCTGGACTCAGTGCACTTTGAGAAAACCAAAAGTGTGATTCCCTGGCTTTGTGACTATGCACTGGACTTCAGAGTCGCTGAACTGGGACATGCCACAAGATGCAATGACCTAGCCTTGGAAATGCTTGCAGGTGTGCCAGAGTACTGTGTCAAAAGACCCAGAAGCTTAAATTTCAGCTTGGTCAGCACCTCATCCCTGCTGTAATGAGTTTGTGAGCCTTGCTGAGAATTGTAGAATTTCGGATCTCAAATTCTGGTGTTCCAGAGTCCCTCCCTGCAAAAGGACTTCCTCAAGTCTTTTACCAGTACCTGTCAGAGGTCTGGGCCAGCTGACTTAAAGAAATGTAAATGATTCAATCCAGAATCCCACACAATGTTTCTTGGTTTCCATTGCCTGGAAAGCTCTCACCTTGGTAGTCAGGCAGGAGGGAAGAAGGAAGAACTGTTCCTGCTGGTAGAAGTCAGGTAAAGCATTTCAAACCTTGCTGACAACAGAGTATTTTATGATATAGACTGTAAGAATACATCCTTAGATGTATTCACAACAGGTGACAGGACAAAATGCACTTGTATGTAAAAAGAGATAATTTGGAGTATGAAAGAGCCTCTTCACTTTCTGTGAGTATTGCCAATTAGGACATTATAACCATGTGAAATAGGCCATCTTAGCATCAAGATGATCCATCTTCCTGACTTGTATGTCTTAGGATGATTCAGTGGGATAAACCAGCATATTTCTGAAGAAGCACTGATAGAGCAAGCAAAACTACACAAAAAACCCAAGCTGTCTATTGAGTTATGAAACCTTGAAGAGAAGTAGGTCCTTTGGGAAAAATATGAAAGCAAAGAAGGATAATTTGGAAATAGCCTGGCCAGTGTTAAAACCTCTTTCTACAAGCAAAATCTGTTGCTAGTCTTGAAAAAAGTTTTGTTAATATAGGTTTGATTGTGGAATTTGCCTCCTGATTTTTCACACAAGCCATTTCACAATAATGTGTATCACTACCAGGTTTTAACCCAGCTCTGCTTTGCTCTCTGCAATATTTTTGAAATATATTGTACCAAACAGAACATAATAAAATGAATGAAAAAATGGGATGTGGAAGCAAGAAGGATATTTAAAAAGAGACAGGTAGGAAACACAAGTCATGCTGAGCTGAAAAGCATGAAGTCTTTGAAAAAAGTGAGAGAAGATGGAGAGACCTCTGCATACAACTTCTGTAAAAGCAAGATTAGTGGATCTCCTGTGTGGTAGGACTATCATTGTTCACAGCTGGTCATTGTTCTTCAACCACACAAAAAAGAGAACAAAAGAGTTGTGTCTTGAGCATTTTGGAGATACAAATTTAAAAGAAAAAAACAACTAACACAAATCCCACAAGAACAGGTAGAAACACCCTGAGGAACTGCTCAGTGGGATGAAAATAACATTGTACTATCATTTAATGGGAATAAACTAATGCAGTCAACCAAGTCTGACAGTCAAGATAACCAATCTAAAAAGCATAGGATAGATGAGATTCAATCATGAGTGACCCATCCAGAGTACTATACAATAATGATAAATCAGTAGATATACTCATTATTAAAATATTAAATTTTTTGACCTCTGTCTGGTGTAGATTCAGTCAGACTGAACACAAGTCATGTTTCAAGCAAGTGTAAGTGTGGGTACCTTTAAAAGGGAAAAAAGTGGTAGAAAGAGTAGACTCACCTCCACAACACAGGTTTGGGGATTTGAGACAGAACGGAGAGCCAACATATCTGGCTTCAAAATCCCACTTTTTTCATTCATCTCCTTGGAATCTATGAAAAAGTCACCTCTTCTCTTGCCTTAATTTCTTTGTGACTAAACTGAAACTGATGCATGTGTGATGGGAATGTGACAATCCTGATGTGATTATCAGTTCAAAAGCTTTTCAAAAAGGCATATGGGAATGTTAGAGAAGTGTGGCAGCTACAGCCCTTCCCAGGTTTCCATTCACAGGTATATGAGGGGGAGGAACAACCTGTTATTTGTTTAATTTGTTTACAACCTGGATTAATTATTTCTTCTCTCAAGAGAATGTTTGAGTTAGTAACTATTGGGAAGCTTGAAAATCGTATCAGTGGCCATAAAACACAGCTACATGTCCATTACACTCTCCTCTGATGAGAGCTGCAGTATAGGGACTGCCAGTTCACCAGCTGACTAATGCTCCAAACCCAAGGACAAATAGCATATCACAATTCAGTAGGAGAAGAGACCATTTCTAAAGCATAGTAATGTCCACATTGTAATTGTTTGATGGTTTTCAGCTGGAAAAATATGCTAATAGGATCAACAAACAAAGACAAAAAAAAGACTTTGAAACAATGATGAATACAGATAAAATAGCCCAGCAAAGCAGAGATATTTTCACATGGCAGCCAACCATGAACTAGGAAGCATTGCATTGTCTTCTCTGAATGCAAAGAAATAAGGAAATACTCAGCAACAGACCTTTAAGCTGTACTTACATAGGGTGAAAAAGGCAGTATTAGTTAGGGGCAAGGATTGTGAGGTTGAGATAACCTGTAACACCTCATCTCATTTACAGTCACAGACTTTTTTTTTTTTTTTTTAACACTTTGGCCAGAAGTATTGACTGTCTTGGCTATACTTTTAAAAAAGACTGTGGTCTGTGATGGAGATATCTTTTCTGGGTGTTGTACTTAATTATTTGTCTGGATACCTTCATTTCACACCTTTTGCTAAGATCTGAATAACGAAAAAATCCTCAGGATCTGTCATTATTCTGCATGAGTTTTCCTGAATAATTCAGTCCCTACTTGGAGATTACCAATAAAAACTCCCTTAGCTCTCTCTGGGGTCTCATCAAATGTTGCCTGAAAATTCCACAATGCTATGCATCCATTCTTTCTGTCCTTGAGTTGTCAGCCAATACTGCTAACCAGATATATCTCCACAGATGACATGATATGAAAGCTGGTGTTCCAAGGCTCAAAAAGAGGGAAGGCACAATATGTGCTGTGGTTCGAGGCAGTGATGGAGTACCAGTTACCTTCATCTCCTGTGAGAACCTGGCTGTCAGTTCTGAGACTGAAGGCAAGAACCAGACACATCATTGCAGTGGATTGCAAAACACAGAGCAAGCCAACAGGAGGATGATGAAAGAAGAAAGGACCAGCTCCATAATTTTTTTTCACCATCGAAACAAAGATGGGTGAGGCAATACCATTGAGGTGTACTAAAGAATCCTCCTGACCCACTTTCATCAGACCACCCTGACTTGCAGAGTTACTGTGCAGGCAGCTACATCTTTTGGAATATGTAATGGAAAGTTAGCAATGCAGGAGCTGGGGAGGTGGGTCATGTTGTGGATTTCTAAGGAGAGAGGGTTCAAAGATCAATGGCTTGGATGCTTTACCTAGTGTTGTGTTAGTTTAGTTGCACAAACAGAGGTTTGTTACTTCAAATCACAAATCAGAGCTGATGTGAAAAGTGTGTAGGTCTTGGTGTGGATAAAAGGCCCAAGTAAGTGTCTAGCAGACAAGAAAGGATGTTATTTTCTTTACCTTCCTGAAACTGCATGTTACATTTTGATAGAACATACATCTTGTCTGAAAAGTAATCACAGGTTGAGCTGGTGCTTTGAGAAGTGTGTTGTACTAACACAAAATAGGCTATAAATAGCTGAAAATTACTACAGAGCTGCTGTGAGTAAGTTGAGATTGTTGGATGAGTCCCATTCGACACAGGGAAAAGGGGTCACATAGTGTGTGAAATCACAAAGGTTTCAATTGCAAGGACTTCAGAAAGGGGCAGCACTTCAGTACCTTCTCATTCTCTCATTCTTGGGGGGTTTTGTGGTGTTTTTTTTTCTCTTTTGTTTTGTGGCTTTTTTTCTTCTATGAAAAGAGAGTTGAGTGATTGGCCATATGGAAGGCTACTCTTGCTTCAGAACAGCCTATAACAGCAATTTCTGTAGCAGCCATGGTCAGGAAGGACACTATCATTGAAAAGAAAAGACATAAGTTAGGAAAGAAACACTTGTTCATTTATAGGAGCAATGTAAAGCAGTTTTAAAAATATAATTAACATATGAACTTTTCAATCTGGCATGCAGCTGAAGATAAAAAAATAGGTCGTCCTAGTAATAGTCTCCCATCCAACTAATGCACTAAGATGTGCTTCTTCACTCTCTCATTGTTTGTCCCATACCAGTCATTTCAATTTCCCTCACAACAGTAACACAACAGTTGTGCTGCAGCTCCTTGTAAGAACTATTCAATGAAACCATTGCTGTTATATATAATACTGCAGGTATGTGTTTCTGCTGTCCTTTTCAGGTTTACTCGTGACATACTTCTATTTTATGCTGGCAAGCTCCACAGAGGAACATATCCCAGGGTAACCCTCATAATCTCTATGCAGCACAAATTACAGACAAAGTTCAAAACCCTAATGTTTGCCTCTAAAAATCATGAAAAGAAGAAGCTGCTTGGATCAAATATTAGTACACTGTATAATTTATCCAAATTACTCAAATGACTGAAGTCCACATGTATCTTTTATAAACTAGTACCAAGCATTTCAGTAACGGGAAACTTGTGCTTGTTTGACTTTCTTCTCATTATTTAAATGTTCACCCTGAGAAATAATTCTAAAAACATGAACAGTCTGCTGACTGTACAATATTCTCCTTGTAATATTGCAGAGAGGTGACAACGACAAGTTGAATGCTGCAGCACATGAAAGACCAAAAGGGGAAAATCAGATGGACTAGACTAGACCTTTTTGTTAGTAGGTTGCTTTTCTCTGCTCTTTAGGGCAGGAAATACACCTGCTTTCATGATTGTATTTCTCTGTGAAGGTATTCCAGGCTTAAATGTACCTCTAAGGCTCTACAGCAGAAAACACATGTTTTTCAGAACTTGAAAATTAACTCACTGAATTATGCATTGGCTAAATATTTTGTGAGTCTCACAAATAACATAAGGTGAATATTAATTTTTGTATTGCACATGGTAATCGTCAGAAAGAGAGAGAAGATTCATGTTTGATATTCCACAGCCTCACTTTCACTGAAGTTCCAGAACAGCACAAATCTGACCTGGCTCTGTTTACCCAGCAAAAAGACATTAAAGGCAGTCTGATGTTCCCTGAGTGACAATCCCAGTGGAAAGAAACATGTTTTACAGACCAGAGATGTCAGAGTCTGAAGCAAGTAAGCATCAGATGTTTCTACACAACACACCAAAACAATTTAGAGTTTCTCACGAGGCAGGTCGCTGGGACTTCTGGAGCCCAGCAGTTTGGATGCCTCTGTGTGTGGGTATGCACAGCGTGTGTACACAGACATTACAGCTGAGTCACAGATGCGAGTAGAAACAAACACAGAGACAGAGACGCGGTACAACAAATGCACTGTTTGCCTACAACAAATATTTTCCTTCCTCAATTCCATGCTGTATTGGTATCCAAAGAAGGTCCTAATCTTCTCCAGAAAAGACTGCTGACACAGACAGCAAACCAGCCAACACCAGAGGCTCAGTTTACTTTTACTGTCAACTGTAAATAGAAAACACTTTTAGACTAGTTTTGGCAGATGCATGTAACATTACTTTAAAATTAGTAAAAAAATGGGTAACAGTGATAAGACAAACTGCAAGAGGGAACAGTTGATTTATCAGTTACCCTCTCATCTAGCTATTGTTAATCAGTCCTTGACAATATAAGGAAGATCTCAAGGACTGCACAAACTCTCTGTGTGCAGCAGTTTTATAGCACAGAAATCTCACCTGCCCTGTTTGGCTCTCTAACCCTACTTTATAGCTGTCTTCACAGATAAATTGATAGCTCAGAGAGATCCATACTTTAAGGGCTCTGATCTTTTTGCCCTTTAACTGGAGTTCTTCCTATGAAAATGGAGTTACAGGAACTTGGCACTTCGTTGAACAGGTGTTATGATTTCCATTATATTGAGCCAGTCTAACCAATATACACTCTCAGCCATTCACCTGGCCAGAGTGTTATGAAGCCAAGTATTTGAAATGACCTTTCCTTAAGTCCTTGTCTCTTATAAAAGCCATTTTTTAAAACTATTTTTCTCTCCTGAGTAGATGTTACAGTTTCCCCACAGCTTCACAGTTGGAGATGTCACAGCTTCCAATGCACTTTCACACTGTTGATGTGACTGACATTTCTTTATGCAGCTGGACTGTGTTCACATCAAGCTAATTTTTTGGTCCTCAAGATCAAAAAAAGTTCCTTTTTCTTTCCAGAAATAAATATATTTATCAGCAACCAAGGGTTCCAGGTCAAAACTTCATCTTATGATCAACAGCAATGAAGATAAATGGTGAAAGTTTATTCAAATCTCTATGAGAAGAAACAAACCCTCATAAGTCTCTGGCACAGAGTGTTGAGAAACAGCTGCATATTTGTTCTACTTCTTCCCACAGTGAAGTGTGTGATCCTAAGGGAGGAGCAGTTGTCCCTTCCTTCTGAAACACTCCCAGAGCTCCCAAGTCTCTGAGATACTCCTCTGCAGGCTTTTTGCCACAGGGAAATCTCAGCCTGTGACTGGCAGTTTGACCATCTCCTCTCTTACAGAACAAAAATTTCTAAGCGTTGCTTTCCAGGCAGTACTATTTCTGCTGGGTCTTTGGGGTATTTTGGTTGGTTGGGTTTGGATTTAAATACAGTTGAAGCATTCTACTTTTCTTAATAAGGTTGGGTCTGTTCTTACAATCTTTATACTAACTCAAATCTAAATTTTCTGAATAGGAATCATAGGGACATTGCATTCAAACTAATTCAATGGCTGTTGTAACAGTGCTGTCTTGTACATAGTGTTAATACAAGTGTTACCCACATGAGCAGAAGGAGAAATCATTCTCCCAATAGAAAGAATCCTCCTCCAGCATCCATGTGCATCAATTCAGGGCTTCCTGTTCACTAGAAAGGTTGACTGATAGCCAACAGGTTAGAGAGGAGAAAACAAAGAAACAAAACCATTCTTTTCACAGCTTATGGGAGCAGAAATGATGGCTCTTTAGGCAATATTATCTGCCAGCGGTTTACCAAAAAGGGAAGGGAAATTCAGTTATCCAATGGACAAAACAGCCAAGTCAAAATGCTTTGATAGCACATAACAACACTTGGACCATAGTTAGGCAATGTTCCACCAACCTAACTCCAAAGTAGTGTCACTTACTTTCCAGAATAAATCTGGAGCCAGTATAGAACACAGGCCAGTCCCAGAACATTGTGACTGTCTCATGGCTTTAGAGATGGAGGGTAACTCAATTAGAAATGCATAATGATTTCTGCTCATGGTACCTCTCCTTTTCTCATTTTCTTATAAGGAAATAATTAATGTAATTTCCCAAAGTGCATTTACTTGTAGTTTTGCCCAAATATCTAAGACTGCCTAGGTTATTATTAAAATTATGTCTGTAATATAGTCAGTTCAATAAAACACAGATTTCCAACAGAATATTACTAACAGTTTAGAGATAGATCAAAGCCACACTAAGCCTTCCAATATGTCACAAAATGTTGTTTCCAGGAAATTAAAATTTAAACAGCAGGGTGTAGCTTTAGATATTCTTTGCTTCACAAGGTGATAATGATGGGGGGAAATGTAAAGAAACATCTTGGAAGTAATTTTCTGAGGCCATTACTGACAGAAGGTGGTGAGAGTGCTATGAAATCCGCCAGAAATTACCAACCTAACAATCAACAAATGTTAGTCACTTGAAAAAGAGTAAGCAAGGATCAGAACGATACATCAAAAGATAAAGATGAGAAAACAGAAAATGGTAGTGAGTGTATGAGAAAAAAAAATATTGCAGACACCAAACTTTTATCTGAAACAAAAGCAGCTCCTTAAGCTGGTTTAGTAACAGATAGCAAGCACAAGAGAAACTGTTCAAGTGTGAGTACAGAAGCTACATTTGCTATTCTTAAATATGTTAACTTAGTTAAGAATGCTTCTTATGCTTCCTCATTGCTCATTCTCATGATGAAAAGGAATATGATGTATCAGCAGTCCAATAGCTAAGTTATACATACGTAGTTAGGAAATAAATAGAACACTCTATTTACTTTTACCTTTCTGAAGCCAGCAGACGATGAAATACACAGTAAACTTCTCTCTTTTCCTTGCCTACTCAACAGCTCTCCACAAATGGCTCTGTGCAAATATGTTAGTTTGAAAAGTTGAAAGCTGTTGCCTCCCATCATTTGAAAAAAATGTCTTACCAGAGATGGCAGCATTGCTGGATATACCAGAGCTTGCTTTATACTGTTTCTAGGTGAAAATGGTTTTTTCCTTTTTTTCCTAACATACACATAGGAAATTACAGCTTCAGTTGCTGAAGTAAAGCCAAGTTTTACACAACCATAAAGCAGGATGTCAGAGAGGTAAAAGTACTTTCTAAAAGGAAGTGTTTCCAAGCAGCTGATAAATCTCTAATCTCTCATCTTCTATCTGGAAGTCATTGCCATGAATCAAGTGAGCCCAAAGTTAGGAGAAAACATGGAAAGAGAGATGTGAAAGCTTTGTCATCTTTGAATACTGTCAGAAATAAACTATACAGAACTTCTTTCTTTCACATTAAGTCAAAGTCAGAAATGAAGGGCATAGAGCAGATTAAAAAAGAACAACTATGTGAACAGTGGAAGAGGAGAAACTGCAGTAGCCCAGCTTGATCTCTGTGACCATTCAAATTCTCTCATTTTGTAAAATTAATCTAAATGCCTCTCTCTCTTGCTGAGCTCCTATCATGACCCAAATGAAAACATACAAAGAAGAAATTATTTAAGATTTAATAATATAAAAATTAATGTACTATTTTTTCACCACTTCTCATGATGTTGGAAGAAGAACCGGACACTGACTTAAACTCTTAACTTCTGAAGGGTACATCTATATCACCAACAACCCTGAATACAGGAGTGAAAAATGACTGAACTTAATCTTTATTTACATTTGGAAATGGGACCTTGTTTTTGATATCTGATTGCAGCGATGCATTTCTCAATAGAATATGGGATTTCCAATGTTTCTTAAAGAAGTGTGTGTCAGGAACCTACTGCAGCTACAGTAGCCCAGAATACAATGTACCAATGAGAGTTTAACACTAGATGGCAATATGCTTTTGTGAAATATTTATCTGAGGTGCCTGTAGATATAGGGAAATGTTTTTTCCAACTATTTTACTATTTCCAATTCTCATGTATGTTTAGCCATACAGTTTTTCTTTGGTTTGCACTAAAATAAACTTTGATATTATTGCATTTTCCTCATTTTTTGCTTTAAAATAAGTTTGAACAATACTCTGATCCAAGCAGAAAAGATTCACCGTTTTCCTGCAAGTATATTATGAGTTATTCAGTGTGTGTGGAAAATATGTGAAGAATCACACAGAGAATGTTAATCAATTCTATCCCTCTTGGTGAAACGTACATCAAAAGAAAGCTAATTTTGTGGGCTACCACTTTGCTTCTACTGATGTAAATCAGAACATGAACCTAATGAAGTATTTTTTATACTCAGGACTCCTCTAGGTAGCATTTTTTTCCTTTACCTGAAGTATTAAACTTGCTAATCCATTTTTGCTCTTGCCTAATCATGTAGCTTGTACTGAAGTCAGTTACTCAGGTGGAATAGCCTGGAGTGTGCTACAGTTGGCTGGGTTTAAAAATCAAAGTGTACTGTACTTAGTGCTTTGCTTTTCCCAATTCCTTGGAAAGCCCAACATGTTACAAATCAAACATACAAACCTATACTTTGTAAAACTAAAGCTACATTATAATTATCAACTAAGCTGCTAATTAATGGGTTGCTTTGTTGTTTCCAGGAATGATCAGTATTTGAAGGTAACATTAATCTGTCTCAGCAGCAGCAGCAGCTCAGAAAGGCCCTGGACAATTCCCTGCGTGATTTTAAGTGTGTCTTCCATTTACTGGCACTTCTTTTCCTATGAAAATGGGTCCTTGAAGCTGTTACCACTCCCACACACAACTTATTCCCTGTCCCACCAACTCAGTAACAGATCCCAAAAACAAAACAACACACTGATGGTCAGTACCCTTTTGTCTGTTCATCATTTTATCTATTGCCCTTTGGATAGTTTGTCTCACGTTTCTGCAAAAGATGCTTTTACCACCTTTTGTGCATTTTATGGACTCCTCTGTGAAGACAAACATGGACAACACAGGATTATGGTGAGTAAGAAAATGGGACATCTTTTAGAGGGACTTAGTAGAGGCAGATCAAAATATCTGATGGAACAGGCTCAACGTTACTTCTAAATTAAGTGAAAATTTGAAAATTTCTATCATTCTGATATGCAATATTTATTTCAGTTGGATTTATGAACTAAAGGATTTAGTTGGATTTATGGATTTAGTTGGATATATGAACTAAAGGAAAAGTACAGAGTCTGCTTCTAACAACCATATTGACAGTCAATAGAGATTTCCCTGATAAAAGTCATATTGGAAATGCCAAAGACGGCTTTGAAGTAGCACCAGCATCAGGCCAAATGTTAATAAACACTGTAGTGACATAAAAGCACAGTTGTCCACTGTAACAGTTCTGAGTTTCATTCAGGAAATGTTTGTGGCAATATTTAAATCAATCAGCAGCCTCTCAAGAAGACATCTGATGGAAAAGGATTTGAAAGGTGCCATGAAAGTATGCCTATGTCCTAGCACAAAATGCTTCACTGATTTAAATGAAGAAGAGCAAATATAACCAAACCCTCCAAGAACCAAAGAGCCTGAAGAATAACAGCACAGGAACGGAATGGAAAGGGGAAAGGGTAGGAAACGGCTCTGAGGCAAACAGTTAATTTACTAATTCTTTACTGAAAAGTGCCAAGTACTACTAAGTACCAAAAAGTAAACTATACAAATGGGTAGATGACATTGATTGCCAGAAAGAGTCAATATTTATGATAAATTGCTGGCTTATATTTTACCTCAATTAGGGTTTTTATAAAGGACTTCTTTTTTTTTTATTCCAATAGAAATAAAAAATTATCAAAAGAACATTTTTTCCCTCACACATATTTGCATTTCAAATCTTGCAGCATTGTGCTAGGCATGATCAGAAATCATTCCAGCTGAGCGGAACAATTGCTTTAATCACACTTATTGTAGCCTGCCTCAAAGTTAAATATAATTATTAACATTTAAAGAAAGCAGCAACCCAAACCCCTCAGGTATTCTAAGGTGCAGAAGGACAATAGCTTGATGCTTGATTACACATGGGGAGGTTGTTGTTTGGACTGATGTCAGCACCTGTATGAAACACTTCTGCTTTATGCCCAGGTGAGACAGCTCTGGGGACGACTGCCTGGCAGAAAATGTTCTTTTCCTTCAGTACAAGAATATCTTGTCTCCTGTTGTCAAAACAACATGATTTTATTGGTCCATACAACTCATTAGTAAGTCTAAATGACCAGATAGTGTCACTGGTCTAAAGATCTTTGTCTCCTAGCCATTTGCTACAAACCTGACCTCTCTCCTGCAGTGGCAGTCTGGTTATGGGATACAGCCATCCATCACACCTGAGCAAGGTTACTTGAATTTGTTTAGGGAATTTGGGAAAAAACAAAAGAATAATGGACTTTCACCCTGCACAGAATTCAGGTTTGTGACTCACTGATGGCCTAAGACTGAAAGAAGCACCACCACTCTGTGGAACAATGCCATGTAAATGTCTTTGTTCTGAGATTATAGTAATCATCTGTTAAAACACAGCTATCAAATTGCATCTTAATGTGCAACTCCTCCATGTCAGTCTTGCTTCTCGAGTTGTTTATGACAGAAAGATTATGAATAACATGGAACTGGAGAGAAAGTGCTCACATGTGAGAGGAGGGAGTTTTACAGTGCAGCAAAACTCCAGATGAAGGTTAGATAGGGAGCTTGATCTCTTTTTGCATCAACACTGGGATCCAGGTTTTTAATAACGCTTTTTCATCAGAACCAGTGGAGGAAATGCAATTTAGCATTTTCCTGTGCTTTGAAGTCCCTGTAAGCCAATGCAACTCCATAAAAGATAAAGGGTTAGTCCAGCTCATACCAAAAAAGAATCTGGTGCAGCAGATGCACATATCCCAAACAGCCACAAAACACAGAAGATCAGATGGTGCTGAAAACATCATCAGTGGAAGAACATCTGTGCAAATGCCAGGGACAATGTATTTGGAATAAGTTCCTCAACTTCTAAACAGATACTCTGTATTTGCATGAGGGTAGTGGAGGAGAAGCTGGCCACTGTGCAAAAAAAGGTGCTTTATATCAGACTGACATCAAATGCAGATTTGAATGCAGAGAGCAGTTGCCTAGAACACCAAATGTCCTAAGAATGACCACAGAGCTGTTCCTTGCAAGTCCAACACAAACTACTGTCTCTTGTTTTTGGCTGGCATTTAAGGAAAGAACAGAAACTATGGGGCACTAACTGACGTCTTCTGCCAGCAGCAGCAAAACCACCACGCATGGCTCATAAGGGTCCCAACTTCAAGTGAATTTTACTCTATTTCCAGGGCAGAGATGCTCCATTCTGTTCACAGTCATGACAACTCTTGACCCAGCTCCTCAGGGCAGCTAAACATGCCTCTAACTCAGTTTTAAAATGAGCTGAGAGAGTATTGTTGTGTGCCAGCACTGAAATCATTAACTAAGAGTGTGTATCGGATTGGGGCAGAATTCTTTCTGAGGTGGGGGGTAATGTGTCCCTGAGACACAGGCATAGTGACATGACATGCCTTTGTTTCCATAGCATAAAGGACCAAAAAAGTCCATGTTAAGCATTAGCCAAATAAAGGCAGCTGATATGTATCTCTTTAGATACCAAGCAAGTGGATCGAGTAGGAATTTTTTTTTGTTCTGTTAGTTGTTAGTTTATTGCAGCAGAATGAATTATACCCTCACTTTGCCTTATTTAACTAAAGCATGTAAGCAAGACAAAGAGGTACAGTGCAAACCACAGCAAACGTGGAACTCTGTTGACACATACAGCACTGACCTTACTGGGGCTGAGGAGAGGAGAAGAGGAAAAGTTGTGGAAGTAGACACAGACTCCAAAACTGCAGAAGCCACAGAGTCATAACTTCAACACCAGGGGCTGGAATTAGTATGCCACTAAGTGGTCATTTCAGGGAGGAGGAAGGAGGGGAGGCAGGGCGGGAAGGCTGAAGACCCTCCCCCACCTGCCTCCTTCTCCCCGCACTAATCCTACACTGGAGTCTTCTAACGTGCTTATCAGTCTGTCTTCAACTGATTCTGATCCTTCTCCACTGCCAACGAAGCAGCAGCATCTCCAGCTGCAAGTCCAGTTCTACACTGTGTTTACATACCAAGCAGATTTAACCCTTCCCTTGGGGGAAGGGGCAAGCATCACAATTTGAAAAGGATTCTTCATATTGTACTTTGGGGATAGAGGGCCAAATTTCACCCTTCAGATTAATAAATTTTCAAATACAACGATAGCACTTAAACCATGAACCTATTTTAAAGCACTGTTAATGAATATTTACATTCTCTCAACAATGTCCCACATCCAGCAGCATCTCTTAACACACTGCCTTTAGATATCACAATACAGGACATAACACAAAGCTGTACCTTTACTTGCTTATTAATATTATATTTATCATGATCCCATAAATATTTCATCAAGTTTATTGGTAAGATAAAGGCATTGATCTACAGCTTGTAAATTTTCCTTTGTACTCCCAAGGCAGCAAGAGGGGTTATTATCATCTTCTTCTCTTCCACCTTTAACTGCTGTTTTAACACAGATTGCAAGCATATGAAAGAAGCAGTTACCTTGACTTTGAAACAGCTGTAGTTTTCACACCTCTCACAACCTGCAACCAGGAATCTCTGCAGGTAAGAGCTGCCAAGAAAGCTCCATCTCCTGCTCTCTGGAGTTTCAGTCTCAGGAACACAGGTTCATGGCACAGCATGTTTCTTTCTCCCTCTGTGACCTACAACAGGAACAGAATTAACCAACATAGTGTGCTTTAAAATAACTCCAGCCCTTCATATGTCTCTTCCCACAGAATTAGAAGGACCAAAATAAGAGTAATTTCACCTTCCTTGTGGCAGAAATCTCACATAAGTTGTGAGGCAATGGATACTTGAAAAGAATAAAGCTAAACCCTTCTGCTGCTGTTGTAGATCTGCTGTCCCTGCTAGACACATGCACAGTATCTGAAGAACCTGTATGGAGCCTTGCAATTCTGAGAACTTGCCTGTTTTTCCTTATCTGATCTAATCAAAAACCTTGTCTTGCAGAGCAATGTATTTTAGAAGTAGTGTCTGATGTCATGTCCTCTAGAAACAGCAAAACACAGATTCTTTAGAGAGATTTTGGAGGTATGACAGCCAGTGGAGGCAAAAAAATGTACAGGTTATGAGTAACTTCGATCAATTGACCCATATCTTTCCCCGGTGCCTAAAAAAAAAAAAAAAGAAAAAAAAGAAAAAAGAAAAAAGAAAAGAAAAGAAAGAAAAAAGAAAGAAAGGAATTTTCTTTCTCATTAAATGTTGGCAACTCCCCACATTTTTCCATTTATGAATTAATGTATTAAACTTGTCAGGCACAAAAGCAGAATAGAAAGTCTGACCTCTGAATGCTTCATAGAGGAAACTCTTCAGCTCTGATGTGAAAGACACAAAATTGCTACCTCAGGAAGGAGAACGGATCCCTCTGGACAAGTCTATGTCTAATAATTACAAAGGAAAGCTTTGTTATATGTGACTTAAACCAGCTTGAAATTATATAACCTTTTTGAGTATTTTTTTTTTCTGTAATTTCTTTTAAATTCTTATATACAGAGAGCTTTTGGAAGGTAAGAAATTACCCTCAATTTTAACATATTAAAAGGGCTTCCATTAACACATGAATGTGACTGAATGTAGACAATATCTTGCAAAATCCTGTCTCTTGCAAAGGTGTCTGAGCTAGATTTATTTTATTATTTATTTTATTAATAAAAATTTTATTTATTTATTCATTGTTTTATTTAATGACAGAAACAACTCTGATTTATGCATGCCATAACAACGAGAGTGTTTACAGCAAGAGAAATTTGAAAATGAAAATGTATCTAACTGTAAAATGCTGGGGGATAGTTCTAGAGAACAGTGGCACATGCTTTGCCACTAGAGACAGTCTGCTGAAGAGATTAAAAGTTCATTTATATATCTTTATTCTTTTTTGCAATGAACTTAGACTTATTCCTGGTCCTGTGCAACAAAACCTTCTGTTGTTCATTCCTCCTGCAAGCCAGGGAAAAATCCAGAGATTCATCATAAAAGAACATTTGTCAGCACTGCTCCTTCCAGCCTTCCAGTACAAAGCGTTCAGAGAAGATTGTTCAGAGAGCATTGGGAATGCAGATGGTTTATCAGCTCTTTTGCATACAGTAAGATATCTGCACATTTCCATTGTGGGAAGGCTGACTGCCCCATAATAGAAGAAAACTTTTAGTTCTTTACCTTCACCTGCCTTGAATGTGCCAGAGGCAGGAATTAGAGGGCTCAGAAATTCCACTCCGTGTTATACAAGGGACACAGAAATTGTGTACAAATGAAAAATATACTTTTAATTTAATGAATTCCCTGGAAAATACTAATCCCAGAAGGGAAAAAAGGCAGGATGAGGCAAGTTCACAGCCCACTTTTGAACTTCACCAAGCACAACTGACTCCACCCCTCTTAGCCACATATCTGCTGTATCAACCCCAACCAGCTGGGACCTTAGTGTGTAAAATAGCTGAAAGCTGCCCTCAGGATGAGAGGAAGGCAGCTGGTCTGTGGCATTTGGAGTCTATGTTTCATGTTCTGCCTTTTCTGCATCTTTCTTCACCAAACAACGGCTAAAAGAAAACTGAAGTTTGTGTCCATAGTAAGTAGACAGTTCATGGGCAAATGGAATTTCTTCAAAACCCATCACTTACTGCTCTTCTACTCTAGGGCAGGGAGGAGGGGGCACTTTTTAAATATTTAAGTGTTTCTTGCATATTCAAATTTTGTTATTGCATTGCACAAAAAGAAAAAAAGATTCCATTTTAAATAAGATTTTATAATTTTATCTCTTTTGTGAAATCCTAGAAGAGTTTTACTTTCTGCATGGATATAGAATGCTTATTTCATAGCACTAAGAGAGGAATAACAAAAGATTCTGTTTTAAAATGTGAAAGACAATTACATAACTAAATACCAACTGTGCAAAACTCTTGTTTTTACCATGGAAGAATTTCCAGTGGTTTCAATGGATTAACATACAAAACAAATTTCAGTGCATGAACTCAAACAAGTGTACAATGACACTGAACAAGCAACACAGAACCAGGGCTGTGAAATTAATGCCATTAGCAATGATTATGACGTACCTTTTGTTTGCAGGAAGCCTGAATATTCTTCTGAACATCACACATACTTGTAAACCACTTATATAATTATTGTGCTGCAGTTTTTGATTTTATTACTCCCTGCTTGGATTAAAAAATAAAAAAACCACTGGTGTTAAAGTTTTAGAATTATATGGCACATATCCACAGGGCTTATGCTGGACAAGGAAAGAATGCATTGCAGGAATGAGAAATTCTGATGTGTCTTTATAAATACATCTTTTATCTGAAGTGAAATTCCAGAACAGGTTCAATGTTTTCAGAGTAACAGTTTAGACTGTATTTAGACATTAGATAACACTTTTATCACCCTTTGTGATGAAAAAGTCAATATATGCATTTTTAATGCTAATTTCTGCCAAGAAAGAGCACTTCACAGCAGTCAGCCCCAGAACTGTTATCTTGTGCAATAGTTTGGTTTTTTCCTTCTGAATTCCAACTTACTCAAAGCAAACTATTAATGTTCAAATACTTCTGCAAAATTACTTACATGCTTCTGTTTATTTTCTATTTATTTAATATTGTGGTTTATGCCTCCTAAAATACATAAACCCTCTTTAATATATTAAGATATATTGTAGTTTTTATAACTTACAAAAATTTGAGATAATTACTTCTCAAATGCCAGGGAAAAATCCCAGTTATATTTGTCTAAATAAATCAAACAGAAATGCAGCTGTCGTAAGGACTTAAGGAAAGCACCATTAGTATGTTCAGCATCTGTCACATACAGTACTCACTGTCACTGCATATTCCTTGTGACTACACTAATTAACCATATTTACCACAAAAGTACCAGTAACACAAGAACAATTTCATCTATTTTATCAGGTATTTCGCCATGGTGATCACACCCCACAAGAGTTTTTTCCAACTGATATGCACAAAGAAATTGCAAGACAGCACGGATATGGGCAGCTTACCAAGGTGAGTTTTCTTACCTGGACCAATATACTGAAATATTGGAAGATGGGGTGTTGATATTTGGGGTTTGAAACTTTGCTTTCACTTGGGAAAGGCCCTTATTAAGTTGCCGTATACAGATCTCCAGAGGGACAGCCAAAGAACTTACCAGGAAACTACAGCAACAGCACTCACTAACTTTAAGTGACACTGAGTCAGCCTGTTCTGGTCCAATAGCAGCCTATGTTGAGTTGTTTGATTGCAGACCAGGGTCTTCTGTGAGGAGTCAGGCATTGGCGATCAGCTCAGTTCACCTGAAACCACACATAAAGCTTTATCCATCTGTAGTATAAGGTGGTGGAAGTGCTCACATGCCCCCCTCAATCTTGACTGAGTAGTTCATGAGCTGCTAATGTCAGTACTAGCAGAAACTTCTCCCATGCTATGTCCAGGAAAGTTAATTTAAAACTCACTTTCTTGACCAGTGACAGGACTCGAGGAAACAGCATGAAGCTGAGTCAGGGGAGGTTTAGGTTAATATCAGAAAAAGGTTTTTCACCCAGAGAGTGGCTGGGCACAGGAACAGACTCCCCAGGGAAGTGGTCACAGCACCAAGCCTGACAGAGTTCAAGAAGCATTTGGGCAATGCTCTCAGGCACATGGCGTGATTCTTGGGGTGTCCTTCACAGGGCCAGGACTTGGACTTGATGATTCTGGTGGGTCCCTTTCAACACAGGATATTCTACAGTTCTATGAGTCTATTTTAATGCAGGCATTGGTGGAATACAGCAGAGCTGAGCTTGCACACAATTATCACCTGTCATAGCAGCTGAGGCAACTGCAGAAACTGTGTCTGCATTGGCTGTAACTTTTATTAGCTGCCACCTCCTATGAATGGAGACAAGGGTGAGCTCCTGTGCTGTCAGACTGTAAGGCAATATCTGGGCATTAGGTGCTTTTAACCCTACTTCTGTTCCACTCCCACCAGCAGCACCCACTGTGTCTGTGTGCCTGTGTTCATTCCTTTTTCCCCAAGATATGTAATTTGGATGGAAAAATCCACTAGTTATTTGCCCAGCATTCTGGGAGCCTGGCAGCCTCACTGAAGTACTTTAGGTGTGCCAGAATCTGTTTGTCCCAGATGAATGGCTACTGTGACTGTGGAGGTGTCTCTCTGTTAGGCACACACACCTTATGTCAAGGGGGTCTCTCTCCTAGGGGATCTTGTCACTTGGCAAGTCTCCACCAAAATCAGAAGAGAACAAACTGCCCTCTTAGGAGACCAAACTGATCTCCAATGTAAAATCAGGCCTGTTTCTTCCTGTGTCACCTCCCTTGAAGAAACAGGAGTGACAGACCAGTTTACTATGCCTTAACCCAGCTGTGCCTCAATCATTCCCTATAGACACTATGCAAGTTCAGCTCTCCATGCCAGCTTGCTCCTGGGCATGGAAGACGTCAAGATCCAGGTGTCAGGATTTAACAACATACTCAACAGGCAAGCTGGGGCAGAAGCGTAAGCCTCCACCCTCTGAACCTGGATATACAATTCCAGCAACAGAGGGAGGTGATCACATACACACACAGTGGGCCCTGAGTAACTTGGCCTGACCTCACAGCTGACTCTGCTTTGAGCAGGGGTTTGGACTAGAGGCTTCCTGAGGCCCTTTCAGCCTGAATTATCCTCTGATCCTATGACTTATGAAATTACTTTAGGAAGCAATGAGTGATCACTGCACTTGGGATCCCACTGAACAGCAATGATTACATGAGCAAAGTGGAATATATTTAAATTTAGGTCAGGTAACCCCGGGTAGAAGTAAAAAGATGGCAATACTAAATATTACATGTGATTGTGGTGGAGTCACCATCCCTGGAGGCATTTAAGGAAAGACTGGATGTGGCACTTAGTGCCATGGTCTAGTTGACATGGTGGTGTTCAGTCATAGGTTGGACACAGTGATCTCAGAGGTCTTTTCCAACTCAATGGATTCTGAGATTCTGTGATTCATCTGTCACGTGTTTACTAAATTATGTAGGTAAGTTGGAAAATGCTCAGCAAAGAGCTACTGAAATGCTGAGACTTAAAAAAACCCATTTTTCTGTGAGGGTAGAGATTTGTCATCAGTCTAATTTAACATAGAGATTAAGTGATTTGATTCCATTTTATGGATTATTGTTTAACTGTGAATAAGATCTGTGATGGTGAATGTTATTCAAAAACATAACGAGATGCAGTGACTGAAAACTGGGAACATAGGCAAGAATCAAGAATCAATCAGACTGTTGATAATAATTAATGATTGCAGCAAAATACCTGAAGGATTGGAGGACTTCAAGTCTTCTATTCTGAAAAATTAGGTCTTGCCCAAGCTAAAACTGTAGCCTCCATATGGAATCACTGATGATACTCTATGGGACTCATATCCTGAATGTGTCTTCGTGGACAGGTGGCTGCTCTGTCTGCACTCCCAGTTAATCAGCTCTGAGACAGCAATAGAGCAGAAATGAGACAGATGGTGTTGGGACACCTCTACGCCTGCTTTAAGTCACCCTGCCCTCAGCCTCTCTCACCAGCTTGGATAAACATACACATGGCTTTCCATAGAGAAAAATACAAAACTGTATCCACCAGGAAGTCATATCTAACATTATCCAATACTGTCCATGCAGCAACTTTACTGCTTTTTTTCTCCTGTCTTCTTTCCACCTTCACTTGGGAGAGGAAAAATGTCTTTATTAAAATAATATGAAATATTATTGCTTCTTGTTGTTGTACATTTCTTTAGCCTCTTACATTATTCTGTTACTTCCACAGCTTGGCACACAGCAACAGTATGAGCTTGGCCAGTACATGCGGAGGAGATACTCTCATTTCCTGAGTGTTGTATACAAGCAGAGTGAGGCAAGTTCTGGATCTGGCGGGGAGGATGTTTTTCATGGATGTTATTGGGACTTCCTGGATGCATGAGAGTCTAAACCTGGTGCAGTTGGAGGAAACTTGATACCGATTGAATTCAATGTAATTTCATAGTATCCCTGAAACTGTGGTTCAACTTCTGTTCAGACTGATGGTCAACTTAAGACCAGGCTGTACATCAGGTTCAGAGCCCTCACTGCTGTGTGGGAGAGTATCTATGTCACATACCTCCAATGCTACACTTCGAGATGCAGTGCTGATACAACTTAGTCTTCATTTAGGTTCCAGCTTTTCAATGCACACATGCTGTCCAAAACCTTGATGGTCAAATGGAGTCAGTCTTACACTTTCCACTGACATTCTGAAGGGAAATGCTGCCATGTTGCAGCTCACTTGTCCAATGAAATTTTATTCCAGGATCACTCTCCCTCCATCCTCCTTCATGCCATTCCATTCTAATGACAACTTCCCCAGCACAGTACCTTTCCCCTTCTTTCCTACCAAGAGGAAAGAAAAACAAACCTAATGAGAGAAATGACCTTCCAAACTTCTTTTTTTCCTTGTTTCAGATTTATGTTCAAAGCACTGACTGTGATCACACACTTATGAGTGCTCAGGCATGTCTTGCTGGATTGTACCCACCGACAGAGGGCCAGATTTGGAACCCCAGAATCCTTTGGCAGCCAATTCCAGTTCACACAGTGCCACTGTCACATGATAATGTGAGTATAAACAACAGGCATTTGTTTTCCCTTAATGATTAGTAAAGTATATAGGATGTGAGCTGAAGGTGTAGCAAAAAGTGCATGGTAAAGGCAATGAAAAGTGCAGAAAGGCCTAATAAGCAGAATAGAAATAATGACAAGAGTTTCCACAGGAAGACTTACATATCAGAGACCTGGTCTTAACAAAAAGGGAAAAAAACAGAAGTCCTAGGTACAGAGAAAAAGAGTTAGCCTGTAATGTGAGTAAATCACTATAGAAGTAGATTAATCCTAAACTTACCACAATCATGACTTTCTTTGTGTGAGAAGAGGAAATATACCTAACATCACTAGTGCTTCAACATTTCTTAGTCTGCAGACAACAGAAAAGACAAAAGAATCATTCTGGGACTTACATTACAGTGAGAACTGAGTCACAGAATTGTTTGTCATGCACCTTGCAGGTCAGTGTGTACACTGGGAGGATTGGTGAAAAAAGTAAAAAGGAAAAGGGAAGAGGACTCAGAGCGTTAAGCATATGAGTTCCATGGGGCAATGTAATTATTCATCTCCCTCCCTCAGCTCCTCACCTTGGAGCTGTGAGGAATCGTGGATAGCATCTCTGTAGCCTGCACATACACATCCAGAGGAGAAAGCTGGGCAGCTGAGCAGAGCTGGAGTTTTCTCTGTGTGGAAAACCTATGGCAAAAAGTTAGGAAAGATTAGGAGTGTGCAGTGTGAGTCCCAGTTTGAGAGAGAAGGTTTGCACATGTGATCCAGGATACTCTGTATGGGCTTATATGTCTAGTTAACACAGTGTGTGATGAGAGGGGAATCAGCTTAAATAGTCCATGGAGCAATAGTTCTCACCTTGGGGGGACGAGGGCCTGAAGACTGAAGATATGGAGACACAGGTCTTCCTGTTAACACATACAGCCTCGCACAGAGACAGCAGCTGCCTCTGGTACTGTCACAGGCAGTGGTATCCCAGCAGACACTCAAGAATACCTGGCCAGTATCCACACAACTAGCAAACTCAGCAAGCAGGTGCTGCACCTCATTCACACCTGGGGAAAAAGTAAGTTGAGGAAGTGCTGTGAAGATTTCCAGCTAATCATCCCTTCAAAACTCTCAAGTTCTTTTAAAAGTTTCTTTAATGTTGGGACTATATAGATGGAGCTACATAACTGGAAAAAGGATACAAAGCACATTAGAGAAAAGCACTAAGAAGATCTCAGTGTCAAATTTTAACATTTGTTTAAAATTTAACACAAAAAAAATTCAAACAAGAATAAATTCAGTTCAGCTTAAGTAAGTGAAAAAACCAAGTTCTTAAGTTATTCCAGTCACATGTAACCTTTAACCTTCATATGTCTTAGATTAATGAAAGACAAAATCAAGTTACAAAAACTTCACAAGTTTCTACAATTTAGTTGAACTAAATGAAGCTGTGGTAAGTCCACTCAATACAGCTAAGTGTGGACCAAGACTCCTATTGCAGTCCAGCTGCTGCTTGACAGTTCGTTGTAAAAATGTGATGGTGTGTTTAAAGACTGACTGAACACAGTGAGTGAAATCATCCCTGGAGAAGCCAAGAACAAAGGAGTTCATGAGGCTTTGTGTTAGTCTTCTGTCAAGGGACAAATTTCATCTTGTGTAAATGAATCCTTTAACTTTGAACTACTGCAGCTATTACTCCCCTGAACATTTAAAGATTATTTTGTACGTAGTCATCAGTATGACTCTTAGAGTTCTAAAGATGAATATCCTTGAAAACTACATTCCCAAATAATTTTTCAGCTTGTCCTAACCAATGCAGCCAATCAGAACAACAATCCTGCAAGGGTATATTGAATTGCAGAACAAGATGCACCTTGCCTAACTAGTGTTTTGCAATTTTCTTTTCAGTTGTTATACTTACCTTTCTCACATTGCCCAAAATACAAGGAGCTTCTGAGAGAAACCTTTGCAACAAGGGATTTCCAAAGGCAACTCAAGCACTACAAGGTAAAGTATTTTCAGTTCTGGAAATCTAATTGAAATATACCACTTCTTCAACATAATCTAACAGGTAGGTTTAAAAAGTGACAATCAATACACTCCTTCCAGATCTCTAATCTTCACAGTGAGTATAGACAACATACCCATAAAAAAATTACAGCATTACAGATCCAGCTGGACAGGGCTATTCCCATCAATTGAAGATTGCAAGTCATAGAAAAGATAAATTATTAACTTCCTTGCAAAAATGTAGCTTCTAGAAGACCAGACAAAACAAAAACTCAGATAAAATCAGTACCAATGCCTCTTAAATTACTCCAATACCTCTCTCTGTTTACTCCTGTGTAAAGCAACTTCTCTGACAGCTGTCTGTATAACACTCTGCTAGTTCAGATTCCTTTTCCTCCATGAAATGCCCACAGCTCAATTCCCCAGAATTTCTATAACAGCCTTAGAGCTTTCCTCAAGGACCTGTTCATGTTTCACACTCAAAGTCTTCATTCAGGTACTCACTCATGTTTTGCTCTTGTCTCCATATGGTATCCTTTCCTTTCTTTCTCTGCCATCAAAATCTTTGCATGAGTGTGTATCACGTGTATTTTGCTGCAACCTTCTTCTTCATAGGAATATTCAAAATTTCACTGTGGAACTCACGTGTTTTATCTTTAGCCACTGACCTCAGCCATCTATCCGTGGCTCCATATCTGGGTATTATATGGAAGAAAACCACAAATTCCAGTTTTATCAAATTTATATCATACCTCCCTTCTCCTGAGTGCCAGTATCAGCATAATTCTGTTTATCACCCTTCCTTTAAGCACTTCTTGGATTTCTGCCAAACTTCTTCATGTATCCATGTGCCCTCTACCTCCTTCTGAACATTTCCAACAACCACAAACAATCACCATAGCTCAAGTCAGAACTCATATCCCCAGCCTTGTCTAGATGAACAGGCCAAATTCTCTTATATCCAGGCAATGGTTCATTGCTTGAATGCAAAGACTGTCTTCTTTCTAACAGTTCCTATGTGCTAGTATGACAGTGTGTAGAAATGATATAAAAAAGCCCAGTGGACAACAAGTTTTCTATTTTTGTATTTCAGCCATTTCTGAAGTTTTTAGCCACTCATACAGGATACCCATTGAAGAAGTTGAACACTGAAAGAATTTGGAGGCTCTCAGACACTTTACAATTTGAGGTAAATGGAATGATAGAACCATTTATGCTGGAAAAAACCTTTAAGATCACCAAGTCCAATAAACTTGGTTTTAGCTCCTATTTTTATTGTTTGTAAGACGTCAAGAGATGGTAGGTCTGTGCTTCAAATTTTGTTGAACCATAGACTATTTTCAGCTTCTTCCCCAGAAACCTTCACCTAACATCAAACTGAAAACCCTGTAAACATACTGTGACTGCGTGAGAGAGACTGCTGTGGGTTGTCCACCACTATAAGGAGCACAAACCAATGGCCCATCAAATTCAAGATCCTGTCAGTAGGGACAATTAGGCAAAAGCATTCCTTTGGATAAAATTGCCTTGTTACTACTCCAAACACAATCATGGAGACACATATGAATGAAGTATGTTGCTGGCAAAGAAACATAAACACCCTTCCACAGAGAGTTTATGCAAATTGTATAAGCAAGAGAAGTCATTATTTGCACATGAACAGTACTGCTCAGAGTATTTTCAGGAATTAAGCAGCCTTTGGAATGACACAAATGTGTATTTGTGCAAGTCTGGGGGCTTGCTCTAAGCAAAGGAACCAGAGGGATCACAAAAAACGCATTGATTTTATAACAAAAGGGATATTGTGGTGCCCAACTGTCTTTGGCATCTGGGTCCCACAGTCTGGTAACTTTCTGATTTAAAAAACTCTGACTGCCCTTAATTTAGCAATAAGTCCCTCTTCATACAATTTCAAAATCCAGACTTACCTCAGCTGACACAAGTGAAAATTTCAGTCTTGTGCTAAAAAGTTATTGTTGAAGGCAGCTTTTGCTACAAATGCTTTCATGTGTAACTACTTATAAAGTCAAATATTAATGATAAATTTGGCATCAGTATCGGAATTTTCCCAAGAAAACTGAGGCAGTTGTAAGGCAGATTTCACAAGTTACATATAATATTTGGGTGGGATGTTAATGAGTTTACCTTCTGTCCTGCCGTTTCTGCAAAGGTCCAACCTTGGTCAAAGCAATCCTGAATGGAATGTGTGGCAGGGCCCTTGAGTTAAAAGTATTAAAATGTTGCAACATTTCCCTGTAATTTCTGTGAGATCACCCTTCTCTATTTTCCAAGGGAGCTTAACACTGGAAGACAAAAAAAAAAAAAAAAAAAAAAAAAAAAAATTATATGGGTTTTTGTTTCTAGTGTTAGATTTGATGAGTTTTTCCTTTCATACTACTCAGTGAAGACTTTAGGAGTATCAACTAAGACATCTGCCACAAAAGTCACCCTCACTCTTTCAGGCATGCAGAGAAAGGTATCCCTACATAGTTTTTTTAAAATACAATTAATGAAATTACAGTAGCATGCACCTCTCCATGTTTGTTACTTTTGGCTCAGTGTCACCTGACTTTCAGGTAACTTGGAGACAGATGCTTGTTTGCCTACAGCACTGTCTTACACGGCATGCAACTAGACAATTCTTTCCTCCAGACACAAATTACATTTGTTAAAAGAGAAAGGGATAACACTGTGATCTGAGCTGGTTTAACCTAACACATTCTATTGTTTCTCTTGATTAAACAAATCCTTTAAGTAGTTGACATTTTCCTTTGAGCTCACTTGTTACAAGAACACTCCTTTTAGTGAGCTCAATCCAAAGGTTACATTGTTCCAAAGGAAAGTTACAAACCATGATTAAAAGGGAACTCAGGGTAGCGCAAACCAGAAGGGCTGTGCTTCCCTTCTCACAGTTCTGAACATCAGTATACCTGGGACTGCATCCCCAAGGAAAGGCTAATCCATTCCACTTTAGCTTGAGGACTGTGTAAGCACCCAAGAGACCTGGTGTAAGTAGGTATGAATTTCGTCTATATATATATATATGTCATCCCTATACATTTATCTCATACTCAGGTACATCCATATTACAGCTGTACATATTTCTGCATGATCTCTGTATCTCACTTATATCTCAGAGTTACCAGTCCTTATCCAGGATTTGCTTCAGTAAAGATCTCAGGACACATCCCAGTAGTAGACTGAAAAATTCATACAGATTTTTTTTTTTCAGCTGACAACATAAATAACACCAGTTGCTTTTTGCATGATTTTTCCCTTTTTGTTGAGCACTGCCCTTCAAGTTTCTTCTAAGTGGTATGATGCTATAAATAGGAATGCAACAGCTGTCTAAATGCAAAATATAGTCATCATTTTATTACAAGGAGAAACTGTTGCTTGACTGAAACATTCCAAATTTGTTCTGACAAGCATTTTATGTCAGAATAAACAACAGCTAGCAGTAGGAATCAGTAGGAAAATCATCATGTTTTCTTTCTTCACTGTAGGATGTTAACAATTACACTTTACCTGTTTGGGCTACTCATGGTGTCAGGACCAAGCTGACAAAGCTCTCAGAACTGTTGCTTCAGGCGACATTCGGGTTCCACAAACAGATACAAAAATCACGTTTGCAGGGAGGTAAGCAGAATTCTTACCCCATTTGAAAACAAAAAAGTGGGATTGGAAAGAAGAAAGGGATATACCAAACATTGCTACTGATTCTGCAGTAGAACTATGAAAGATGCTGTGATGTGGATACTGGTGGGCAGCACTGAAAGACTTTGATTAATAGGAAGAGAGATGGAGAGGATATGAATCATGAATGTTCTAATCTAACATCATAATTGTGGTATCATCTAGATTACACTGTATAAGAAATTCAAAGTAACATGCACATTCTTGTTGAACTTAATCAAGTCTGAATTTAATGTAAGCCACCACGTGTAATTTACTTTAAAAATATTATTTGTAGTAATGTCTATAATGGTGGCTTTGTTGCCTTAAAGTCTTCATATTCCATTACTGAGAGTCCTAAAATAAAAATATTAAACTGCTACTAAACTTTATTCTGCTCAGAAAATATTAGCCAATATTTTAAAATATTTTAAACATTTTTAATCACTCATTCTCTTACATTCATCCTCTGCCTCCTTTTGAGCCTCCTTTTCACTTTATATGGGCAGTGTACAGTCAGGATCTGTGAGCTACAAGGACAAATAAACACATAAACATGAGTCAATCTGTTGCATTTTTGAAGCTTCAACTTACAAAACATAGGAAAAAGTTCAAACACCTGTTCTTGCTTTACTAACAATTGCTATTAAACATGTGCCAGTAGCTGAAGACTATTCAGTCTACTTCTGCTTGTCTTTACAGCTTTCCTCTTAGAATTTTACTTTGTTAAGATGCCAACCTTACATTAACAAACTATCACAGCCATTGATTTAATTCAAGTAGTTCATCATACAACTTTTCAGCAGTTAACATTAACAAAATAGTTTGTGGAGGCCCAGAGTGCAGAGGATATGCTCTTCCTTTTTTCTCTGGAAATAAGGAAATCAAGGGAGTTACACACACAACAGGGCAGTATTCATTACTGCCCTCTTCCTGCACTGTTCCACTGGCACAAAGCAGCTGTGAATGCACTGCTTGAGGCTGCTCAGGCTACTAATGACCCCCAAAACATTTTACACAGAAGCAAAATGTGTTCCACTGCTCATATAAATGGTAGTGTCAGAATTAATCAGGGCACTCTGCACAAATTACCAATAAAGTCAATTGAATACATCTGGTGCATTTAAAGACTGATTCTTAAAATGGCAACGATCAATACAGATGTTAACATAAAGCATCTCTTTTTTTGTCCCTGCTTCCCCATTTTCTTTCAGGTATTCTTTTAAAAACTATTATAAAGCATTTATCAAATGCAAGAAAGCCTTCACACCAGCAAAAAATGGTTATGTATTCTGCGGTGAGTGGTTTCTGTTCCTTTTGTGCTTCCTTTCTGCACTTATTAAATGCAGTGAAAGCTGTGAAATTTTATTTCCATCATGAAATATAGCTAGAAGCATTTTTTATTTGGTTAACCTTAACTATCTTTGGGTTATTTTCATTCTTTAATGAACAGATACTACTTTGAAACCTTCAGCTTTTCATTTTCCACCTGATGTCATGGCTTTTTTCTTTGTAATACTGTTTTGATTGAGCATAGAACTGGAAAAACTGAGCTTCATGTGTTACTAAACTTCAGAATAATAATTCGGAAAGAAATCTCCTGCTTCCTGTATCTTCTTTCAGGTGCAAAAGAAAAAAGAATGAAAAATTATGTTATAGTTATTTTAGAAGGTCTTATGAAAGCATTTACTCAATTGAGACTTTATATTTTGGTTTAGAATGTGCAAACACTGTCATTGGAGGAGGAAAAATTTGTATTGCTCTCAATAAAAAGCTCCTGTTTCTGAACTGCCATTAGATTACGACCTAGTAGATAGATATCAGCTAAAGAGCTTACTCTACCTGATCTCTAATATTGTTTATTTAATAGACAAAACCACTAGTTCCTTTTAAAAGAAGTTTTAAATGCTCCTGTTAACTTTGGTAAAAACTGCCAGTGACTAAAGCTTCTTAAATATTTACATATATGTATATTTTATACAGGCAGCCCTTCAGTTTATATAGCCATAAAAGGACACTATTTGTTCAACAGTGCAGAGGGCAAGTATTAATGAGGCCACACTTGAGTGGACAGACAACATGCTGGACATATTAAATAATAGGTTCATGCAACCATTTTCCACAGACCTTTAATTACAGGTTTCTTCTGTTCACAGCATGCAGCCACCATCGTTGCCTTACAGATGGCACTCAATGTCTTCAATGGGAAATTGCCTCCTTACAGTGCCTGTCATTTCTTTGAACTTTACCAGGAGAAAAATGGGCAAGTATCTGCAACCCATGCTACTAATATGTACTTTTTCTAAAAAGCAATTTACTAATTTACAATTTACAATGTACTAATTTCTGAAAAAGCAATTTACCCCAGACTAATTAAACTGGATACACAAAGTTCACTCCACAGGAAAATACTATAGATTGATTTTAATTATTATAATTGGACTCAGCTTAGTAGATGGTAGCAGAATGAGCCTGAAACCCCCCTATATATTGTTTCATTACTGTTAGGAGAGGTTTTACTCCATCCTTTTAATCTATTTACTTCTTTGACAAAGACAACAAACTACTTGCAAACTGGTGTTGACCTCCCATTGTTTAAAAGTATCTTTTCAGAGTACTAATTATATTCATTAATCATAAACATATTAACAACCAGAAAAAGAAGCTGGCTAAAAGTTTGTGGCTGACTACAATCACTACAGCACGGAAAGGCTGTGTGGGTTTGTGTGCCTAACTTTATTTTGACCCTTGTCTATTCTGAGACAGGCAGTACACCATAGAAATGTACTATCGGAACGACTCGGTGAGAGCCCCTCACCCCCTCACCCTCCCTGGCTGCAAGTTTCGCTGCCCACTGGAGACATTCGCTCAGCTGCTCTCGCCTGTCCTCGTACACTACTGGACAAGAGAATGTAGGGTGTAGGACATCAAGGGAGGTAAGTTAGGGGATTTGGGCATGTGTACCCAAAAGTCAAGTCAGGATTACATCTGCCAATGGCTCATATGAAGTAACAACCATTTTCATAAGGACCTAGTCTGAAGTGAAAAAATATACAGATCCAGTGAGACAGAATTGTAGCCAAGGCCATCATTTCTACTCCATTGATGCATTTGTCTCTTCCAGACCAACTTTCTGATGAAACAAAATCAAGGCTGATCAAACTTCAGGGTACTGCTTTTCATGTGGGTTTTTGTATTGTTTAGTTTTAGTACAATCAAAAAGACCTTCAGTTACTGAGGAACCACATAAAAATGCACTGTTATAGCAGTCACCGTATCTTCTTTAACTGCAGAGTATTTGTCCAAGCTGATTAGCAACACTGTGCATTCCCTTGATTTTAGGAGGCATTCAGAGATCAAAACAGATGAATATTGAATAGTATAACAGACTGGTACTTACCAGGATGTCAAACATGCACAGACACACATTGGCATACTAACACATTTCCCAGCAGCCTGTCTGTGTCTCCATATTAAGATGTTTAAATGACCATTTTGACCACTGATAATATTTACTTTTGCAGAAACAGGGAACAGGAAGGCAGAAAATGACACTGCCTGTCTTTTATCTAGCTCTGTATTCCTTAGGGAAATGCAAAACAAACAGACCCTCCTTTTTTGATGATCAAATATTGTTCTTAACATTAAAAAATATCATACCGCTTTCTGAACCACTGATCTCAGGAAGAATTTGGAATCTCAGTGTTTATAAGAATGCAGACCAGTAGACTCATCTGGTTGAAAATAATTTCCTCTTAAATATCTTGAATACATTAACAGAGTAGTGATAGTTGAGCCAGTATGAATGCAAAATTAGTAACTAGTAATTCACTAAATAAATTTCTTCACTATGGTCATTGCTCACAAATTCTCAGGAAACATATCAGGAAATTACCACATTTAATTGCAAAAGGTTATTTGGCAGAGGGAGGGAGAGGTTGTTTCTGATGAGTGTTTTTTTGGCCAAGCTACTAATGCAGTGGTGGAAGATAGTTCTAAATACTTCATGTTTATACTGTGGTGCTTAGTAAACTAAGTTTTGTGAGAATTAGTTCCCCTCCTTCACAAAGTAAACTGTGTTACTGATCAAGTAAACAAACAAAAAAATTCTATAATATAATCAAAATTTGGTAACAATAAGAACACAAATATGTAGCATATTTAGACAGAAATATTTAGACAGAAAGATTTTCAGCACTACTGAGTGCTGAAATCACATATGAACCACAAAATATGTTACAACTAAACCTGATACTCCAATCAAAGTATTTTCCATATTGTCATACCAAAATTTGAAACTTCCCTCTATTTTAATGTGATTCTTTTGTTGTTTTGTGTTTTTTTTTAAGTGAAATCCAGGGGTGACTAAGTTTAAAAATTAACTTGCTATTCTACATAGAGACACTAGTTCCCAAACAGAGAACTGTTTCCAGAAAATGCTGATTTCAAGTTTCATGGAAATGACTTATATCCCCAGTACAGGGAAATAAAGGGGTTGGGCAGGTATTGTTATCAGAGGTCACATAATACAGTAGCAGTATTTGAGGGTGGTATAAATCAGAGTCAAGCTTTTCCACATCATGATGACCATATTGTGGATCATTAGTAGTAAAATCAGCTCAGCATATTTGGGAAGGAGATAAAACTGTGCTCTCTCTGTGCTCTTTTCACTGCTCAGGAAGATTTCAGTGTGGATTGACTCAACACTTCATACAGCTTTCTCTAATTCCATCAAAATGGAAGCAAATGTGTTGTTTTCCACACAGCCTGAGCTACCCTCTTGTTGAGGTCATATTAACAGGTCTGACATGTTTTATGAAGGAGGCCACATGCTAAGAATGATTTTCTCTTTTTATCTTATCTTTAGATGTTCCCTTCATCTCTTCCGTGTGATTAACCTTATGAGACAACTCCTTCCACACTGGTGTGACTACAGTCTAAAATTTCTCCTTAAATGCCATCAGCACAGCCTCCTGATCTTTATCAAAAGAAAACATTTCTCAGTACAACAAACCAAAATTATTGAAAGCAGGAACTTATCCTTCACGAATATTTGCTTTGCTTTACCAAGTGGTAAACCCCAAGAGCAATACCAAACCAGAGCAATTCTTCAAGATTTATTCATTCCAAAGGGACTTTGTCACAACTAATTCACGAATGTAATTGTAGTTATAGAGTTTTGAAGGGCCATTGCCTTAATTTACAGCAATTGGAAAAGACCTCTGAATGAGTGTTGCCCTCTTTTGAAGAATGAGACAAGAACTTCCAGAAATGGTGACAGAAGGAGTGCTTCAAAAGGCACCCCCAAATGGAAGAGTCATTCCAGTGTCCTTAGACTTTATTTTATTCAAGCAGTAATGAAGCTTTTTACACAAAGAGATCACAGAAGCCACAAAAATTAGGATAATGCCTGTTTACTAACTAAGAGAAATATTTCTTTTTCTTTCCTCTGTCTTTGACATGCACTAATATCCCACCTCCATACAGAAGGAAGGCGAGACTTATAGAAAGAAGGGACCTAAGACAATCCTACAAAAATCCAGACTAGCTGCCATGAAGACCTAGCATAAAATTGACTGACCCAAAAAGGCTTTCAGATATGATTTCCAAAGAGATAGCAAGGCCAAGTGTTAATTTTGGAAGAGAAATAATTCATGGTTTCAAAGAGCTTTCAAAACATCTTCCTTTCATTATGTTACCCTGGTTTTACAGTCTGATCTGATCATACAAAGTTTGTGCCTCAGGAAAGTCTGTAAGTCCACACTTATTTGACATTAACAACAAAAAGAACTTGCTGGCTGTAAAGAATAAAAAAATCCAGAGCTATATATTCATTAAAACATGTGGAATATGTTGGGAAATCCCTAGTTACATTTTCTAGTATTGCTATTGCAACAACAGTTTGTGTTCCTACTACAAAAGCTGGATCAGAACAATTGGATACAAATAACTTCAGAAACAGTGGGCACTTCTTTGCTTTCTTATTTTTCACTTTCTCAGAATGGATAGGACCTTTGTCACCAGTCTCATTGCCCATAGGTCACTTTAAAGAGAACCAGAGTAACAGATGAGTTGCAGAAAATGTTGCCATTCTAGCTTCCTTTCTTGGACCAGGCTTTTAAAATGGATGCTAAGCCTATGAAAAGTGTATTACTTTTTAGAACTACAGCATAAGCAGACAGCTGTTACTGCCTAAGCTAAAAATGAATCAAAATAACAAAAGGACCTCTTTCCCATCTAATACGAATGTAACATTCAGAATTCTCACTGTAAATGTCCATTCTCTCCTCAGCAGGTCCCAGGCAACAATTCCAGTGCTTCTCAAGCCATCACAAGATTCATGGTTCAATCAAGAAGAGCTGTAGTCAGATTTCACAGCAGACACATAGATAAAAATAAATCATTCCCTCTAGGAAAAAAAATGAAACCCCTTTCACCATAGCAGCCAAACAAGGGTAAAACTGTTTTCCAACAACACAAGACAACCAGTTCTAGCTGCTTCATTAATAAAAGAAGAACAAGCTTGTTTATTCTATATTGCCTTAATCTTCCATAATAGACACCAGTAAAAGCCTTCCTAGGTCTTGCAGCCCTCATAGGAAAGTTAATGCAAACTATTTAAATGATTCATCTCAAAAACACATTGATCATGACACCTCCCTTAATAGGAAGTAATTTAAAAAAAAAACCTGCTAGAAGAAAGCAAATAGAAAGGAAAAGCTAAGACTCCATCTTTATTGATATCAGACTTCTAACAGATCATAGCTTTGGCTTTCAAAACCACATTTGTAGGCATTTTCTTTTTTCCTTTGAACCTGTTCCTGATTCTTCTTTTTCTGAACTTGTGCCAGCTTGTGCTGTTTGAGTTGCTTTCATTTTGGGATTTGGCTTTCTTTTTTTTCCCAGACGTTTAGAAGTGGAAGTTCAAGAGCTGTCAAGGGGGTTTCATGCCTCCCACATCAAAGGAAATTTTTCTGTTGGTCTTCCAGACTGGACAAGGCTCACATAGAAAATGCAATAGAGAGCTGAGATATTCTTCATGATTCTATTTAGTCTGCAGCTTCCAGTTCCTCCCCTCCTTCCTCACCCAAATACCTCTCTCAGAAATGTTCAGAACTACACGATGACCCCTCGTCTGTCCCACAGACCTGTCTGGTACAGGGATGATGGAGCTGGATGAATCCTGCCCCCAGCACTTCAGCTCTGCTGTGAAAGTGCATCCTGGCTGAGGTCACTGCTCCCAGTACACCAACACAAGGTTCCCCTTTCCCATCACATGTTCAGACCACGCCTTCTTCCACGCTACATGCCCCAGGGAATGTACCTTGAACATTCTGATTCCTCTTGAGCGAAAATAAATTTCAAATTTAATTCACAAATTAAGGTATTTCTGGATTATTTCATTCTCCTCATTCCTGTTCAACAGAAAACCCCATCACACATATTAATTGTGATGTTTTTTGTTCGTGGGACTATCACTGTAGGAACACAGAAAGGAAGATTTCCTTTATATCTTGCTTATTCCAAAAAATAAACAGCAGTGTCCATAAAGGCTGAAACAGCAAGGCCAGATCTTATTGTAGGAGTATAAATAGGGTATTTCAGTGAATGAATAATAAACTGCTCTAAATTATGTTTTTTCACAACTTCATCAGAAGAGACTTTGTTTGAAAAATTAATCCTGTAGTCTTTTGTAGGTCTGAAACCATGAACAGGTTCATTTCAGTTCCTCTTAAAGAAGAAAAGAGTAAAAATGACTAAAATATATTTACATTTCAGCTTTGGAATTACTTAGACTATTATTTAAGCTATTTATTTTTTAATTTGTTGTAAAAGCAGGATCACCAGGAAATGCACCTCCCTCTCTCTTTCACAAACAATGCATAGACAGACCAGTCATATTTTAAAGAAGACTTGCCAATAATACAATAACCTGAATAGTCATAGATACTGTAATATAGGTGGATATACCTCGTGATGTTCATTGTTTTTCCTGTCATATGCTGAAGCAGTGGGGAATGAACAACAGAAAAGCAACAGTAATTTCATGCTGCCTGAGAAATATGGCACTGGACAGCCTGGACTATCACTTTCATTAATTTCTTTTCTCTCTGGGTTGTTTACTGAGTCAAAAATTAAAGAAAGAAATTAAAAAAACAAACTCCAAACTTTGCATAACTCATAAATATGGATCAAATGAATTGACTGATTTTGATTTGTTTCACGGGAGTGTGAGAAGGTTATCCTTCTTTGTACTTAGTGCCTATGGTACTCATCTGAGATGTGGCTGACACAAGTTCGATTCCCTCCCTTACCAGAGGGGTCTGACTCTACCTCTTCCAGAAACCAAAATCGCCACCAGGCTCAGAGTTTCAGAGGGGAAAGTGAAGATGAGTATTGCTTTCTGTCCCTTTCTTATTTCCTGTTCACTTTGTTTACATATTTCCTAGAAAACATACAAATTAGGTCTCCTGTGTGTCAGGTAAACATTTTCATCTTGTAAGACCCAAAAGAAATTCTCTGAGTGCCCTGTAACCAGGTGTACATTACACTTGGGATAAACTAAGGAATTATTAGGAGACAGTGAGTAGACACTTGCCTTAGAATAGTAACTTTGGGGTTAAGGTATTTTTTCCTGTAGTGCAACATCATAGAATCGATTGGGTTGGAAAAGACCTCCGAGATCATCAAGTCCAACCCTTGGTCCAACTCCAGTGCCTTTACCAGATCATGGCACTCAGTGCCACGGCCAATCTCAGTTTAAAAATCTCCAGGGATGGTGAATCCACCTCCTCTCTGGGCAGCCCATTCCAATGCCTGATTACTCTCTGGAAAGAATTTTTTTCTGATCTCCAACTTAAATTTCCCCTGGCAGAGCTTGAGCCCGTGCCC
>JAWWEV010000083.1:42460887-42495081 GCA_035583235.1 Hafferia zeledoni
CAGTGCTGAGGTCACCTCTGAGCCTCCTCTTCTCCAGGCTAAACACCCCCAGCTCCCTCAGCCTCTCCCCATAGAACATATAGGTTCATATTTTGTCACCAGCATAAGTTAACTCTTCCTGTATCATAAATTCACTCATTTGTCCCTTCTCACTTAGTTCAATTAGCTAAAAACACACCAATGCAGGACTGCAAGACAGTGTTTTGTTTTCCTCATAAGTGCTTCGAAACAATGCCTTGAAAATGTGTCACTTTGTTTACTGAAACTAAAATATTTCTTCTCTTTCTCTTTCATTGAAAAAAAAACAAAAAACAAAACAAAAAACAACAACAAAAAAACCCAAAACACACACACACACAAAAAAACCACCCAAACAAACAAAAAAACCCAAACAAAACCAAACCTTGAAAAACATGACTAGAGCTAAACCCAAACCATGTTTAGTGCCAATCTGCACATTCACTGAGTGTCAGGACTGAGCTGTTTGCCCTGGGAGCAGCCTGGTCCCTGAGTGCTGGCAGCACCTTCATACCTGTCTGCCCTGACTGCAGCTTCACCCTTCCAGTGCCCAGGTTGTGCTCCACCAGCAGTGGGTACCTCAGGTAACCCCTGTGTACATTAAAGCACGGGTTCTTTTGCAACCAGGCC
The DNA here is from genome assembly GCA_035583235.1 of Hafferia zeledoni. NCBI lineage: Eukaryota > Metazoa > Chordata > Aves > Passeriformes > Thamnophilidae > Hafferia > Hafferia zeledoni. The sequence continues at coordinate 42,461,536 of JAWWEV010000083.1, forward strand.
ACTTCAAAGCCAATCAAGCTGTGCTTCAGAAAGCCTTCAAGATAGATACATGCACTTAAAATGGATAATGGTGTTTAAGTTAATTCTACTTAATGTCGTAATTTCATAATTAAAATACATGACAATGAGCCAAATTAACATAAACATGGCACAAATCGTTTAGGTCCACTTACATTATAATGCTTGGACAACTGTAAATAGAATCAGTTAAGGATTTTTTATTATTATCTTAAGCAAAGATTTCTGAAAAGAGCCAGGACTTAGTTGCTGCAGAACATGACAAGTTTATAACTGTCAAATACCCAGTAGAAAAGGAGACAATTGAAGACAAGCAAGGAAATTTCCAAATCAAACACATGCTACCAACATACTTACAGATTGCATATGGGATTCCTGCAGGACCCTGTCTTAACCACTATGGCACATGAATGGGATATGCTTTCATTTTGAAATGTGTAGAGATTTATTTAAGCTGCTGTGGACATGAAATAATCTCACTAGCAACGTTATGTGCCAAAGGGAAGAGCGAAGCCACAGAAAGCAGAACTACTTGTCATATGCTTGGCCTTGGATTAAAATATAATTATGTAAGTGATGTTAGAAAAATTTTCTATTAAATGTGGTTGTTATATATTTTCAAACATTTCTGAATGATGCCATCCAGAATTACAAAGAAATTGAATTAATGTCTAAAGTGAAGTCACTATAAAGATTTCGTACTACTGAAACTTCAGTAGTCATAATCACGCATCAATGAAACACAATAAGCCAGTAAATCTTACAAAAAACTAATCAGTTATGAATTTCATGGTAAGGGCTTAGGAAAGACAAGAAAAAATTCTGAGAAGTAAAAAGGATTCCTTGATCAAAGATCTTAGAAATCACCAATCTAAAAAATTATATAGATTTAAAAAGTAAGACAGCCATCTTGATTTTTGAGACATGTTGAAGTATTCTAAGAAAAGTCTATTTTATGACCTTTACTCTTAAATTATAGAGGAAGATGATGAGCTGGTTTGTTTTCAGAAAGACAAAATATTACATATTTATGAAGCATGGCTTACTCTCTTACACCTTCTGCATAGGCAAAGATCATACCAGGAGAGATCAAAAAGGAGGGTGGGGTCACAACAGTGGAGGAAGAAAGGAGTCCAAGTGCTGAAAACTCGTAATGTACCGAGAAGACAGACAGGAAAGTCTGGGAGCTGTGGTACTCCTCCCTTCCAGACCCAGCCATCAGGCAAAGTGGATACATAAGGACATTCATACAACTCAGAGAACACCTGAGGCTTAGTGGGCTGTGAGGCCCTAAAGGTGGAATTTTGGGAAAACAGTAAAAACCTTTTTTAGAGAATACTGTTGCAGAGGGCTCAGCAGGAGACCCTAAGACAGGTTTGGGTATGACAGGAAATGGATGACAATACACAAAGGACCTAAAGTTTCAACATTTAAAGAATTCTATTTATGGGTCTCTGCAAAGTAATCCACTTACTCAGAAAATCCTTATGAAATCAATCCTACGAGTATCATTATTCTTATTTTATAGAGAGGAAGTCAGCAGAGGCAAGCTGAGAAATCTTCTCAAAGCCAGTGAGCTACTGTCAGAAAGAGGGTTCTTAATCAGTAACAATAAAAATGTGAGCTCCAGAGCTCGTTCACAAGAAACTTTTTAGAGATTTGAGGCAAAAAAAAAATCTTGATATAAGCAGTTACAAAAGGGGAAGTACAGAAATACTCCAAGAGGAAAGAAAAGCAACATACACAAATTGAAGAGCAAATAATTGCCCAGCAAGGAGCTTAAAGAGCATACTTGTGGCAAGATTTATTCAACTATTGTATCTGAGTGACTGGCAATTTTAACCTACATGAAACCATGTTTGAAGTAATTATTCTGATTTCACAGTGATAATGTAGAAGAGGAAAGAAAAAAGGAGGGGAGGGAAGCTGAAAAGTGAACTAACTGAGCAGGAAAGGGAAAAGAGAACCAGTATTGCCTGGCTCTTGCTTCCAAGTGCATCCTCATGGCCACACTGTAGTTTGGGAAAATTCCAAGCCCTGAGAAGGGGAAACAGAACAGGTAGGTTGAAACATTAGGAATGCTTAGCAGTGCCTTTGTATTTTAACCTCACCCTTACACACCAAAAGAGAAAAATATCACAGAAAAAATGAAACTGAATTATGATTTGATTAAAAAGAATGTAAACAGTAATTTGAAAACAAAGAGCAATGCAATTTGTTGCGTAGTCACACAACATTCCTCTTGGATTTGAAATACACCGGCGGCAGTTCCACCCCTTTTGAAAGTACAGCCTGACATCTCGGCTGTTCAGCCTGAGCAGCTGCTGGAGCTACACCACCTTATTTCCTCCTCTGCCAGGATGGGTGTGAGACAGCTTCCCAACCCGTCCAGGATCCTGTGTTTTAGTTTTCATCTTATCCTCACTCTGCTTCAACAGACTGCTGCAGAACGAGAACTGAAGTTTGTGGTTGTAGTAAGTAGTTTTGTTCTCTGTTTTTTTATGGGTAATACAGGGAATTTTATATGTCTGTCGAATCAGACAAGGTGTGCAGTTGCTGTGCTTTTCTTCAGACTTAGAAATAACTACTGCTGCCCTTTTGCTTGCTGAGTTTAAAGACTATACCTAAAGAAGGATAAAAATGCCTCTAGGTACAAGAACTTTCCTCTCCAAACCTCTAGTTATTATTTTAAGGTAACTTTGTGGTAGATGCAGAGTGAACAGGAGTTAAGAGAAGTGAAGTCTGTGTTTACCTATTCTTCCTCAGCTGACACTCCAATTCATACTCCAAGAGCTGGTGATTATGGCCTACCTATTCTGTGCTTGGAAGCTGAACCTTACAATGTTACAGAAGTTACCACTGAAAAAAAAAGTACTTTCTATTTCACAGTAACTGAATTGTCACAGCATTATACTGAGAAAAACAAACAGGCATTTTTATGTAGAGTTTTGAGATACAATGTCGCATTAACTGCAATTAGACTGAAAATGGATTGTAATAATTTTATTGCTGGGCCATTTTTTATTTCAAAGTCACTAGATAGTACTTCAATGTTCCTTTCTCCAACACCTCAGGGAAAAGAGAGATTAATTCATTGTAATATTTTGAATTATGAAGATTGAACCATAGCCCTTTTCATTGGTTTTTTTTTCTTTTTTTTTTTTTAGTAAGAATAAAGAATAGTTAGTCTAAAGGAATATTTTCCATACAAAGTTAAGGGGATTGGAATTCATGTTTATAAATAGGAAACTGAAGATCTTCTCCTTCCACCTTTCTCTATTTGAGACATTATGTGTTCATACAGGTAACAGGCAGAAGTACTGTGTCCAAAACATATCATCTGGCTCTAAATAAAGTATTTCATGCCTAGTTGTGTGTGCAGTGCAGATGCACAGCTTGGAGGGAGGCCAGAGTGCACAGGAAAAACCAGTTCCTCCTCCTGCTGAGACACTGACAGAGCAGGGACTCAACACTAATTCCAGTAACGTTCTGTACACAGCGATGCACTTCAGTGTTGTTTCAATGATACTGAGGGGAACTGGACACACAGATGAAAACAGGCAGACAGCAAGCCTTGGAGAATTAACTTCTTGAAGGGAAAGACTTTTATTAAAGTGAAGCTGTTACTGTGTTTTAACAAGAAAAGGTTTTGCAGAAAGAGTTACAGGAAATGTTCACCTTTATGGAGATAGAGGCTTCTTATCCAAAATCATCTGCTTACCATAACTATGAAGCCACCTACCCCAAAAAATTTAAAAAGAGCACCTTATTTATATCTAGGGTAGCTTATCACAATTAATATTGAAATAGTAGGTAAATTTAATTTAAACTGTTTTCCTTTTATCCCTGATCCTTTTGCTTAGGCTGACCAACCACCTGAAAAGCTACAATAGTTGAATCCTATGACAATAGATACCTTTGTTCTCAAGGCATGGTTTATGTGTGCTCCATTGAATTTTGCCTTCTGAACTCACTGATTGAATTTTCATGGGACCAGAATCTCTAGCACAAACAAATAGGATAAGAGTCAGTCCCAAAACACATCACTGATATAATGGGATATAATGAGGCTATGGCTACAGTCAAGGTAAGTCTAAAAGGCATCTGAGATAATTCAATAGCCATCCTCCAGCTGTACTCTGTAAGTTACCATGTTTGCCCCTGAGAACTTCTGCATTGTGAGAATTGTCATAATGACTTCTTAAAACTTCCTTAGCAGAGCTGCACAATACACAATACATCTGCAGGGGAGAAAAAACCCCAGATTAATGTTCCCTTTTGCACACTTCTAGAATTGTGCTGTTCCTGGAAGAATGTCTCAGTCTCTCCTCACGATTTCCAACTTTGGCTGATTCTGTGTGTTTTGTTTATTGGCCCTTTTGTCTGAAAAGCTCTAATTCAAGTCAATTTGTGAAAAAGCTTTTTAAATATTCTTTCTCACATGTAAACATCAGCCTTCACTATAATTTTTGTGCACTGAATTTAAACCAGAAAGAAGAAAATAGAAAATATGTAGGACGATCAGGTACTCAAGTAGAAATGATATACTGGTTCAATTCCTTGGTATAAAGAAGTTCTGACTTGTAAGTTCTGTCTCCACACATGCACTCATTGCACCTGTCATGCACACAACAAGGTGTGGTTTCTGAGGTACTGTGATTTCATCACATCTTTCTGCTTGTAACTCAGGATAGGAAGCATTGACCGAGCAGGTTATCTCTGAGCATGGTTTGTCTAATCAAGCCAAGCCATCTGAAAACTTGACTAAACATGCTCAGTATTTCTGCATCTTTGGTTTCCCTGAATTGGCAGCATGATGTTTCCACTTCACTCTTGTTTCTTCATTCCTACTGCTACCTTCAAAGTAAGAAATCTTTTTGTTTGAAGTTGAGTCTGTCAATAAAAATGTCTACTGGAGGCTCATTATTACTCAGAGACAGATAATTCACTGTAATTCATAGCATTTCTAAATGAAGATGTCATGTGTGCTATACATGCCATATTCTCAGCTCACCCTCTCCTCTCCACCAGTTTTTTGGCTGACAACAATGGAAACAAATGCTGCCCTAAGTCTGAGTCATGGGACCATTTTGATCCGAGGTGATCACCCTGACAAAGTTATAAAGAGAATGGGTGAACTCAGACACCAAATCAGGTTCAAGCTCCATCAGAGTTGAAGGAAAGGATCTTTGGTAACTATCCATCTATTGCTTTTGAGAACTGAGGTAAAGTGCTTCAGAAAGGAGTGCTGCAATGAATATTCAAACAGGTCTTTTTTGGTTTTCTTGTGTACATCCTCCTTGCCCTCCCTTCCTCATTGATTTCTAGTGTATTTTCATTGCTTTTTATGACACCTTCTTGCTCCTTTTCTCTCAACCTGCCATGTTCTATGTCCTCTGAAAGGTCAGAAAGGCAGTCTCTAGGCCAGGAGTTTTAAATTAATTTTAAATTAATTTGAAGGATCAACTCCTTTATGACAAAGTTGAAATTCTGAGTGTTGAGAAGCTCATATTGATGAGCAAGGCAAGATTTGTAGGGATACACTTTCTTTATTAGAGTTTTAAATTAAGAAAAAAATCTCCTAAAATGTAGCTATGAATGAACAAGTTAGTCTTTTAGGTTAAGTGGCTCTTAAGGTCCTTGTTTCAATTGCAACTGCAACTGGAGCAAGGCCATTTTCAGAAGTAGCAAGAAGGAGGTTTCAGCACAAATAAAAATTAATTGACTGAGAAGCTTCATCCTCCAGTCCCTAAAAACAGGCTTCTGCTATTAAAAGTATTTGACTCCCTCTTGCTACTTCCAACTTAGTGTTCATAGCATATTTATATGTCACTGTGAAGTGAAGGTGAAGAAATACAAACAAGGAACTGAACTCATTCCTATTTTGTGTGAACTTAAAGAAGCTGAGCTGCTTTTTAGAAGAGCAGGCTCTCCACAGCTGCAAATTCCTAAGGCTACAGAGAAAGAAAATAATTTTCTTTACATCCCCTGCTCCCAAATATATTTGAATAACTTTTGGTCTTGATCTGTTGGCATGCTAATCTCTGTTCAGGTAAAATGCTGCTCTGTTCTGGCTTACTTAAAGTTTTTAGGGGTTTACTGTTGTGACAGTGAAATACACACCGAGGGTTATGTCGTATGTTAAGCATGAAACATCACAAAGCAGTCTTTAAAATCTAACACATTGTCAGTCATTTTTCACTAGTAAAAAGGGCATATTTATTGGCCAAGTGTTGAACCATTTTTAAATATTGCCTAAAAATAGTCATTTAAACATGTCAGTCAGTTTGAGCAACTGTCAGTTGCCCATAAAACTGCTTTTCTGTGAAGCTGGATAATTTAACAAGACAGGATGCAGCTACATTGAAATTGGGAATTTAACCTTCACTCTTTACAGAGGCACCAGCTTGTCCAGAAAAACTAATGAATCCTGCCTGCCACCTATGTATGTCAGCATGTCAAAACACCAAGAAAAAAGCAGTGGCACAAAAGTCCCTCTCACTTGTTTTTCTTGCTTGCAACTGAATCAGCCACCAGACAATGTAGCTCTTCACTTATTCTCCTGTTCACTAGAGGTGCACTGAAAAATTTTTGTAAAGAACCAACTGAGATTCCAAATTTGTAAGAAAGCAGTTATACAGAATTTAAAATTGCATAGAGAAGAAAAAAATCAAGAAAGCTTTAAAGCTTTTACAGACTCTTTTGCTGTTCTTGAAATAGGGAAAAAAAAAGGTGTGGTTTTTTTCCCTGCAACTAGGCAATTTCATGTTGACCAACATATTGTTGTTGATGATGAACAACACTCCTTGATTTGCTGCAAAATATTCACTTCAGGTTGGCCACATCTTCAGTGAAATTCAACTAGCAAAACAAAAAAATAATAATCAGTCTTCTACATAGTCCTAATGGCAACATATACTATAGCAAACTTTGTTATCTATTGTAGAAAATGAAGAGAAGGAGAAATCCAATTACTCTTGTCTTTAGTGGATAGTATTTCCCATCTTTGAAGCACCTGCTCTAGCACAGGTTTGTGCACATTAGGACAGAAGGCTGATGGAAAGGGGGTGTGTTGTAATTAAAACATTAAACCACACTGCTGGTGTTTACTTTGAAAAATATAAACATAAAACACCTCCCAGTGGGAGTGGCAAACTAACTAGCCTGGACAACCCCCTCTCATGTTTGGGCAAGAATGATGTGGCTTAATGAGCCAATAGAGAGTATTAATTACAAACAAGTTATATACCACTGAGGTACTGGGTAATAAATGTCATTTTATAAACAAATATACCATGATTCTACATTGTCATTTTATTCTGCTAAATCAGGAATGACCTTGGTTATGAGATTGATAAGCAAAGGTAACTTCTTTACCAGTTTGGGTCAGCATCCCGGAAGGTTGTCTGGAGTCCTGTGAATTTGTATTCCAGCATTTTCTTTCAGATTTCCTGTCTAGATGCCTATCTATGAGTATAATCCTAGCATTAGCATCTTGGCTGATTAATTTTATGTTCTAGGAGGAAGAATCATCAGGCTTATGTCTACTTAATTCCTACATAATTATACATATTCTTGAATGCAAAGAATGTACTCTAGTATTACTTGACTAAGTTTCAGCAGACTCTCCAGTATTTTCATTTGAAAAATGGCACTGGAAGTATAATGTTTGCTTGACCTCTAGTTAACTAAGACAGGAAAGTTAGCAGTAATAAACTAACGGGTTTTTTACTGGTAATATTTTTAGGTTTTCCGACATGGTGACCGAACACCGATTGTAAACTTTCCAACTGATCCACACAAAGAAAGCGAGTGGCCCCAGGGATTTGGACAGCTCACCAAGGTATGTTGACTTTCTTAGAAGAATTTATATATGTGCTACTAAAATAGGAAGTTGGAAGATTTTTTTTATGTGTGTCTGAAAAACATTAGCCAATCCCAAGTGTCAATAGTTGGTATTAGCAATACCTGTAATTCATAAATATTTTTGCAATGTTATTCATCCAGCCAGTGTTAAACTGAAATCCTGTTCATCAGAGCTTTACAACTACCTTCCTAAAAGCAACAACTTTCTGACAGTGTGTCTGCATTCAAATAAATGGCAAGTTTGAACATTGTACTGTTAATGTTGATGAAGTTCTAATGATCATTAAGCACTGGGCCCTGTGACAGGGCCAGGGAATGACACCAGCATACCAGATCAAGTGACGAGTCCACATCTCAACACTGGACTGACAACAACCATCTCACAAAACAGGGGAAGACTCGTAGGACCAAAGGTTGCTTCTGGGGACAATGTGTCTTCTGACAAGGCTGCTTGCAGCCCAAACTTTCACTAGAATGCACTGTACATACTTCCTCCTTCTGGCACTTCAATATCAAGCCTTAGCTCTGTAACTGTATTTGACATGGGAAATTCTGGAGCAAAGAGAAGCCAATGCATTTCTTAATAATACTTTGACATGGTGCATAAGCATGAAACAGAGACAGTTCAGCCTTTAATGTTCGAAAGAAGGCTTGAAAGATTTGTGAAATTAAGACAAACAACACATTGCCATCCTCAGGTACATAGCTTACATAGTAAGAAGAAATAAGTTTGCTTTGGCATAGACTTTTTTGAGAGATTTTTGCTATTTTATTATCTTTTTAGCAACAGTAGTAAGAATGTACTCCTCTGACAGGTAAAAGTATAAAAGTTCAGCTCGAGTTTAGAAATGAGTAACAGAAAAGACAGTGTGCAATCTGTAACAACTGCAGGCACACCAAGACAACGATGGAAGAATGTTACTGTGGGCATGAAGGGTAAGCCACAGATTTATCAGGTTGATCAAATAGCACAGCAACGAGAATGATAAATACTAGGCTGTCAGTCATTCCCTCTCAGCTGTCAATAAGTGACATACCTCTTAAAGGACAATGTTGATGAGCATCCAGAGGGCTACAGCACTGTGGAAATTGTATTTGTTTAGAATCAGGTGCATTGCCTTTCTGTAGCAGATGCTGCAGTCTTAGCATTTCAGAACATGAAATTTTTTCATAGATATAAATAGGTATTTCTGTTAAAAATTCTAGGTCATCTACAACATACACAGTTGTGTTTGTTTAGCCTGAGAGACAGTTAATCTTCTTCCCAGTAGCTAGTATGGGGCTCTGTTTTGGATTTGTGCTGAAACCAGGGTTGATAACACAGGGATGTTTTTGTTACTGCTGAGCAGAGCTTACACAAAGTATTCTCTACTTCTTCTGCCACCCTGCCAGTGAGTTTTGCTGGGGGTGCACAAGAAGCTGTGAGGGTGCACAGCCAGGACAGCTGCACCCCACTGGAATATCTAAAGGGATATTCCATACCATATGGTATGCTCAGCATATACAGCTGGAGGAAGAAAAAGGAAGGAGGGGACATTCAGACTGATGGTATTTGTCTTCCCAAGTCACTGCCAAAGATCCCTGCTTTTCTGGAAGCTGAACACCTGTCTGTCCATGGGAAGTGATGAATAAATTCCTTGTTCTGCTTTGCTTGCTGGTATGGCTTTTCCTTTGCACATAACACACTTTTTATTTCAACCCTTGAATTTTTTCACCTTTACTCTTCTAATTCTCTCCCTTATTTCACCGGGGGGGAGTGAATGAGCAGCTGAGTGGTGTTTAGTTGCCAGCTGGGTTTAAACCACAACTATACATTATACAAATGGTTATTGATCAATTAAAAACTGATTGCTGGAGGAAAAAAAAAAAAAAAATTTCTACATCAAGGTTTTCCAGTCACCTTAATCTAACAGTCTCCTGTGTGCTTGTCTTGCAGACTGGAACGCAGCAGCTATTTGAACTTGGACAGTACGTGAGGAAACGATACTCCAACTTCTTGAACAGCACATACAACCGGCAAGAGGTACATAACAGAACTGTCTGAGGACCTTTCTCTGCCATAGCATGGACTTATAAAAGCACATCATCATACTCATTTTATTAATGGAAGAATTAAGGTAATAGAAGAATATTTTTGAAAGTCAGACTTTTATGTCAAGGTAAAAACACAGACTGAAGTCTAACTTTCAGCTCCTGCATTCAGTTTGGGTCTCTCACAGCCTGAACAGCTCCACACCACTGAAGGAATTGGGAATTTATGCAGTGACCCAATATATTTCTAACCTGTTGAAAGATGAGTGCCTATCCAGTCATGCAATGGGCCACACTCACATACTCTGTCCTGCAAAACAGAGGTCTAACAGTTTTTTGGATGTGCTTATCATACAGTACAGATCAATTGTGGGGAATACCACTATATATGAGGCAAGGTATGAAAGACCACAACTTTGCCATGCTTCCAAGAGAAGTTTATGGTTTTAAATGCCTTAACATTCCTGAGGTATAGCTGAAAAATCAAGGAATCATTTAGGTGGGAAAAGACCCCTATGATTATCAAGTCCAACTGTTAACCTAACACTGCCAAGTTCACCGCTAAACGTTTTCCCTGAGCACCATGTCCACATGTATCAATGTTCCTCTGAATATCAAAGGATGGAGAGAGTCCTTCTTTTAAATCCTGCTTTCTTGTTCTCTCAGTTCAGTTGGAGGGTTAGATTGCAAATTACAAGATGCCTTGGCAATTCCATTTATGAAATTGAAGTAGGGGCCTAGAAAGCTGAGTTATGGTTTCACTGCTTTGACATTATGTAAAAACATAAAACTGAAAACAAGAAGCCAGGTTGAATGAGTTGGGTAAAATTTGCCTATTATTTTTATAACTTCCATTTTGTCTTTAACTCTTTCTCATTCTATCTTCAGTTTTACATTCAAAGCACAGACTATGATCGCACCATTATGAGTGCCCAGTCATACCTTTCTGGCCTCTTTCCACCAACTAGTAGCCAAATTTGGAACCCTGAGCTTCTCTGGCAACCCATTCCAGTTCACATTTTTCAAAAATCAACAGAGCAGGTGAGTACTGGCTAGATGCTTCCTATTGTGTCTGAAACTTTCACTCAAGAAGAAAAAGATAAAAAAGGGAAATAGCAAAAAAATGTTTTCTATGCTTTTAAAGTTCAATCTAGTAGAAAATATCAAATGCAGTAAGTCATAGGTCAATTGTAATAGCTACATGAAAATCCTCCTTCTGTAGTTGCAGAATACCTGAATTGTCATACACACTATCACTTTCTTCAAAGTGCATTTCTCCTGACTGGAACGCTTTTGGACAGCATTCTAGGGAAGTTGCCCTAAACCTTTACAGGTTTTACAAATGCTTTTCTAAGCACCAGACAGACAGACCTCCTCTCTTTGGCAAGTTTGTTCCATAGTTTATTCAAGGAATTGAATTTTCACCAGCCACTGTAATGACCTCACCATAATTACCTTCCTATTCTGGTAGCACTTAGGCACTCTAATTACAGACAAGGGCCCTTTTATGCTCAGTGCTATAGAAACATTTAATGAAATGCCAGCACTTCTCGTGCAGATCATAAGAGCAGCCTTACCTGAATAATAGGTCCTGTAGAAGTTTTACTTTACATAGCTCTCTACAGCTGACTCATGTTTATGTTTTAATTTCACTGGCTCTCATGACAAGGACTGTGCAAGGAACAGCATGTCCAACCAGGATAAAAAGCTATTGAGTGTAATGACAGAAAGCCTAATTTTCTTCTGCCTTTGAGGACAGAATTTATACAAATCCCCTATTAAATAACTGCCTGTCACCAACATCAGAGGGTGAACTCTGTCATCAGGGGGTGGCCACACCTGCCTCCCTTTGGCATTTCTCCATTCTTGGAGACCATAATTCAAAGCAGGTACAGAGAGAAAGGGTTTCCACAAACTGGATTAGGCACAGTGTGATTCAGCCAGAAATTTAACTCTGTCCCTCAACAGAAAAGAATGCAGTCACTGTTACTTACATGTGGGATACCAAGGGAAGTTCTTTCACCAGAAGACCAAAAAAGCATCAAAGTGGTCAGAGCTTTGCCCAAATTACACCTCAAAGCTCTTAGGGGAAATCACAGTGAAATGTAATCACTTTTTTGGAGAAGGCAAGCTCATTTGTAGGAGTCTCTAGTACCTCATCACTTCTGTGGCTGCTTCAGGAGTGGGCATTGATGTTTCATTGAATCACACCTCTGCAGCAACTCAGAATTCCTGTTATACATGCAAATCACCTGGAAAAAATCATGGTTCCCTTGTTAAACCACACAGATGTTTGAAGGTATTTTCCAGCCCTAAGCAACACAAAGTGGGAAATTGAAACCAAGTGCAGTCCTGTAAAAAAACATAATCACAGTTTACTTTTAAGCCACTGAGATCTATCAAGACTTGACAGGCAATAGTACTGAGTAATGCTTAATGAAGCCAAAGGGAGTGGCTTAATTAATAACACCTGAGAGGGATAATTAAACCATACAGCAAGAGAAGCATTTGTTATTGTGTAATTAAACAACATTCCCCAGTTTCATATTGCAACTTTGAGCCTTCATGCTCCAGTGTGCTGCTGTTACAGAAAAATTGCTCCCTTGGAAATCTGCCCAGGTGAAAGGTGGGCTGGAGTCAGTCAGTGACTACTGCAAACTTCATAGTGATAAATCAAAGGGAAAAGAGGTGTGCTGGAAATGCAGTCTGCTAATGTTCACCTCAAGACAGAGCAAACATTCTTGCACATATATAAGCCATAGATATTGAAGTTATTTTCTGCACTGTATATTAAGTCAGTTCCTTGACATGATTTGTATGGTTATAGGCTAATATTAGTGCTGGGTCAAAAATGCTCTAATGATGTGACATAAAGTGCTGAGCCAGCACAGCTTGCTCATCATGACTTTTTACTGACACTTTATGCTGGATCAGGTATCATTTGTCTTTCTGCAGTTGGTATAAGCCATATTTGCCAGAGCACAGTGTTTGATGGATGTATTTACACGTTCAGATCAAATATGTACTATCAGGTGACCTCGTAATGCAAACACTCAGAGTTATTAAAAGTGAACCTCATCCCTGAAGAAGAACAGAGCCATTAGGCTCATAGCTTTTTGATATTTCAGGAGCACAATTTATTTGTCACTTTTGTTTGGAGTTCTGTCCATTAAGCAGTACTTAAAATGCTTACTGTAATCTGCTGCTTCTCTCCAGAGATGAGAGAGCAGGATGTGCAGATGCAGAAGCAATTCAGGTTCCAGTACCAGGTGGAGTCAAGTTGCATCTGGAGGGATTCAGAAATCAAGAGAGAAGTGGTAGCTTTTCAAAATTTCTGATCATGCACCCTGATCCATTTCTCAAAGCAATCCCTAGACAGACATGTGAAATTACTTTCTGCCAAAGTCAGTTCAGCTGAGGCAAATCAAGTTATCCACAGAAATAGCCACTGAAAAGTCAAGTTACCACAGTCTCTTGCCTATGTCTGCTGTATTCAGGAACAAGGTACCCAAGCAAACAATTAGGGAGTAACTGTTGCATGGCCATAGATCTGTCTAACAAATATTACATCATCAATCTCGGGAATTAAAAAAAAAACAGAGGGCTGTTGATAAGTTTAGACCTATTCTAACTTTTCTGGTTTCAGAGGCTGAACTTTCCTCTGCCTGACTGTCCCCGTTTTGATGAACTTCAGAGTGAAACACAAACATCCAGAGAATTTCAAAATAGAATACAACCATACATGGTAAGACAAAATAAAAAGAAAACAAGAACTGAGAAGAAGGAAAGTAATTAAGACATAGAAATAATGGAATTGCATTGCTTCCTTTTGCTAAAATGGAAAACTAAATTAAAAAAAAAAAATTAAATCCTAAGGATTCTCTTAAAATCAGGAATTTTAGGCCAGCATGATCATAAAGTATGTTTTACATTCTTATATATTTTCACACTTTTCTACATTTATCTTTTAAAATGTGAATTTAATATTAATTTTCTGAGACATTTTAGAGTTCAGTGATCTGAAGGGAGAAGAAATTTATGGATGCAGTGATTTCCAGTTTTACAGGGTAGCACAAAACTAATTCTACAGCATCTGATAAATCTGAAACTTGGAAAGGTTTATGCTTTCCTGCTCTGACTTTCTGAAGTTGGCGCTACAGCACAGGACTAAAGAAAGTCTAACCAGGAGAACACACTGATCTATGTAAATTTCTCTGAATGCATTTTGGATCCATCACAAAACATGCTTCTGTTTTGGCCCTGACACAAATCTTCACAGTTAGAGATTCAAAATTTTCAATGTAGGTGCATGGATGGTACACCTGCCTCAAGCAACTACATTCTTGTGGATAATAATTTCTCTAACAGTGCTTGCTGCTGCTCTCTTGCTTGCCTGCCATTGCAGTTTGAAATGGCATGGCTGCACAAATAAAGCAGGGCTCTCAGGCCCTCACACCCTGCCTGCACCTGTACACATGCTCTCAAACTCACTTCAGTCTTACTGCTTGGGCTAAGCCCAGTCTTTTTCTTTTTTCCATTTATTTCTAATTTTCCACTCGCTCAGCCACTCTGGTCAGCCTCCCTCACCAGCAATGGGTGGTGAACTATGACTTCATAACTATCCTCCATCCCAGCTAATAATGCGAAACAGGTCACATGGGAATAAGGGATATTAAGAAATCCCTTTATTCTTCAGTGGTACCATGTAACAAGAATACCTGTGGAAATTGTTGTGGAACCAGCAGATATTCAACTCCCTTCAATGGCAGAAGGAAAACCTAGTTTCCTTTTCAATTTCTTTTTGCCTCACTTCTATTGTTCGATTTCTCTCCTCATGTTCCTTTTCCCTTAGTGCCCTTTCCTTCTTTCCATTACATCTGAAGGCTTGAGGTGACTGAGGCAGCCTCTGGAGCAGTCAGAGGAGGGAGATAGGAGTGCATCAGACAGCACACCAGACTTACCATAGCAGGGCCCAGAAAAAGCAGTGTCTGAAACAGAGATCAGTACCCTGAGAGGTTACAACATGAAAGCTGCAACTAAAATCTTGTGCTACAGGGGTTTCACTTGTGAAAAATTAAACACTACTGTGATGCCAGGTTGGGTATTAATGAATCTAGATGCATATATGTTCCATATGTATTAAATATCTGTTGTATTCTCTTCCCCCTAGGATTTTATACAAACAATGGCTGTTAACACAGGACTTGAACTAAATAATCTTAAAATACTGGACAATTTCCAGCTCTGGAATACATATGACACTCTACATTGTGAGGTAATAAAAAGTCAATAGATGCTGGGGAAGAATATAGCTTTCATGTTGGGTTTCAATTACACCATAACAATGTGTTTTTATAGGAATGGGTTGCCTTCTCTCCTGGATCTGCTTCTTTTTTTGTTTGTTTGTTTGTTTGTTTGTTTGGGTTTTTTTATATATTTGAATCTATGTTATAATTCAGTGCTTTGGTAAGAGATAACCCACAAACACAGTTTACAGCTTTGGAAATTGTTCTTGCCATTTCAGGTTTTATCCTGAAGAACAGATACCAAACCCAACTCCCATTATTCCCTTTTTTCCTTTCCAATATCATGCTATAGAATTATTTAAGCATGCTGCCTATGAGACACTTGTGATTTTTAACAGAGAAATAAAATTATTAACCTCAACCTATCAACAGGTAAACATAACAAACTTAGATTTTGAATGTGCAAGATAAGATCAAGATCTATCAGTTATAAATTTTTGAGATTATATTGCCACCAGTGAAAAAAATCAGACTACAAGCATGGATTCCATTTGGTCCCAGTGATTACCAACAGCACAAGAAGCCTTTTGAACATATTCTCCACACACTGAGGCTTTTAAACATTGGAAGACACCATCACTCCTACATGACCGGAAAGTGACACTTGTCTGTAACTGGCCAGTGATAGAACTGGTATCTGGACAACTGTACATAAAGACAGTAAAAATTAGAGGTATATAATCTGAAGACCCAGAGGAAAGGAAGAGGATAAGATACATGTCTGCAATATTTCCCACCAAAACCATGTATTTCCATGGAAAGAACACATTATAACTGCAAGGAATATCCTTCACACAGGTTCTTCTGCTCTTCCCATTCACCACCTTCAGGCTGAGCTCCAGCCCCACAAAGTGTATTTCAGGACACACTGGGGAGTAAAACCACACTGGGCAAAGGATTGCAGGATAGGCTAAGAGAGTCTAAACTTAGTAGTGCGAGGCTGGGCAACAAGGTGATGGAAACCACTGAATTAAAACCATTATTTTGTTCTCCTTTATCACCAGGATATTCACAACTACACTCTCCCTGTATGGGCCACCAAAGAAGTAATTGACAAGATGGAAAAACTGGCAGAATTGTCCTTATTATCACTATTTGGGCTTTATAAAACAGAAGAGAAATCAAGACTGCAAGGAGGTAAATCACAAAATGCACAGATCTCAGAAAGGAGGAGATAATTGTTATGATAAAATGCAACACCCTTTCACCTTGATTGGAAACTATGGACACTGGATGCCATATTAAGCATTAAAATATGTGCTGAACACTGGCACTTGCATGGATGAGATGTTGCAACACAGTGGCAAAATTAATGTCTTTAGTTATTCCAGATTTTTAAGGTATTAGGATTTAAAGAAATATTAAGAAATATAAAGGAAAAAAATTAGGCTCCCAGGGGTAAGACCATTGCTCTGTAATATCTTCTCTCTAGTTATGAAACTGTAGTGAGCTAAAAAATAAGTATGGGGCCTGAGGGGATGTCTTATATTTGACACTCATAATCTTTTGCCTTTTTTGTTTCCATGCCAATATTATACCTTCATTTTCCTCTTCCTTGTTTCCATCTTTTTAAGGTGTCCTTGTGAATATTATTTTAAATAGTATTAAACAAGCTGCCAATTCTTCAAAACCAAGAAAAATGGAGGTCTACTCTGCAGTGAGTATTTTCATCTTTCATAAATCTTGCTTTGATTTTACCAGTAAAAGACCCTTAAAGAGAATAATCAGAGTTTCCCTGTAAGTTAAATGAAAGAATAATATAACATAGTTTAATTCAGCTAACAAGCTGAACACCAGTCAGTGCAAGAACGCAGCATAACCATGGATCCCACTTCAGTTTTAGTCAAACTATACTTGGCAAAGAAAACAATGTATTTGATCATTAATTTTTCCTACAACTTAATGATGCAGTTTCTATAAGTCGCATTTTGCCTTGAGTGCTCCAGAGATACTGGCCAATAGCTGTGTCTCCAAACCTCTCCTCTGTGGTTCTTTCTTTAAATCATTATTATTTTATTTGTTTTAAAGGGTGAAAAGGGCCACTTGGGTCAAACCAAGATCCGCTTAGCTCATTCATTATCCTGTCTCTAACAAGGGTCAAAGGCAGGGATGGATGTGAGAACAATGCCAGCACAGAGTGATAAAACCTTCCAGCAATCTGTGGCTTAGGGACTTCCTCAGGTAGAATCCATGTCTCTGTGTTTAATAGCTCTTGACAGACTTTCTTCCATCAACTTATCACTTTTTAAATGCATTTACAGTCCTGGCCTCTGCAACATCCTGTGACAATGACTTGTGTGTTAAAGTAAAAAAGTACTGATTTAGGTCCTTCCTAGCATTTATATTGTGAGAAACAGGAAATAATCATTCTTTATTCACTTTTCTGGGTCACTCATGAATTTAATGAATTTTCTGACACACCTCTTTCATCTTTCCTTTTCTGAGACAGTCTTACCTTATTTAATCTTTCCTCATATACGAACCACTTGATACCTTAAATCCTTCTTGCTCTCTTTTCTACATGATTTCTAGCAATACTATTCTCTTTCAGAAGAGGAGAAGGGAGTGCATCCAGATTTTTCACTTCTGCTTTAAGGTTTAGAGTACAAGTATACTGGTATTTTTGAAACAGATCATTCTAAAAAGCTTCAGAACCTGAAGAATAATTAAAACATTGCTGCTAGACTATAGTACCGACCTAGCAGATATGTATATAAAGATTCTTGAAATTTTTATGCATCAAAGCATTTGGACTTCCTTCCTTCTCGGCTCCTGCTCCTGAGATCTCTGCAAGAGGAGGGATAATGGGGAGAGGAAGAGACTACAGGTGGGTGGGTAACTGGTTCATAAAAATAGAAGCCAATTGAGATTTTATTGTATGAGTGCAAACAGAAGGAACAACAATTAAAAAATTCTGGAGTGGAAGTGAGGAGTACAGCCCTTGCATGGAAATATTTTTCTGGTGTACTATCTAAAAAAAGTACTTGTATCTTCACTTGAAATGCTGTAGGATATATTACCTTACACTGCTTTAATCTGACCTGGGATCAAAAAGCTCTATGGAAGGAAGGAGTAGTTTCCAGTTTCCACTGGAAAACTAGATTTATTACTCAAGATTTATTACTCAGACCACATCTTGCTTTCCCTCAGTATCTCTGTCTGCAAAATAGTGCCAGATGGCATAAGACACATAGTGCAGTAACTCTTTGGAAATGCCTCCTGCTGTCTGTAGAAATCACTTGACATGTTTTTTCCAATGGTGGATATACTGAATACATTTTTATGGGTCAAATTTATACAGGTTTCCTTTTATCTTGATTTCCACTCCCTCCCTATTCTTGTTTAATTCCTCTGGATAAATGCTATTTGACTTAACTGGCCTTAAAGGATGGTTTGGTTTTTTCCCCCAATAGCATGACACCACAGTTGGGGCCCTCCAGATTGCTCTCAATATTTTCAATGGAAAACTGCCACCATATGCTGCTTGCCAGTTTTTTGAACTCTACCAAGAAAGCAATGGGCAAGTATCTTCTTATCTATGCAAGAAAAAAAATGTTTGGAATTTGTTTCCCCCTTTCGCAAAATCATTTTCCTCTCAAATATTGTAAGGAGATACAATTTTGATTTACACTGATACTTCAGTGAGCAGCCTATGGGCACAAAGTTATATTAAAACTATGAAAAATTACATTTGCCATGTATCTGTATGCTTTGAAAGACAGGAAGAACAGGAAAAGAAGCCTTAGCAGATGGAAATAAATGGTAAAATAAGTGTTCCTGATTCTTCAAATGATAGCAAGAACATTTCCAAGACTTTTCATAAATCCGAAGGCCAAGCAGTTGGCTTAGAAGAACCTGGTGCTGTTGCCATTGAAAGGAGCCTTCAGAGGAACATTTGAGCTGACTGGAGATCCGTGCAGTAATATAACCAGCTTTGGCAAAGGGGGCTTTGCAGACACCTTGCACAAAGCCTTCATTCTAGAGTAGGATGTTAGAGCCTCTTTCCAACATGCTGCCTCTAAATAGGAAATCTTCTATTTAAGAACCTTTTCTAAAAATCTTTTCAATGTTATCCATCAGGCGATATAGCATCGAAATGCATTATCGGAATGACACTTCAAGGGATCCTTATCTCCTCACTTTGCCAGGATGCACCTCTTCTTGCCCACTTGAGAAGTTTGCTGAACTAGTTTCTCCCATGATAACAGAGAATTGGTCAAAAGAATGTGGGAAGAGAGACAAAATGAAAGGTAGTGTAACAGTTCTGTATTTTCCACATAAGACATGGAGACACAAATTGTATCAATGGCTTCAAACTTAGTACCTTTCACACAATAAATAGATTTCCCTTTAACAAGTGAGGGTCAGATGTACTATGGACAATGGAAGGTCAGCAGAAATCAAATTTCTCTAAAAATTTGAAGAGTAGACTTGCCCACAAGTGTGAAGGCAGTGCTATTTTGGGCATACCCATGTAAGAGGCTGCCCAAAGGCCATAACCAAAACTAGAGCTCTGCTTGTCAAAAATGTCCATGAGAAATATGGGTGTGAGTGCTGTGGAGGGGGCCTGTGTACCTTGGATGTATCAGACCTTCTGTAGATGCAACGCAAAACTGGCTTGCAAATGCACAGTAAGATTGTAGGATTGGTGCATCTGTATTTCTGGCACATGTACCATGTGTTGAGGATACCTTCACCTCACTGTACAGAGTGCAGCTGATCCACGCCCATATAGTGGCTATTTGCCTCAGACCAGCAACAACTGAGAGCTGATACACTCTTCCTGCCCAAATATTATTGCCTGGAAGGAGAAGGGTAAGGCAATACATGTTACTTTCCTGCATAAATTCACTGTTTTGCTAATTCATAATGAAACTTTTTTTTTTCTTTTTAAATTAACTGCACATATTCCCCCTTTCCCTGTGTAAACCTAGGATCTGGCCATGCACAGGAAGATATGTATGCATTTCCAGGACTGAAGTATATGTTCTTATGTTGCACATGTCAGTAAATGTGATCTTGCCAGAAATAAGAACAAAACATATTTCTATTGTGCATGTTTGTAATTAGACAGTTATCTCTGCATCTAAAATGATACACATATGTCTTTCATTAACTCCCTTTTCCTCTACTGTTTGTCCTTCACAGATATTTTCATCGGCTTTGATGTTGCTGTTGGCTTGTTGTTTGTTTTTAACCTTGTCCTGCTGTACCTGCTCTATCACTACGGACGCTGCAGGCGCAGAAACAATTACCAAGACATTTAAAGGGGAGGGAAAGAAACGAAAGAGAGAGCAGCTAGACATGGAGCAATACTTGAAGTTGCTGATATCCATCAGTTTGCTCCTGTCAAATTAATCTCCAAAGCATATTCAATAAATTTGAAGATTTGGGGTACCTGTGACCTAGCTCCTAAAATTCTAAACTGCAGTGAGAAGTACTGCAGAAATGTTATTGTTAAGAATTACTGGATGGACGGAATTACTCCAGTTTATATCTTTAGCTTTTCTACTACTATTAATCCATCTTACAACAGTCAGTGGGGTGAAGGGATGCTATTGCTATGTTATTTTTTATATTGCCTATTACCATTTAGCCCTCCACTGCTCAACAAGTCTTTCTTCAAAATCGCAGTGTGTAATATTTTCATTACTTTTTATAAATGGATATTTTGTTGATACACAGGAAAATATTTTTAGTAAGCAGAAGCTGCAATCACTGTATGAAAAAGACTCACACCAGCACGTGGACATGCTGTTTCTGCATTATTAATGCAAATCTATTCATGAGTTTTGACCTTGGCCTTCATCTAATAAAAGTCTTCAGCCTGGTTTTTAAAAGAGTTACACTACCAAAGCTATTACTGAAATTAGTAAAAACTGGGATCAACTCTGTCACATGAAGCAACAGGTTTACTGCAATAGTATCATGGTCTGTCCACAACTTCAGTAATACAGATAAGTAAATACATTAAAATCTACTTTCTGTTGCTATACTGCTTTCCTATTTTTCTGAGCTCAGTCATTAATGATCCTTTGCCCTGCATCTTTTCTACAATGCCCCAGTTCTCTGTCCTGTTTCAGGTCCCATTTATAATCTTATTTCTTTGAGCCACTCTTACAATAATTCCACAAGTTATCACTCTCTTCATCATCTTTAAAATTAATCCAAAATAACTCCTTTAACTCCTTGCTCTGTTAAAGATCTTGTATGTTAGCAAGACCTGCACTGAAAGTAAGAAAACAACAATTCTGCTTTTTATATGTTGATCTCTTCTGTGCAATATATTTTGTTTAGATTGTAAGCTCCTTATGGCAGGGAATGTGTTTCCATAACTGCTCTCTAGTGCCATAAGCTAGTTAAATAAGCACTAATATTGCTGTATAAAATCCTGCTTATTGTTGTATGTTTCAAGGACTGAATCAAGACTTTTCTATCCTGTAGTTCTGCAGAGGATACTGTGAATTATATTACCATGGAGAGGTCTTTTAAAAAATCAAGACAACTTCACAAACGGGTGCCAACAGCAGGTTTAGCCCAACAGACACAATGAGTTCAAGCTAATGTGCTCAAGCTAATACATCCTGGTGAGATTCAGAAGTCTCAAGAAATCAGAGAGATGGAGAGGCTTAGCTCAGGTATAGCATCACAGCCATGTGGATATGTCACTTCTGGACTGACTTTCACTCACATTCTGTGGGTTGCCACTTGGAGCCCTGGAGCTTGGGTCAGCTACCACTGATTTAGAGATCAGCCCTCAGTGTTACAGCTGTAGGCACCTCTAAAATGTGAAGTAGTTATATGTAGTGATATTAAATAGCATAAATCAAATAGAATTACAAGCCTTATGGGAATATAGCACTTCCCAAAAGACTGCATTTTCTTGTAGCAACTTCAGCTACTGAATTTTCCACCTTTTGAAACACTATTTCCCACTCATTAAAAAGCTTTTACTAGCATCTATGACATTTTAATTTTATTTATTTTAGGAAAATGCATAATCAACTGATAGATTTGATTCTTACATGGTCAGAAAGTTTTATTGTATAACAATTGGGAGCAAAGCTGTCAAAAAGATGAAAGGCTGGTCCCTAAATCAGATGGTTTAAATGTACAAGCTCCAGCTTATAACTAGTAGTTCTGATCCTCATGCAAAAACTTAAAGGACAGTCTATATTGCAGCCAAAAGTATTACAGCAGCTCTAGGAAACAAGCCTGAGCTGGCTTGGTTACAATTAGCAATGTACTCATAGTGGGGAAAAGTTCAGAACAAACTACAAAACTCATCCTGGCTCCTGAATGTGTGCACATAAATATCTCTATCTACATATATTCTCAGTGGTTACCTGGTGCTGAGCTCTGTATTACCATGGCCACAATGCTGCTGGTAGCCACTTGAGGACAGACTATGTCTTTTACTAGAGGCAGTCAGATGCCTGATGAGTGAAGATGCATCATTGACTGATAACGTGCAGTAAGAACTGGGATTGAGATACTAGAAAGTCAGTCAGTTGCACTCCACGAGCAGAATGGGATGTAGTTTTTTCCAAGATTACTTCTTACAAGAAGTACATTCAGACAGAAAGGAAAATGTGAAGTGTCTGAGACACTTTTTGTGGTTTATACTACTCAAGCCTAAGCTGTAACACAGAATTTCAGAAGATGGCACAATTCTGGTTTCTCAGGAGCTGCCATGAAGGAATTTTCTTGTAGGGACACCTTTTTCTTAACAGACAGTCATACTTGAAAATGTCCATGCACTTTTAAAAAGGATTCAGTGAACACAAGTTACACCGAATGTAATGGACAGATTTAGGTGATGTAACTTCAGAATTAATGAATGTACATATAAAGATGTAACACATTAGTAAAGTAGGCCCTGAGCCTCACTTATAGTAAAGACACTTTGTCTTGCTGTGATTAAAGCAAGTAACATTTCTCCAGTGGAGTAAAAGGTTGTACATGTTAGACAAGTTTGTGACTTTTCTCATTTTTCAGCCATATTTACAATTTGCTTAGTATAATCTGCAGAATGCTTGTGATTATAGAATATCTTGTCTCCAAGCAACTTGTAGCACTGCAATAAAGTACATTAAAGAAAAAATTCAACATTTACAAATGTATTTGACTAAAGAAACCATGGAGTTTTCAGTATATCTAAAGTTTCCCAAAAAAGTGGATGTTCAGTTTTGCTGCTTCTGTAAAACCAGATTTTTAGAGCAGTGTTGCTCTGACGTGAATAATGCTGACTTTGATGACATCAAGCTTTTCAAATTGTCCTCTAGCAGTGACATCATCTGTCTCTGCAATAATTACAGTAACAACCAGGAGCTCTGCAGCAGGATTTTCTGGTGCATATGGCAGACAGTAGTGCATACACAGCACTTTTCAGCTCAGTCAGCAACAACCTCCTCTGACTGAGTTGATTTCATCCTGGAACTGGTTTGTTCACAGGCCTGAATATTGCACACACTGGGTCAGCACAGCATAGCCATCTGACTTCCAGAGTGATGTTGGCTCAGCCAGGGCACTCATATTCACTTTTAACTGTAACATAGGGATATTTGATCCATATGATATTATTTCTTCTCACTTAATTACATTTTCTTTAATGTGGCAAGATATGGAAGCAGAATAACAAATCCTCTGTATTTGGAAAAATAAAAAAAGAAAATTATTCAGTTCAAAAATTCTTAAGTTTGGATTAAACTCCAAAAGACAAAAGCTATGTTTCTAAATTTTTCTCCACAAACAAACCTTTCTTCTTTATTTCAATGAATTAACTGCCAATTTAGAGAGTGCAAATACCCTGTGACTCTTCTCAAGTGTGTCATTTTATAATGATCTGTATCCCTGTTTTAGGATGTAGCTTTAGAATGTAGTCTGTTTGTCATCAGAGAAAACACGGAGACTAATATGAAGCTCTTGATGTTGATAGGTCTTCACTCTTTGAGACCAAATATCCTGAAATAACAATGATAAACTTCAAAAGAACTGCATTGCTGAGCAGAATGATGCTACAGACTATTGTCTGTTTAAAGTAAATTCTAAGACTATAGGAATGGTCATAAAATAGTATGGGTTTGGGAAGTTTCTAATAATAAAACCCAACAATTTTGAAAATGAGATCTTCTGTCAAGAAATGGTTGGCATGGTCCTGAAGCTGTTCTTTCTCTTCTTCTTGGAGATGTTTTTGTTTTCCACCATGTGCTTACATGTTCATTGAGCCCTCATAAATTTTACTGTGACAGGACCACTCACGATTTTCCCTAAGTGTGAACGAGTGTATATGAGGGAGGCAGGACAGGAACTGTGCACAGCTGGACATCACCCCACTCTCAAATCAATCTTTCATTTATATGCTAAGCAATTGATGTAAAACTGATAGCAAGCTAACAGGGCAAATGGAAAGGACAATCTATATTTTTCATCATGTATAATTTGTAAAGTAATTCCATCATGCTATAGGGAAGATAGAAGCAAGAGTAAGCATCTTGAAGACTAATGGAATAAGCTTAGTCTAAACAAAGCATTTAGTAGAAATGTTAAGCAGCCCGAGCAGGAAAGAAACCCCCCCAAAAAACCCCCTTCTGCATCCCCACATGATATTCCACTAACCACTAGCAGAGCCCAAGGCATCAGTCTCAAAGGTTAATTTAAATACAGAAGCAGCTAAAATCAACATAATCTTGATGAAAATATAAATTCCATAATGTTTGGTTATTTTGTACTTTTATTATGCTTTTTCTATTATGAAAATCTATGTTTATAGATTCTTTTGCTTTTAAATCTTCTCTGGTGACAAAATCAGTTCTAGATTATCTGGTGAATACTAAGCATATCATTCCATAAATCAAGTCCAATATTTTTGCATAGTGGATGGGCAGCTCCCCCAAGTGTTTACCAACCATTGTGTTGTGTGTTTTTTTGGTACAAAAGCCTTCTTCTAGGTGGGTAAGGAAATGTCTTGGTATACACTAGACAGAGTATTTGGCAGCCAGCAACACAGTGGCATAAGAAACAAGTGTGATGGCAAAGACAGCTTGTGTAAGCACCACAAGCTTCTCTTGCAATGAAACATATGAGACAAAAGCTAAGGGACAAAGTATTTCCCTAGGTGCATTAATTATTAGCATCAGGGCATTGAGGAAACCCCTCAAGATGAATTTGAATTTGAAATAAAATATGCTGTAAAGAGAGAAGTAGATTTATTCTGGGTTAGCATCATTTAGGGAAAGGCAAGCACAAAAAAAAAAAAAAAAGCTTTGTCAAAAGACTGGATGTCAGCTTTTTGGGTACTGTGGAGAAGCTATTTTGGGTATGCAGAGATCATTGGAGGTCTTGGTGTGTCTACAGGCATCCTCAGACATATAATTCCATGTGCTAAACTCTATTTTGGTTAAAAAACTTCTTGAGGTATCTGGAGCTAGGAGGGGTTTCTGAGCAATGACAAAACTACAGGCATAATGTTCTGCAGAGGTGTCAAAGCCATAAGAGCACCAGTTACTATCAACAGTGGCAAATCCTCCAGAACAGGACCAAGGTCACCCAGCGGCTGCGGGGCAGGGCAAACAGCCACCCTCACTTCAGGAACTGATAATACAGGGCGTGGAGGAGCAACAGCCCCTCTCCTGCCAAGTGCCGACCGAAGAATCCCTGGCAAGCTCTCGAAGGCAGGTTGTCTGTCTGAATCCTAGGAATCTCTCCACCTTTACAGCTCTCTTCACATCACCTTTAGCCACAGCCCCGCAGGCACTAAGCAAGGCTGACTCACAACTTCCTACGGATTCCTGGGAGCAGCCTGCCACCTACTGCCTAGACAAGCTCTCGGTGTCCGCACATTCCCACCGGAATCACAAGAAAGCCTGTTTTACATGGGATCTCGACCACCTTGATGCTTCTGAATTTGGAGCCAAATTCATCTTGGATGTTAAAAGACCCGTTCTGCCCTTCCAGCACTAACTTCTTTTTTAAAGGAGTAGAAAAGATATTATTAACAATTTTCTTCTAGATAACATGTGCAGAAAGTTGATAGGTAAATTAGTATCAAATGAATAGATCTTGCTGCCTCAGAAAATACCAGAATTCACTACACACTTGGCTTAGGGATTAACCAATGATTCTTTCTAATTGACAAGAACTTTTATTCACTCATATTCAATGGCAAAACTTCAGGGGATGATTATGTTTTTCTGACCTTCTGTTAGCCTGTGTTCATCTTAATCTGTGCTTAATTCCTGTCGTCAGCTAATACAGCAGAACTTATAAATGGAAGAACAGAGGGAAAACATCTTTGCTCAGTCAAGCTGTTAATTACAAGCTTAGCTTTGCCATACCAAATTTCCATGCTGACCCCAAACTTCCCACCAGCATTTTATCACTTCTTGGTGATTACAATGAAGAGTCCAACCTATCATATCTGGGCACCACTCAATGTGACACCAGGAATTACAGCTGGGAATTTTTCAGTGTTCTGTCATCTGTAGTCAGATGCTGTTGCCACACACAGATAGAAGCTTTCTATCAGAAGTCAACAAAAGGTACTTGTTCTAGAAACAGCTATTTCAGGCCTAGCAAGCTTGAAACTTTGTATTTTTCTAATTTAGGGAAAATCTAGAACATTAAAATTCTAAAAAATCAAGCTATTAATGGTAGTAACTGTAGTAACTTGAGAAATGACTCATGGCAAGGAAATTCCCACCTCCAAATTCTCCTTCAAGATCTTGTACTAGTGTAACTACTGAAAATTATGATATAATTAAAACCAGTTTATTGTTGCAACAAATTGATACTGCTTTTAATAGCAGTAATCACATTAAAAAAGGCACTTCTTGAGGTACTAAAGTTAATGATCAGAAACTGATCACTGACTTTGTGTTGCCTTCTGTAGTACTGAGCAATGCTGCTTGAAGTACACTCAGACAGCACATGAAGAAGAGACACAAAAGTATATATAAGACAAAAAACAGTGAAGGGAATGTGAAAGTATGCAATATACTTGCAGCCACCTCCTGGAAATCCTCACCTGTGTGGGAACATGCACAGTTCCCACTCTCACCCTGAGAGCACTTGCACAAGCAAAGCCTTGCAGAGGTAGGTCTGCCTAGAGGTAAAGACATGAGCAGTGAAACAAGGGACAACATGGTAAGCTGCAAACACCTCAAATTTTAGGCAGGGCTATTAAGTCTCTCTAGGACCTTGAGAGGAAGAAATAAATCTTTCTAGGCGAAAAAAACCCCCACCAAACCAACCCACAATGAAGCAGTTATATTCTGCATAGAGATGCCTGAGGCCAATAGCAATAAAAGGAAACAGAATCCTATGTGATGAGCTTGGTACAAGTTGGAACATTGTCAAACATAGCTTCAAGTTTTTTTAGTTTTGATTTTAATCAGCAAAGTCCATGCTGTGCCCTTGTTTATTGGTTAAACTAAAGTAAATTTAGGGCCACAACTGAACAGTGTGTCTTTATCTGCAATATGCCGAGTCATCACTTTGTGCTTCTGTCAGAAGCTGTATTAGTGTTCCTAAACAACTGAGTGCACCAGAACTTGAAGCACTGGTCAGAGAGAAAAACAAGTTTTGTTCAAAGGCATAATTGCTACTCACTTTTACATAAGAAAAAACCCAGAAAATAATAAATATTACATTTTCTCTTAATGACCACCAAAATGCTTAGTTTATTCAAATACAATAAACTAACAATTCAGTTTTAAGCTATTTCTGTATAAAATAT
Organism: Hafferia zeledoni; assembly: GCA_035583235.1. Taxonomy (NCBI): domain Eukaryota; kingdom Metazoa; phylum Chordata; class Aves; order Passeriformes; family Thamnophilidae; genus Hafferia; species Hafferia zeledoni. The sequence goes on from JAWWEV010000083.1 coordinate 42,489,493, forward strand.
GTTGTATACCTCATTGGTTTCAATCCTATTTGTGCATAGAAAAGTTTTCTTGCAGGGGTCAGGTCACTTCAGATCATAAGATTCACATTGAAGTAATTAATCAGCATATGTGGTGTTATGCAAATAATTACCTCTTCATAAAAGATTCACTTTGAACATCCTCAGTTCAAAAAAGGCTCAGGGCCTTTTTTGCTAACAAATCACTTGTTTTGCTGATTGTGGGGGAGAAGCATCAGTAAAAAGCTCCAGCACTTATGAAACTGGTTTGTACATTCAGGAATGTTATTCTTGACACTCCAGTAGGGAAATATATTTCTCCTTTCAAAATGGAATTTGGACTGAAGGCAGGAAAAAAAAGAATTCTGTGTTTGTAGGATAGAGAACATGGTCCTTTTCATGGCTGCTATAACGTCACCCCAATTGAGGGACAGTTCAAGCATTTTTAAACTTAGTCTATCCTCCTCTCACGTGGACAGCACTTAACTTGTTAACCAAACAATTAAATAAGCACACTAGCTAATTTCACTTCACTGTTAAGTAATTTCTCAAACATGTGATTAATTCATATAATCCAAATTGTTTTATTGGTATGATACAATGATAACTTATTGTTTTCCAGATATTAAGAGGTGTAAATAAGGATATATTCAAGTTTCTTCTCTTATATGCCTCTCTGCCATATACTAAAAATGTGACAGCAGAAGTTCAGGGAAATTTGGCCAAAAAACAAACTAGCACTAAATATGATTACATAAGTATCCATATGCTTATGCTTAAAAAACAACAGCATATGCTTTATATACCATTTGGTGGTCACGATCTGTGTCAAAGCAAAGCAGAAAGTGTGGGAAGATAATATGGATAATACACTGCCTGAAATGGATGCTAGAAGGGGTGTTAACTCACTGCGTGCATTTCTGCCTTGCTTGTTGTGCTTGCTCAGATGCATCTACTTCTGTTTCCATTAATTCGGCCAAATGACCCAGTGATCTGGAAATGAAAGGTGAAATACTCTTTCATCATCAGAAGCTGAAATATTGATATCTCTGCAATACTGACAAATTGGTAAGGGATCTCATGATTCAGCCATAACGAGAGAAATGAAACCAGTGACAGCATGAGGAAAATGAAGGTGAAACTGTAAAGACCTAAGAAAAAATATCTACCAACTCAAAAGAAACCAGAAATTTCTAAATCACTTGCTTCTGCTTATTACAGGAAATGGGAAAGAGCCTGAAATCATGCTGACTGATGCTCTTTTTATGACTCACTGTGTCCAGCATTCTTGCATTGCAGATGTCATTCAACAACAGAGGAAAGGCAATCTATTTGCTTCTCTGTATCTGTGGCTTGCAATGCAGTTTAGCATTATTGCAGTGTAATACTGTACTCTCCTTCTGTTGTTAATGTGGATGTAATCCGATTATCCCTGTAAATAGCTCATTTCACCAGCTTTATAAGCACCTGTGCCCAGCTCTTCAGAGCCTTCCTCCAAGGAGAGGGTGTGTTGCCTAGTAATATGCCCCACCCTCATTCAGACCAGCACTGGTGATCACTGGTGTTGCACAGAGAGCTTAAAACATTTCTCACATAAAGGACCAGACCGCTTGCCTGTGAACAGTGAGGGTGAGACTCTGCCTATAGGGAAGATCAGTGAGCGCACCCCCATGGGCTCAATCGCTTTATTTTTTTCCATGGGCTCCACTATGTCATTATTTGCATGTGCACCAACGATTATTCACATGCCAAAGACAATGTCTTGATTTGCTGCCTTTTCCTGACAAGCTGAATGATCAGGCCCATGGTTCAGCACAGAGCCTCCTCAGTGCACTACCCAAATGACAACAGCCACTCACCTCTGTTGGCCTGGATCCTGCTTGCTCCAGCTCTCCTTTGTGCTACTACAGGGACAAGGAGGTCAGTGACTTGTGGGCCAGCTGGAGCTTGTTGACTCTGTAGTCAACAAGCCAAGGAGACTTGGTGGTTGCCTCCCTCCAGGCTCTGGTCTACCCAACACGTCTGAGATGGCAGAAGGCTTTAATGTCTTAATACCGGAATTACTTATTTGTAGATACTTGACATTACATTGTATTTTTATTTAGAAGAGTGATGCAGCATTATGCTGAAACCACAACACAAGCCTGATGCAATGGTTGTCAAGGACTCCAGCAGTACACTGCTATCAAGTCCTGAAAGCTGTCAGAGGAAAAGGGAGAACCTGCATTATGTTGGTCGTTATTTGGAGATCCAGAGTCCAGGATTCCAGGGTAATTGTGTATGACCTTTCAGATCTGAGATCTGTCCGCATGGGGAGGTGGCACAGCTCCCAGAATCAAGGTTTTTACTCTCTCCATCAGGAGTTTCAGGTTTAAATACCAGTTAAATCAGACGCACTTTGTGCCATCAGTGTGTGACACGCCAACTCTGCCATCCAGGGACAGGGTGGCTTTGTGGGCCATTCTTTGCAGTGGAAAGTTACACCAAGATGTAAAGCTACACATAGGAAAACAGTTTAAAATACCACTGATGATGACTTTTAGGTATTCTGACTGAAGTGAGGCAAAAGTAAAGTCACTACAGTTAATTTTCAGTTTTCCATGTCAAAAAGGGATGGGGTGGGGAGAGAGCAGCTTAAGTTGCCTATTAAGATGTGCATACCCGAAACCACATATACACAAGGCTATACTAACCTCTGAAGTAGTTGTAAACTGTTTCTTTGAAAAGCAGGGGTAGATACTAAGCAGCACCATCCAAAATCTGGAAAGCAGCAGGTGTTGAGCATCCCATTTTCTGTGCCATGGTGGAGCCAGGGGTGTCTGGTGAAATCTCATAATGAAACAACTGAATGCTTCGAGAAGTTGAACACAGCTCAGCAAAACAGCTTTCGAACTAACGTGGACTGCCTGTCTGCCAGTAAACAGATAATTACACTCTTTGTTTTATTATTAAATTATGTCGCTTAATTGAACTTTTATGAAACCAAAATACATTTCTTTAAATCCATCATGAAAATGTGTTCTACTTGTGGATCCTGCACATAGGGGATTAACTAGTGTTGAGGTGGGGGTTGTCACTGGTACATAGAAAATGCTTAAGATTAAATGGTTATAAAAACAATACAACTTTCACATACTATGCAACTTAGATCTTTCAGCCAGAAGCCTTTTCATCCTTCTGCTGTTATGGGCAGTGATCTAGTCACAGATGAATTGAGAGTTGGGGAATGTTATTAGGCTACAAAATGTTCTTTTGTTTTTGCAAAACCACCTTGCAGATGTATCATTCATAAATGGCTAGTCTGGATTTCTCAGCTACCAGTCATCCTAAATGGTGAAGAGCACAGGGACGGACAAGGGGAATGTTTATTTAAAAAAAAAAAAAAAAGGAAAAAAGAAAGATTTTTTATGATTCACATTCTTTCACAAGGCTATAATTTCAAAGTCTTGGTCTGCAAGTTATGTCATCATAATCTTCTCTGCTCTTCATGAACAATTTTTGATGGAAGGAAGACTGGATATTAACAGGAACACTCTTACTCTCTGAAAATAGTAAGACTTTTCTGATTCTCTAAGGCACTGTGGGCAAGATAAAGAATTCCTTTGTTGCTTTATCCACAATTATTTTCATTGGGCTTTATAATCTCACTCCTTTCCAATTCTGGGATTTTTCCCCAGGCAAGGGAATCAGAGAATTAGTGCTTACCTTTCCTCTATATGCTGTATAGGCTGCAGTGGGGAGTCAAGAGTATGCAAGTGACTTCTTCATAACTCTTGCTGATTGAAGACTGTATTGCATAAGCAGAAAACCTGTTATTTGTTTTTCAGATGTCCTTTTGGTTTAGATGACCAAAATTCTGAGCAGTTCTACTAAAAATTCCTCACTGAATTTTTTCACTGTCCCAATAATTCTCTCTGCTCCCGAAACACCTGAGTGCTCAAAGTCACTTTTTTTGATTTTTTTTTTCTTTTTTGTTACACTAATTGCTGAACATAAACCTTGGTCATTCTGTCAATGTCCAGTTTCTCAGATTAGTAGCATTCCTACTCCTGAGCTAGCATTTAAATTTAACTTAGATGTTTCAGTAAGAAGCAACATTTAACAAAAGAATTGACAAAGAAGTTGACAATTCAATGTCTTAAGTATGTGAATTTCATAAGGTAGGAGCATGTCCTCAAACAAATAAGACATGTAAAACATGATATGACATATGGTCACCTAGATCAATACATTGACTAAGCCTGCAAGGTTCACTGTCATCTGTTTTGGTTCTCCTGCCCATAAAGAGAGACAGGGAGAGATCAAAGAGCAATTTTGCTGCCTTTTTTTTTTTTTTTTTCTCCACAGGAGAAGTGTGTTTCTGCTAAAAAGTACATCATTTTTAAAGGTTGTGCTGGGATACTTGGAAATTATATGCAGGACTATGCACAAAAAGAAACAGTAATTTCAACTAGTAAATATTAAAAGCAGAAGGATGTTGTGAAAATAAATTAATTCATGCTCCTGGAGCACTCAGAGGACTGAGGAATGTCAATATGGAAATGAGTAAATCTGAAGCTTGAATTATAGAGTTGGTAAAGCAGACACTAAATAAATCTTGGACCATCAAACTGAGCAATGTGAATGGAACACAGGATAGCATGCATGTGGATTCAATGAGTCCTTTCATCTCAGGGAGAGAATAAGGCAAAGTTCCCATGGAAAAACATGGTACATAAGCATGCAACTATTTGCAAAGGCAATCCTAATCTTCTGGAATTTTTTAACTCTCAGATACTTTCGCTTTTACAATGTCAATATTGCATACTTGTTTACATGTGTAAATGTGTAATTCTCTAGGTAGATTTTAAAAATCCACATAATTATGATGTGGGATTATATCACATACTACATCTAGATCTACAACACAAGAGTATTAACAGTAACTAAAAGAATTAAGTTGCCATCTACTAGAGAGGATATTAAATACCTGTGGGCATTAGGTTTCTCAGCCTGAGTTTTCCTGGGCAAACTGTGGTTTCTAGTTCAGCAGACTATTGTGGGTACTGCCTCTTTTGTCCTGTGTTTTTCAGCCTGTTGCTCTGCTGAGCCCTTTCTCCTGCTCATTGCTTCTACATTTGAATTTTCCTAGCACCATATGTTGATTCAGCTTCTATTCCTCAGCTCAGCCCCTGTCTCCTTCCCTAGACATGCCCAGTCCTTCTCCTCAGCTACTTGTATCATTGTTTCCCCATGCCAGATTTAAGTATTTCAAGGTATTTCCTTACTCTTCTTTTTTCTTTCCCTCCTCTTTGAGTTGTCTGTACCAGTTTTCTAGAGAAGTCATTTTTTCCCTACATAAGAACTTGTTCCATTCACAGTAAAATTTTCCAGAATCGTAGCCTTACGGCACTTCCATCTTCCCATTCTCAGGTCTGGCCTGTCAGAGCTGACTGATCACCACACCCTTCTCCCTCAGCTGTTCCAGACCTTTATCCATCCTATGATTTCCAAAAGCAAACCCCATTCCCTCTCAGCTGAGGGAGCTGGGGGTGTTTAGCCTGGAGAAGAGGAGGCTCAGAGGTGACCTCAGCACTGTCTGGAACTCCCTGA
>JAWWEV010000083.1:42495181-42587185 GCA_035583235.1 Hafferia zeledoni
ACTGGAGTTGGACCAAGGGTTGGACTTGATGATCTCGGAGGTCTTTTCCAACCCAATCGATTCTATGATTCTATGTTCTGGTCTTCTTTTCCTATGTTGCAAGTTTTTCTGGTCTTCTTTTCCTATATTTCAATTTTCTCTGTGCTTAGGCCCCTTGCCTTTCTCAGAGTCTACTGTTTCTTGAACACCTCTGTGGGTTTCAGACCGTTCCACTGCATGGGCTGTGTGTCAACAGTGGAAACAAACACTGACTGGGACATCTGCAGTACCTTCTGTCACAAAATGGTCCCCAAGAGCCAGACATTTCAAAGAGCAGTTTACCTTAAGCAGACTTGCAATGCTAAGCTGAAGCATCCCCATGATGAAATAAGTATATGGAAGTTTTCACTGTCATATTTTATCAAGGCTTTCACTGAACACATATGTACAGAGTTTCTTCAGATGTGTACAACCTGGCTAAATGCAGTCAAAAGAGAAGGTAGTTAAAGATTTGCCCTATGAAATGGTTGCTATTTTCTTTTAAATGCAATAAACAATACATTTCTCCTTTATTTTTTCCTTTAAAAAAACATAACCACACTTTTAAAAAATAATGTCATTCTTAGTAGCTCTTACATCATTATGCATTGTCATTTAAGTCCATGAAAAGACTCATTATACTATAAATGATATCTGAGATATTAAGTAAATCTGTTACATTCACTTTCCTTACACCAGATGTACCCACATAAACTACTAAAACTGGATTGCAACTAATATTGGAACCTATCTATTGGAAGGCAAAAGAGTTAAAAGATAATCTGTAGATTGCCTTCCAAAGACACACCAAACAGACCAGGCTACACAAGGCTATAGGTGGATGATCAAAGGTTGTTATGGGAGCCCTTACTGCACACAGGTTGCTGCCAAGATGAAAGGATTATCCAAACAGAAGAGGAGTTATTTTAGCCAAAAGGAATGCCATGAATATGAATACAGACTGGCATGAATCAGCTTACTGAGGATGCTTATTAATTATTCAACAAAATTTATCATGGAGCTAATTAGCCCAAGCTACAGTTATTAGCAAGCTCTTAGCTGAGATAACAAACAAGTTATCATTTAACAAGTCTATCAGGAATTTCAGAATTATTAATGGAGAGCATCCAGAAGGTTCCTTTAATTAATGGCACAGAGAAGATAAATTATCAATACTATCTGCATTTACTTTTAGACAAAACATGTCATGGTACATAAAAATTTGATGTGAGCTTTGAACTACTGGCAAATTGTCTTAATGCATCTTTGGGATAACAAAGAGTGGAACACAGACTGATGTAGCAATGTGGGTCTGATTTCCAGAAGGCCCTCTGTATAATCTGCATTTTGGCATCTGCCACAACATAGGACTAAAAGTGACAAGATTCAGGACAGAGGTTTTCAAAGGTCTGGTATTCAATTAGTTTCAGGTGGGACTTGCATGTTTACCTTCCCCTTGTCCCTTTCACAAATATTTCTGTTATCCTCTCTCACTCAAGTCCTATAATTAGTCATCAAAGGATTAAAGGATTATTGTTATTGTTACTTGGTCAAATAAAAATTACAATTATTAAGTATATTTCCTCCTAATTATCCTAAATTTATACTAAGCTGTGGTATACCACTTAGACACAGTCTTTAAGAAGCCTGGACAGATCCTCACTATTTCATGGCAGAAAAACAGGAGTTAATCTCAGAGTGGATGGTCCTGTACCCTCCAACACTGTAAACATATTGTGAAGAAGTAACTATCCCCAATTCTAGTAGGAACTTATTTTCTTGTAAGACAAGGAAGGGTGGGAGAATCTCTCCTTTCTCTAAAAAGGTGATAAAAAGTTCTGTCCTATCATTAGGAACAGTATTAAGAAAGGAAGTCAATTTGTCCTTTGCTTGCTGCTTGCAGGCTAGGTAAAAACTTGTTGTTATTGCTATAAAACACAATGTATCTGCTTTAAAAACATTGGGATCCCTGCTATTATAGGTTGTATTTACAATCATTGCATTTACTGTTGCTGCAGAGAATCTCAGCACTGCCTCTCTCTCCTGCGTCTGTCTGAGGTGCTTGAAGAATTCAGCCATCCCAAACCACAGCCTGGCAGAACAGGCGCTGATCACAGAAATAGCCAGTGGAGTATTCATTATTTAGCAGTGGACCAGAACTCCTCATTCCTTCCAGATTTCAATAATAGGATGGTAAGGAGAGTCCTTGCTCTCTAGATTGGAAGTGGCCTGAACTCTTTTGGAAATGAAAGTATTAAACAGCCAAGGTCAGATTGACATTTGCAGCACTCCATATGAAAGATGTAGAGGAAATGAGTTTGCTTCTCCAAAGTGGATTGAAGCAATATAATATTTTATCTTTTAAGAAGGCATCAAAACTTTGTTGGCTTTTTCTCTGACTAATAATTTCAAAATCATTATTTCACTTTCTCTCTTATTTTCTCACTCAATCTGCGCCCTCCTTTCCTTTCATCAGCTGTTTGCATTACAATCCAAGTTAGCATCACTACTTAGACAAAAGCATGTCCAAAAATAGAGGGAAACACAGAAACTGAAATACTACCTTGGGCTGAATAAATATACTGAAGTATAATCTCTGCTGTCTGATTAAAATCTATGAAAATATTGATTACAACTTTTTAAACACTATTATGGAAATGACATTCTTTGTTTTCAAGTAATAAACATCTAACAAGCTGTTGCTTTACTTGATGTGTTTTACCTACCTATATTAACACCACAAAAAAAGTATTAAGATAAAATATAACCCCTCTAAACAAAAAATCATCTGAGCCAACTAATCAACAAACCCATAAATTGCTCCAAGCCTGTCCAAAAACTGTTCCATGCACTCAGCCAGAGAAACTCTTCTGAGTCCTACGACCTCCCCCTGAAGTTCGATTTCTGCAATTCCTATGTTAATAAAACATTAAATCTTTTCTTCCCCCCCTCTGGAAGTTCTGTAACCAAAAGCAGTTTCTCAGCTTCCCAAAAGTAATGTTATTTTCCCATTAGTGCTATTTTACCGTGGTGTCCCAGATTCAGAGAACTGGAGTTAGCAAATAAATGACTTGACTTACTAGTATTTAAAGTATCTTGTGTAAAATGTAAGACACAATAGTTTATGACAATGAAAATGGCATTTAAAAATAGCAATTTACCGCCTGTGATTTTGATCTTTTTTTCTCCCCAAGATAATTAGTTCCAGTTACAATTTGTTCCTCATTTGTAGATTCTAATGACGCTATTTTAAAGGGAAGGCCATGGCAAGACCACGTTCTGACGCAAGTCGTGTTTCAAAATACTCAAGTACTCGCAGTATTCATGAAATATAGAATTCATGGAGAATTTTAAGATGTTACAACGCTGCCATGGATTTGCCACACTTTGGGAATAGCCCATGTGGAAGTTGGGGCGCTCGGGTCCCGTCAGCGCTCCCGAGGCTGGTCCCGCTGACCACACAGCGCAGGGTTCAGCCCCAGCAGCACTTAACATTTCTCCTAAAACCGCACAAATGACACGGGTGACAATTAAAAAGAGTGGTTTTGATTATTCGACACGCCCTTTTCCCGGCTGGACAGCGCACGGGCTGAGGCGGGAGGGGAATGGAGGGCGAGGGACATTCCTGAGGGGAATGGAGGGCGCCCCTTTGCCCCCGGCGCCTCGGCGCGTGCGCGGGGAGGCGCTCCCCGGAGAGCGGGGCAGGGCAGGGCAGGGGGCGAGGGTGGGTGGGAAGGAGGGAGGGGAGGAAGGACAGAAGGAAGGAGGGAGAGAAGAAAAGAGGGAGGGAGGCCGGGCCGGGCCGGGCCCGTCAGGTGACCGCGTCCCGTGACCGCACGGCGGCTGCGCCGGGGGCGGTGTCGCTGCCCGCGCTAAGATGGCGGCCTCCAGCGCCAGGCTCTGAGGCGGCGGGAGCGGAGTAGCGGCTGCCGCCCCCGGCCGGCTGCGGGGCGAGCGCCCCGATCGCTGGGACAGCGAGCGCTCTGCTGGTGGGGCAGGTCCGGGCAGCGCGGGCTCCCCGGCCAGGTAAAGCCCGGCGGCGGCGGGGAGGGGAGGGAGGTGAGGGGGCGGCCCCGCTGCCTTGCTCGGGGCCGGGCAGAGCTGGGGGCAGCGCTCCCTGCCCCGGGGCTGGTGCTGCCCCGGCGGAGCCGCCCCTCGTCCCCAGCGCGGTGCCTGTGCTGCCGCTCCAGCCCTTCGCTTCCTGCGTGCGAGCGGAGCAGCGCTGGGTTCCTCCCAGCCCCAGCCTGCCGTGGCTCACCCGGAGTGCCCGCACTGGTGCGGCTGCTGTGGCCGCCGGGCACAGCTTGTCCGCCTTTTCCCATGAGTGCTGGCGTGTCCATTAAGAAAATATACGTGATTTACCTCCTCCTGGCCTCAGTCAAAAATACACCCATCATGAGATGCTTTGGGAAATAATTTATGAAGGGGGAGAGAGATGTGGAGGAGATTTGTGCTCAGAGATGAGATTTTATTTCCTTTTTGAGTGCTAAGAGTATGCGTGATGAGCATAGGCAGAACTAAATACATCTTTCAGGAAATCTGCCCTTAAATGTGTTTATTTTTCCAAGAGTGTTTGAATTTCTCCCGTGGATGCTTTTCACTTGCTTTTTGTTTTCTGAAAGTCTGAACAAGTAGGTATCCTGAGTGGTGTTCTGTGTGCAGTGAGCTGCCAGCAGCGTTTGGGACAGGTTTTCCTGGTGGGTGGAGTGGAGCTTGCACCTTGATAGCTGTATCTCTGCTGAGGATTAAGCTCTGGCCTGGAAAAATGTTGTCTTAGCACTTCAGTTTGCATGGGTAGGGTTTTTTCTCTTTTCAGCTTGGCACTCTCTAGCTGAGGCAATGTTTGAGCATTCTGCTTGGGGGGAAACATAGGCATGTAAGTTGATTTGAGGACTTGCTATTAATGCACTTTATCTGTGCTCTGTGGCTGCTTTTGAAGTTAATGTAATCTGAAATGTATTTTCCCTTTTTCTCCTGTACTCTTTCCCAAATAGCATCTGTGATGGTCTGAGAAGATGAAGTTGATTAGATAACTGCTTTTTTTCCTGTTACTTAGCACAGATTAAATAATACTGAATTTCAGAAAATATTCCTTGTTTTAGAACCTAAGTTCTTTAAAGTCTTTTCTTGGTTATTAGTCAGTTGTTTACATTGGCAACGTGCGTGTTGAGAGATGTGTAGAAAAGAAGGGAGGCTCTTCAAGGGACTGCTACTGACTCGAGTTTCATTTTCGGATTGTGTTAGGAAGATGCTCTTCTAACAGTCTGCCATGAATAAGCTCAAAATAACAGGATCATTAGGTGTACAAACGCTATTTGGCTCTGGCTTGCTTCAGTTCATGGATATGCAGCTTGGTCTAATTGCTGCCTGTTGTAGGGGCAGCCAAGTGCCAGAACACTTAACTAGAAACTACTGTCTCATTTCTATTCTTACTGACAGTTTTTCCCACTCGCTACAAATTTCTGAGTGTTTGGAGACTCAGAGCCGTGTTTCTGTCCCTTAGTGGTGTAGACTTGCTAGGAACTTTATCCTTGAATTTTAGCTTTGTTGGAATACATTTCTAAAAAGACTTATTTCAAAGGTATTGCTCGATCCTCTGTGTGTCATGTGGCATTTTTCATAGTTTCCAAACACATATTTGTCCTGAGGGACTGAATCACTCAGTGTTTCCAGATTTTAAGCTGGGGATTGGACTGGAGGCCCAGATCTGTGTTTCAGACTGAGGAGGTGACTTTGGTTTTAACTTCTGTTTGAAGCTCAGTAAGTGAAACTTACTGACTTAATAGTTCCTCAGCTGGCATTCAACCGTGTCTTGAGGTGTTAACCTTCAACTGTTCAACCTCTTGATCTGCTTCCAAAAATCTACTCTCATGTCAAAAAAATTAACAACTGTCTTGCCTCACCAATAGAACAATATTCTGAGGAAATATGTCAAGATGGATAAATTGTGACTGAAAGGAGCACTTTTTTTACTTCCCCCCATTAGTGAGTAAACCCTTTTATTCTGATACTCACCTGTCTAGCTGGTGAATCAGATCGGTTCAGAATGCTCAGGTAGATGGAAAAGAAAAACAGAATCTTCCACACTTGTTTTTGTCTTTAATGCCTGTTCTCAGTGAGGAAATGGAAGCAGTCACCTGGAGGATGGACACCAATATCATCACCATCATTTCTAGTACTTGTAAGGTTAAAATTCTCAGCCTGTTTCTGTCTTGGGTCACTGAAGGTGAGATTTCTGCTATCACTGAGGCAGAATGCACTTAGAGCTAAGTCCCACCAGATTCTTAGAAGAGGCTTTCTCCTCTTTCAAAAAGGACTGAGAGTTCCTGCACAACAGATTAAGAAATCTCAGTTTCCACATCTAATTAGACTGTAGTACTTTAAGAGAAAAGCGCTGTTCTAGGAAGAGAAGATAGTTTAGTGCTTGTTAAAAAGCATTTGCCTGAAGGTAAAACTCTGCCAGTTAGTGCACACAGCAGTGAAAGAGGCAGATGAAACCCAGACAGCTGAAACATTTTGGTGCAGAAAAACGAATTTGTTTAAATAATGCCTTTAAAGCTACAGAGGTGTAGGTGACTGGAAATCAGGCCCCAGACTTGTAAGCTAGAAGATAGATATGTAGAACCACAGATTAACTGAACCTTGGGGATTTTTTTCAGTGCTTTGTTCTCATGTTTTCTAGTTGATTCCTTATTTTATGCTTGTAGTATGTCTTTTCTCAGAAAAGTCACACTTGAGCTTGCTATGAGTATCTCTCCTTGTGTAGTAAAGACTTTCCAGGAATTCTAACTTGTATTGCACCAGGCTGGAATAAATTTTTAACAAGAAATCTCAGTTTCTTATCAGCGTTTCTCTTCCTCTTTCCCCCCACTGAAACACAGTAATAATTCTGTGTGAGGCTCTGAATCCAACCTTAGCATTAGTTAAACCTTCATTTAAGAAAGATCTGGAAGTTTTGTAACAATAGAGGACTAATATGATCAGGAAAAAGTCAATCTGAGTTCTGCACTAGACTTTGGACCCACGTCCAAACTTCTGCCTTTATTTAAACTGAAGGACACTTATGTATAATTACAGATACGCCTGTTGCTTTGATGCCTGCAAGGTCACAGCTTTGTTTCTATCTCTACAAGTGCTACTTTGAGACTGACTTGTCTCCATTTCCTGAAATAGGTTGTTTTCCCAGATGGTAGTTTTGTCTGAAGAATGTGAAATCATGGAAAAGTGCATGCAAGTTGAGTGCAGCTTCTGTAATATACCTGCTCATGTAAAAGGCCCTTTTCAACTCAAACTGTTCTGTGATTCTGTATAACTTACACTGTGAGGCAAGGGAAGTCCTGGGAGCAGTTCAGGCCCCTTAGTTTAAGGGGTTGCTATTTCTGGTACCTGAGGCATTCAAAAATGTGGTTTCAGCTCTTCCCCCAAAGCTGTTTCACTGCTATTTACGGTACTAAATGAACCAAATAGGAAAGTATTGCTGAACTTCTGTCCTGTGAAAGAGCTGATTAAAATATCCAGGGCATATTTCGGAGGAGTTGCTTTAGTTAGGCTCCCAGAAGAAGCTGCAAGCTGGAGACAATATTTTGCCTGCAGGAGCCTCAGATTGTCTAAACAGACTCTGAGTTCAGCATGGGCTGCTCTCTCAACCAGACAAAACATGTTTATAAACTGCTACTTCCAAAGTACTTGTTGCCTCTGCTCCAGTGGAAATAGAACAGCTGAACTGGGTGTTTCTGTAGTATCAAACCCTTGAGAACCATGAGTATGGCACAGGCAATGGCTGTGCTGCCAAGTGTGCAAAATAACCCCTCAAGTTGTGATTTTTCTAGTGTTACGTGCCCCAGGACACTTGAGATGATTATTAAAATTGAAGCCTTATTGTCATGAGTGCTTTTATGAGTGATGTAACAAATTCAACTAAATGTTGGTGTAAAATCAGTTAGCTTTTTAAAGCTATGTTGAGTACAGGAAGAAGAGGTCAAGGTAACAACAATGTTCACTTATTTTAGGAAATGAGTATGATATGACTGAACAGGCCACTATAGCTTACTCTGGCAATATGGCTGAGCTTGATTAGTCATAAATCCAGATGTGTGCTGCAAAGTCAATGGTTATACTGCCTTAGGTGCTAAAATTACAGTGTATCACATTGTAGACAGTACAGTAAGAATGATGGCCACACTGTTTCTGTCAGAACAAGTGAAGGAAGAAAACTTGGTTTCTTCTAAAATGTCTTTGGCATCAGCTATTTTTTTATCTTGCTTTTACTGTGGAACTGGAGACAACTGAAAAAAGATTGCTGGACTTCCACACAGCAGCTCAGAACACTGGGCTATTGTTAGCCTTTCCCTCTGTCAAACTGCTGGAAAAAGTGTACAAGAAATAGTTGTTACTAGATTTTGGTGTATCTTGCCTCTGTGGTGGGAGGAATGGTGACAATCCCTGTCCAGAAATGTAGGGAGTAAAGCATGAAAACTGAATAATTTTAGTAGTTTTGACCTAAACAAAAAAGTCCAGGGAATTTATCACTTCCACTTAACACAGAATACTTCAAGTATCAGTATCCTGATGCTGGTGTTGAAATTACTGGAGACTGCTGGTAGTTCATAAATGTGTTTCTCAATTCTCTGTTATTAAGATCAGATGTTTCCAATAGTGAGAACATCTTGCTTTAAATATTCTAGAGCTAGTGGTGTTCAGGTTTGGGAGACTTAATAGAGCTGGTCAAAGGAGTCTGGTATTGGTGAAACTGCAATTACAAATAAATAGATCTTTTAATCCCATGCTTAGTGGAGTTAGTCTTGTTATAAGCCTCTTATTTTATTTTTACTAATACATTAGTCAATGTCAAGAAAATGGCTTTGAAAGAGAGGTATGAAGGTTGAGTGTCTGGCACTTTGTTCTGAAAGATAACTTTGTCACACAAAACGATCAGACCTGAGGTGTGCTACTGTACAGTAAGTAGTTTGGGTAGACTGTTCTGATTCCTATTCATGGTAATAATAATACAATATAATTCTTAAATCTGGTGAAATGAATTTGAGGAATAGTCATAGAATGCTCTGGGTTGTAAAGGACCTCAAAGAACATTTAGTTCTAACCCCCCTGCCCATGACCTGCTGCTCATGCTGATTTTGATGCAGCCCAGGATATGTTTGGCTGTCTGTGCTGTGAGTGCAAATTGCTGGGCCATATCAGGCTTTTTGTCCACTCAGACCCTGAAGTCCTCCTCAGAACTGCTCTCAAGCCATTTTCTGTGCCTGTATTTGTGCTTGGGATTGCCCTGATGCAGGTGCAGGACCTTGCACTTGGCCTTGTGGAAGTTCATGAGGTTCCCACATGCCCCTCTCTCACGTCTGTCCAGGTCCCTCAGGATAGAGTCCCTTCCCTCCCGTGAACCTCTCCACGCAGGTTGGTGTCATGGACAAACTCCCTGAGGGTTCACTGTCCATGTCACTGACAAAGATGTTAAAGCAGTGCCAGTGCAAATACTGCCCCCTGAGGAATGCCACTTGTCACTGTTCTCCACTTGGACACTGAGCTATTGGCTCCTAGAGTGCAACCATCCAGCCAGTTCCCTATCCACTGAGTGGTCCACCTGCTGAGAGGCAAGAATGTCATGCAGGACAGTGTCAGATGCTTTGCACAAGTCCAGGTAGGTGTCAGCAATCAGTAGTAATAATGCAGTTGAATATCCTGCCCCTCCTGAAACTTTGTTTCCAAAAACTGGATTTAGAGAATTTAACTTGCCACAAGTCATTGGAGTATTAACTCTGAAAGTTTGACTCAAAGATTAAAACATGTAAATGCTGCTTTTCTCTCTTTCCAGAGGCAGTACTTCAAGTTCTCTTCAGTAGGTAGTGATGATTGTGCTGGTTCTTCACCTGAGGGAAGGAGTTCTCGAGTTCATTTCAATCAGGCTATCCATTCTTCATGCTCATGACTCCATAACCACTGCAGTCTTTGCTCAGAAAGAAAATAGCCTGGAGTTGTAGAGGGTAGAAATTAGCGATGAGGTAATGTTACAGGTCATCCATCTCAAAGTAAGAAAGCTTCCTTTGCCAAATCAAGTCGAGTTAGCTGAATGTGAAAAGATAACTGGGACTGTAATCTGCCTTTCAGTGGGGTACTGACTGGGGTTGGGTTGCCTTGGAGAGCTGCCTCAGGCAAGCTCTGTATGAGTTCTTGCAGACTGCCCTAAGTGCCTCATGTTTGGGGGATGCCACCACCTTAATGGTGTGAACCTGAGAGTAGTACCAGTTATTAATAACAGAGAAGCCTGTTTTGACACATTTAAAAACAAAACTATTACTATAGCAGTGAACTGAGCGTGACAGCTTCACTCCTGTACTTAAGCAGACGTTCCCTGGTTAAGTGCCTTGCATCATGAAGTAAAAGGAAAGTTTCCTGAGTACTGAACATGCATCCATTTCCGTAATGGAAGAGCGTGCTATTCAGAAGCATTGCTTAGAACTGAGCAGCTCCTGAAGCAGTGATCCACTCAAGCAGTTGTGGACAAGTTTCACTAAATCCTGCATGTGTGTGTAGGAAATAAGCACATTGCCTATGTGAAATAAGCATGTCAGGATCTTAGTGGTGAGATTGCTTAAGCTTACAGTACAGGAAGGATCCTTAGTCAGCTCTTTAATCACAACGCTTAGCTGATAAGTAAGTTTCTCAACCTCAGATTCTGTTTGAGACTGGAACCAGCTGATATACAGATATCTCTTTGCAATTTATTTCAAAATTGCAATAGGAATTTGGCTTAGCTGGAGTTATGGATACAGGGTGCTCAAATAATTTTGATACTAAACAATTTTCAAGAGTAAAGTATTCTGGAGATGACATAAAATGCACTTCAATGTGAGTGTGCAAAGGTGCAGTAAAAGTGGAGTGAGGCATAAGTTACTGTTAAAGAGTAGCTAGTGTAACAAATTCTATGGAGAAACTAATAATTCACGTGCAACTTCGTCCATGCTTTGTTTGATAAACTTAAGTATTCCTAATAGATATTTCTTTGGTATGTGGAATTGATAAAGCGGTGACTTGAGTGTTTAGAACTCCAGTTTTTTTGTCTTGAAGTGTATTGATGATCAGTGAACTTTTGTTTTAAATAAAAATCCTGAGTACTAACAGGATGTCTCCTTTGTTTTCAGGTCTTGGCGCAGAATGAATATAATTAGAGAAAACAGAGATCTTGCTTGTTTCTACACAACAAAACATTCATGGAGGGGAAAGTAAGTGGTTTGAAGTTCTTTTATTTTGTTTTTGGTTTTTTTTCAATATTTTGTGTGACACTTCTCCCTGTAACTGAATTTAAGTGCATGCAACTGATGAAGGAAAATTGAACTAAGGGTTCCTGCTGATCGGTTTCTGAACTGAACGTATTTTCACTGGAATCAGTTTGAATTTTAAACATTGCATTTTAGCATTCCTGTGTGCATGTGCCCACACTTCAGTGTAGCTCTGAAATGGACCAGCTGACTGACTCACCTTCTGAGTCTCCTGAATTTACTATATAAAGCACTAAACTGAAAGTGGAAATGCCTCTTCTCAGAACAGGTTTGGGGAGGAATAGTGTCTTATGTAGTAATGTAGATGAGGGTCACTAGTCCACATATATACTTAACATGTTGTGTAATACATTATCTATTAAACTACTGAAGAATTCTGTTAATAGAAATAAACTTCAGCCCTTTGATCTAAAAATGAATTTTCAGTGATGCTTCTGTCTGCAAAAGCTGGGGAATTCTAATGAAATTATCCATTAAATTACCATAACTGAGGTGAGGTCTGAATCTGTTCTTTGACCAGTAAGTTGAAACTGGGTTTTTTTGTTGTCTGCCAAATTTGTCCCATCAAAGATTGGGCATACTGGGAAGGAAAAAGGATGGGGTATAAGGAGCAGCACCCGTAGATCTTTTGGTTGTGGTTTGAAGAGCCATGCATTGGGATTCAGTGTCTAACAAAGAGCTCCCTGCCTATTTGTCAGCAAAAATTAAAGCTCTGGGTAGTTCAGAGTCCAGACTGGACTGAGCAGCTCTCTGAGGGCAAAATCGTTCTCCTACCAGGACAGATTCTTGTTTGACTTGAAATAAATTCTGTATTTACTTTAACAGAATTCTATCTAATACTTGTGTAAATTGAGTCTTACCTGAGTTATGGTCATTGCATTTGGAATTGTGTGGGCATGGGTGAATAAACTGTTTCCTTTAGTAGTAATAAGATACTATGTCTGGGTAGAACATTAGAACAGTTTGTCCCTCCTAGTCTTTCTGATGCCCAACAGAAAATGTCTGGTCTCTCCATGAGAATTTTCTGTGGCATGTATGCAAATGTACTGTGTGTGATTTGAGCCACTTGGTGAAAATTAAATACATAAACCTCAGATTTCTTCTTTTGCCTGATATGTTTCATTACAGAGCCTGATTCAAGCTGTTGAAGTTAGAGTAGGATCATCCTGAACTTTGATGAGAGCTTTCTGATAAACTGTGAAGTCAGGCTAAGTCTAAACCAGAGGTTTAGGTTCAAAATTCAGTGGCATTTTACTTCTCTCATAATGAAGAGGAAATTATATAGTGAGTAGTTGCCTTTCGTTACATTGCAGCAAAAGCTTGTATGGCTTTTAGTAAATTTATATTTGAATTCTAATGTCCACTTGTAGTGGATTTCATAGTTATCCATTCTCAGTATAATCTATGGATAACATCAAAAAAAGCAGTAACTTAATGTGTGGTGCTAAATCAGCCTGAATCACTTTAGCTTTTCATAGGATTTGTCACTTGGAGTATGAGCTCTGTGTGTGTCAGTTAAAATACTTTCTAGTAGTACAGATGATGATGCTCCAGTGTTAATCTGTAAAATTAATTCTCTAAAATTAATGAACACTGTCTCTCTATTGAGTGTGGTGATATGAAATTTGTCTACCAGGTTCATCCTGATTAAAAAAGACTTCTGTGGTGCTTTGAAGAAACTAGTGAATAGGCAATAGTCTTTTTACTGGGAAGAGAACTCTTGCTTCAACTCTTCTCAAAACAGCCCAGCATTAGATGTACTGCAGAGTAGTTTGAGAGATGATTAACGAATAACTCTTCCAGGCCTAGAGGTAGAAATATCTTTCTTGTATATTTAAAGGTGGAGTTCTAGATAGGAGTATGTTTAGGCCACATGTAAGAACTGACTTCTAAGTTTCCTCTGTTCATGCAACAAGATTTGGGTCTTCTGAATTTACCTAGGGAGAGGAGACAAGGTGGATGGTAACTCAGCAAATCTGCTGTTCTGTCTTGTGTTCCATGTCACATCACATATTTAGAATGATGGATAATAAATATGCTTCCTAGACCTTGAAATGCAGGCTTGAGCATGAGGGGAGAAAAGGAAGGAGCAGAATGATTGGAAGCTGGTTTTGAATTTTGTGTGATCCTTGCAGGTCCTTACTCTGCCACAAAGCACTGTGAAGCTCGTAGTAGGTTGAGTAAGCAAAACCTTATTGCTTGTGATACGCTGTTACAAAGAGCTTAAACAAACCTCAGTTATAAGAAATATTAAAGACAGAACATCCACCTAAATTGTGCCACAAGAGGAGGGGGAACAGTTGGTTTGGTCAAGGGATTTTCTTATGAACTAAGAACTGGAGCGTTCTCTGGCAGACTGAATATAGTGGAACTATGAGCATTTAGAGAACTTTAAATGTTCTGCTTCATTACTATAACTTCTCTTGACCTGCTTCTAAAACAGGGAAGAGTCAACTCTGTGGAGAAACAAATAGATTTTTCAAATAGATTAAACATCTTTAAGATGGCGGATTGCTTCATTACAGATTTTTTTCTGAGCTTTGAAGAAAATAAGCACTTGCTTTAATTCCTATAGATAAACTCCTCTGGGTCAGTAATGGCTTCAACTTGCACCAGTTTGTTTGAATAAGGGAAAATGGAAGGGTGTAAAGTTTGTGAGATGGACTGTCAGATAGTCTTGATCTTATTAGGAGAGAAGGGATATGAGGGAACTGCTCTGAATGTGTCTGAAGCCTATGCAAAGTCTGACCTTATACAGAAATGATGGCTTGTGCTGCAGACCTGTCAAGTGAGAGAGATGGGGCTGCAACACAAGAATGCAGAAAAGGATGGAAGAAGCGACCTGCTGCTTCCTGATGCAGTGTCTAACATGGCACAGATTCAGATTAGTGAAGTCATCTGGTTGACTGTATCTTTCCCAAGCAAACCCACAGTTTACCCAGAACTGAAACTAGAATTTCTACACTGAATCAGTTTTAGTATGGACAGCTAGCCAAAGTATTTTTATTTGGTTCAAATTAAGGGAAGGCATCCATGTTCAGACCCTGGTGCTTTAGTCAGAGGATACTTACTAGTGCTGGCTCTGATTCAGGCTTCCACATAGACAACTTCCAGACAGAGGTACCCTATAACATGAAGTTTGTGCAAGTAATAAGATATTAATAATGTACTGTTTCAAACTCCGGTTAGTTATGTTGCAAAACTTTCAGATTGAGAAACATGTAGTCTCTCTATTGGTTCAGGATATGTTAAGAAGATTGTCTGGGAAATGAAACCATGGTAATGCTTCCACTTTCCACTTGATGCATCTGAATTTCTTAGCTTTAGCTCTCTGCTGCTTGTTCCTGTTACTCCTGAAGCACAGGCCCCTACCTTTGCTGCAGCTGTTCTTTAGGCACTGTGGCAGTAAACATACCTGTGACACAGTGACTGGCTGCATGTAGAACTACAGCTTCAGTGACCTGAGTAGGTTTACTAGCCTTGGTTTTCCTCAAGAGGATGAAAATTAGGCTTCTCCATAGTAACATTTCGACTTGTTACAGTACTGTGGCCAGGTGTGTAAATTGGATTATTTCATGTTACAACTGTTGTCTGAGACAGCTTCAGACAGATGCTTTAGACTGGCAATAATGTTTACTTTTCTTTTATTCCCTATCTATATAGTCTTTTTAGAATTTATTCTGCTCTGGTAGTACATTTTAGTGCAAGTTTGGAGAGTCTTTGATCCTGACTTATCTGTTAACTTAGACATGTATAGGTAAACACATTTAGTAGTATTTGACTAGTATGTCCCCTTTATGGATATATAGAACAGAGTTTAACATGTTACAAGAGTAAACTGCAAACTAGTAATGAAGAAAATTCCATATCCATTTCCTAACAATGACTGGTATGTAGCTTCAGCAGGGGGTTTTTGTGACTTCTGGATAAAGTTAATATTCTTTTGTGTTCTAGGTATAAGCGAGTCTTTTCTGTTGGAACCCACGCCATCACCACATACAACCCCAACACGCTAGAAATTACAAATCAGGTAACTGATTTTTGAAATTGGTTTCTGACTCGTGGTCATTATCCAGAGCAAATAGTGACATTCAGACTTCAGGAACCAACCAGTCTGACAAGATCTCAGAAAACCCAGAAGATATGGCAGCTACTACAAAAGTACACGTAATGGAAAACCAGTGTTACCTTCACTAATTCTGCAAATACCCAGTAGGTTTGTACTTTTAGGCAGTTTGTCTTTATTTGCCAGTAAGTAGTAGTGTGCCTTTGGGAGTGCTGTTCCAAAGGAACTGGGCTAAGTTTGATCACTGTAAAGCTCTGTCCCTGAAGGGAGTCAGGACACTTACTCACTTTGCACAGTATCAAACAGGAGGCTCAGGCTCACACTGTCACCGAGCATGCTCTGTCATCTCATTACAGCCAGGCCCTTAGTTATTATAGGTACTAAGGGGTTTTGAGTGGAGGAGATGTAGATTTAAAATTACTAACGGTATGATCTCATTACTTTCAATTGTCTAGTGGCCTTATGGAGATATCTGTAGTATTTCTCCTGTTGGAAAAGGACAAGGAACAGAATTTAGTCTCACTTTTCGCAAAGGGAGTGGAAAAAAGTCCGAGACACTTAAGTTTTCCACAGAGCACAGAACAGAACTCCTTACAGAGGCACTGGTAAGATTTTTTTTCTTTTTTTCTTCAAGCAAGCAGTAAGTACTTGGTTAGAATTACTATTTGAGATAGCTTGCTATGCTTTCTTTCCCTGCATAAAAAGTAGGAAAGCAAGTTTTTGAACTGTTGTGTTAATGAACTTGATCTGCTGTCAGTTGCAGCAACTACTGCATGATTTTTAAACAGTGAGTAAAGCAACAATACTGAATATGTTAAACTGCAGTGGAATGATGAACCTTCTGAGGAAGCTTAGTATGAGTCCCATAAAACAGAGTCAGCTTATGTGTAGACTTTCTGGATAGATTGGCTGTCATATTTGCATTCATTCATGGTTAACTTTTTTAAAAACAGAGATTCAGGACAGACTTCTCAGAAGGAAAAATCACAGGACGGGTAAGTGTCTGGCTTGTCTGGATCATGTGCAGTTTCATGAAATTATCTAAGTACTTAAACTTCTAGTTTGTTCATGTGTATTATGCTTGTCCTATATGCAGTACCTAAAATAGCTTTTGTAAATTTGGATCTGAATTCTTTGAGAAGAGAAAATTTAGAGCTTGTTCAAAAACAGAGGGAACCTTTTCAACTGTAGACTATTCGAGTGCTCTTCACTTGCCAATGAGCCTTATGGTGGTGTATTGACTCTGAATGCTACTGCCAAAATACAGGGCTGTGCCATGGGGAGCTCTTACTTGGAGAGAAGGGAAAAGAAAAGCATAAGCTTTGATTCAGTAGTCAATGTTTATTATGTACACCACTTTACTTGCTAACTCAGTGCTTTCCTGCATAACATCCTCAACACCTGATGTAGGAATGTTGTTTCCTAGGTGGATTTCTATAGGTCAGATTACAGACAAGAGTGGTGTTGACTGATTTTTGGTAATGCAGTAATAAACCAGTGTACAGAGCTGGATTTTATATTTAGCTTTGTCTTCTGGTCATAGAATATAGCATTTAAAGTGCTTAAAGTTACCTTTAGTGATGTAAAGTATTGCATACAATAAATATTCAGGCATGAGCATAGTATATGGGGACCTCCTTTGTCTTACTGGAGTTTAGAACAGACCCCCAAGTTTTGCTGGTTTAAGGAAGTCTGTATTTGTAATGGAGTGTGACTGCAGGAGATGAAAAATTTGCACTGTAGTGATAAGTTTATCTTGATTTGATTAGCCGTATAACAGCATCTGGTGCAAAAGCTATTTTCTTGTCAAACCACAGTGCTCATAGCCTGTGAGTAGACCACCTTCTGCAGCAAGAGAAGCTTATTCCCTTTTGGAGTAGCTGTTTTGGGATTGCTCTTCTTTCTTCAAAGGGATTAAGCTGTAACTTGTCAGTTGGCAGCTACTTTCCTTTGATTCATAGTGCTCTTAATATAGATAAGACATTAAGGGAAATTTATATAATTTTTGAAACTTACTGGATAGGAAAAGAACTACTGCTGGTAGTAAAGGAGTGTGTGTAGAGGTCTAAAAGTAGCTCTCTCTGCAGAGGTACAACTGTTACAAACATCACTGGAGTGATACAAGGAAACCTGTCATTCTGGAAGTGACTCCTGGAGGTATTGACCAAATTGATCCTGCAACAAATAAAGTCCTGTGCTCCTATGACTACAGAAACATTGAAGGCTTTGTTGATATTACTGGCTATCAGGGAGGCTTCTGTATCCTCTATGGAGGATTTAGTAGATTGGTGAGTATTAAACCAAAATATGGTTTTTAGGATGTTTATTGCTGCATATTTAATAATGAAGGTTAAACATAGTCTGAGCATACAAGTGTGTGCATTTCTGGGACCCTGTTGTGGAGCCTTAAGGCTTATGGATAGATTTCAAAAGGAAGGCATTGTGAGTTCGGTTTTGGCTTGGACTTTTTGTTTAAGAACTACAGGGCATAAAATACCTAGTTTTTAGGGTAGTGAATATGAATGTAATGTGGACTTTGGAGTTTCCTGTCATTTCTCACAGTTGCAGAAGTGACAGGCAGTTTGTCATTAATCTACCTAACTGATGGAGGGATTCTGTTCAGAAATACATTAATCAGTGATGCTGTTACGTCTTTAGACTTTTGATGTAATACTCAGCAGCTTTTTTTTTTTTTTAAATACTGCAGTGTAGTATTGGTTTTAAAATCTTTGAAGGGTTTCTGTGTACTGTACAGCAAGCAGGTGAAAAGCATCTTTACATTAGTAACAACAAATTAATTCCTAGATATAGGTACCTCACTCAGCACTTACAAAATAGAACTATTCCCTAGGTCAGGGTTTCCACATCTTTTGTGCTGCAGCATGTTTTTCTGTAGCATAACACTAGCAATATGTACTTGATCCTTTAGAGCTGCCCTAACCTTGCCTAGCAAGGGTGGATAGCACTCCTTGCAGACAGCAGCTGGGGTTGTCCAGCTCCTCACTCCTGCCAGGCTGGCAGGGTCTGTGGCCAAGGGTGGACAGGCAGGTCATGCAGACCTTTACTTTAATGGCACACTAATCTGTAGCAGGGTATCCTTTAGGAATAGCTGCCATAGATTTTTTTTTTTTTTTAAAGGCAATGTAAATTTAATAGTGGCTCTCCTGTGTAATAGATACCTCTATACCATGCACTTAGCAGAGGCAAGCCCAGCTGCTGTGAACATTCTCCACTGTAAGGTATATAATGGAGGATTATTTACAGAACTGTGATGTCTTCAGCTGTGCTGTATTTTTCACCTTTTTTTTTTCTTCTTGTCAAAATTTGCAGCACCTATTTGCATCTGAGCAGAGGGAGGAAATTATCAAGAGTGCAATAGAGCATGCTGGCAACTTCATAGGTATCTCTCTGCGGATAAGGAAGGAATCCCTAGAATTTGAGCAATACTTGAATCTTCGTTTTGGGAAATACAGCAATGATGAATCCATAACATCTTTAGCAGAGTTTGTTGTGCAAAAAATAACATCTAGACACTCGGTAAGCGTACCAGACTGAACATATTTGGTTCCTTTTAAGTATTAAGTATTCTCTTTCCTAACGTGCCTCCCTTGTTTCATAAGGAACCTGTGAAAAGAGTACTGGCTCTTACAGAAGCTTGCCTAGTTGAGCGGGATCCGGCTACCTATAACATTGCAACTTTGAAACCTTTAGGCGAGGTAAGAGGCATCCTTGCTCAGTGCCAGTTCTTCAAACAGAAGCTCTAAAAGATAGGAATTTCATAGTATATAAAAGACAGCCTTGATTGGTAGAGTAGCTAAATAACACTGCTTCATGAACGTGATCCTTGTCCCATATTTTTAGGTATTTGCAATAGTATGTGACTGTGAAAATCCCCAGCTTTTCACCATCGAATTTATCAAAGGACAAATTCGGAAGTACTCTTCTACAGAAAGGTAACTGGAGCTCCTGTGGGTTATAAAGTCAAATGGAACTTGCCATTGTAGTGCTTCTGGTTTCTCAGCTTCCATAAACCCTGACCCTCAGAGGTGTTAACTCAAAGCCTTGCTATCCTAGCAGTCTGCTGCTTAAAAGTCAAGATTTGCTACAGGAACGAAATCTCTCCCGTTTACCTTCATTCCAACTTGGAGCAATTCTGTCCAGAACTTTTCTACTGAACATGGAAGGGTGTTGGACAGTTAGATACAGCCTATTTCTCCTAAGCAATGTTGTTCTGTGTATGCTGTACTTGGATAAGTAGTGCATCTGAGACAAGGAAAGAAAGCACAGTTTAAGTGATATGGAAATGTGAAGGCTGTGAACTCTTTGAGCTCTCTTCTTGAGACAGTCTTAGTTGATTCTATTTAAAACAACCAACAGCGTAGTCCCTGAGTGCTCTTGCAGTTGTAATACAGTCTAATCCTGCTAAGTGAGGTTTTGCAGAAAGCACAGAAATGAATTGGCTTGCTACATGTGTAACTCATTAACAGATAATCTAGAATTTATCCCATTAGTGAAAGGCTGCAGCTGGCTCTATACTGGGTATAAGTCAGCTCTCTCCTTGCAGTGAATAAAGGAACATTTGAAAGTGAGTGGGTTCTTCCAGAGCTGTAACTGTTGGCACTAGCATTTTAGTAAGAGATTCCAAGTATTGCTGCATTTCATTTTGTATTTGATTATTTTTTATTTCCCATTTTTCTTATAACTTGGTTCTTTGGCATCAGTTCTCTGATATAAATTGTATTTTCATGTCTTTGTCCCAACCCAGAGATTCTCTCTTGGCTAGCTTGTTGGATGGAGTGAGAGCTTCTGGTAATAGAGATGTCTGTGTGAAAATGACCTCCACACACAAAGGCCAGCGTTGGGGATTACTCAGTATGCCTGTAGATGAAGAAGTAGAGAGCCTTCATCTGAGGTTTTTGGCTGCTCCTCCAAGTAAGCTAATGCTTCTTACATGAGTTTATAGTGCTCTTTAAAGCATCCAGATATTTAGTCAGGTACTGTACATTTAACTGTTGTTATGTCTTCTTCCAGATGGTAACTTTGCAGATGCTGTGTTCAGGTTCAATGCTAACATTTCCTACAGTGGGGTACTACATGCAGTTACACAAGATGTAAGAATAAATCCTTTGCTCATCATTTTAGGATGTTGCTAATGCATAAAGAAATTAATTATTGTTATTTTTTACCCAGGGTCTGTTCTCAGAAAACAAGGAGAAACTCATTAATAATGCCATAACAGCATTGCTCTCCCAAGAGGGAGATATTGCAGCATCTAATGCAGAGCTTGAAAGCCAATTCCAAGCAGTGAGACGACTAGTGGCTTCAAAAGCAGGCTTCCTGGCCTTTACTCAGCTTCCAAAGTAAGTGATAAGTCTCTTCAGGCTTAGAAGTAATAGGTGAACACAGTTCTTGAGCTTCTGTTAATAACTTTCTCCAATACTGAGAAATGAAGTTAGGACTGGCTTCTGAAAAAGGCTGGAAGACTGTACCCAGTTGCTTTCAGTACTATGCACCAGTCACCAGGCTTTAATGCACCTTGAGAATCCCCAGTAATCATTAGCAAGTAAAGCCCATTCTTCTTTTGCTAAATACTCTGTCTTGAGTCAAATATGGTTTAATGTTTTTCCTAGAGGAAAAACTTTTAAAATGTACCTTCATCTGTCCTTGAAGTAGGCAGTTCTTCATTCTCAAAGTATGTTGATGTTACTGCTATCCTCGTTTCAACACAAGATAAAATGGTGTTAGGAAGCTGTTGTACTTTTGCAGTAAGCACAGGCTGCCTGGAGCTTGTGTCTTAAATAACATAAAGAAGCAGAAAAACTGTCTGATGTTGTTCTGAAAATGAAAAATTCTTTGAAATATTTCTGAGTAGATACTATGGAACAACTGAACAATGTGAAGAGTAACAAAAGCACTTAGACTGAAACTTTTATAAAGTTCTGTTTCTCTGTAAGTAGTCTCCTGTAACTAAAGAAATATATCTTTATTTTGGTGAATATGCTTGCCATATTGTTAATAGAGAAGTTAGTATTAATGTTTTCCTACCGAAGAATCTCAAGTTTATGAAAATACAAAGGTTCTGGCTACCTGAATGCACTGGGAGGAGGCCCCTTTTGGTCACCGGCTAGACTTTTATTTTAATTTTAAGATTTTTATTTCCTCACTAATCGTGGTGGTTTTGCTTTTCTCTCACAAGATTTCGAGAACGATTAGGAGTGAAGGTTGTGAAAGCCCTCAAAAGGAACAACGACGGTGTCACCCACGCTGCTATTGACATGCTTTGTGCTCTTATGTGCGTAAGTATTACAGTTCAGATGCTTTCACTTGGGAATGTGGGAACTTCAGGCTACCAAAAGATGTAGAAATAGGGACTGCCCTTCAGCTTGCAGTGTCTTCAGGCACAAAATAACTTGTTGTACAGTGATTTTTCTGCTGAACTTGAGGTAGGATGTGCTTTTTATGTTCAGAGAGTGGCTTTTGGATTACAGCTGTTATAGATGGAGGATTGAAATGTGACTGCACAGTGAATACTTTTTTTTTATAGCCCATGCATGATGACTACGACTTGAGGCAGGAGCAGTTGAACAAAGCTTCCCTTCTTTCTTCGAAGAAGTTTCTAGAAAATCTACTAGAGAAATTCAATTCCCATGTGGTAAGTCAAATTTTGAAAACAGATAGTTTCTATAAGTGCCTTTTCTAATCGCTATGAAAACGCTTTTGTCATGCTGGAATATATCTTGGAATGTATTTGCACCTGCAGTTGAAGTGCAGAAAACAGAGCTGTGTTTGGCACTGAAGCTTATTCTAATTAGCATTGGATCTTGACAGGTTAGAATATATCTGTCTGTACTGCAGAACTTCAGTGTTCTGCAACAAATGTTTGCTTGGGCAATATGGAAACTGGATGTTTGTGTTAACTCAAAGGATAGTCTAAACTCGATTTATGGGATTAAACTAGAAAAAGTAATTTGCAGCACACCATTATACAGTTCAGTCATGAATGCCTGTTATGCTCCAGCCAATACTTTAGCAGGGTGTTGCCATACTCAGAGTAATGGTGTATTCTAAACTTGTGGCTTTGGTTTGCAGACTATTTTCGTAGAATGACAGGGAAGAGCACCTTCAGCACCATGAATACTCTCCCACAGGGGAGAAATGCTGTATCTGTATTACATACCTGTCTTCCTAATTTCAGGATCATGGGACAGGTGCCCTAGTAATTAGTTCACTTCTGGACTTCCTGACGTTTGCCCTATGTGCTCCATATAGTGAGACTACTGAGGGGCAGCAGTTTGACATGTTGTTGGAAATGGTGGCATCTAATGGAAGAACACTATTTAAGCTCTTTCAGGTAAGACTCGTTTTTTTACTATTATTAGAGGCTTTAGGTAGTCAGTGCACATGAACTTTTTCTTGTTCTTCTGATAGACAGATTTGTCTACTCTTCAGCTGGTTAATGTGTGTAAACCTTTTCTACCTTGGCAAATTTTTTAGTGATCTGTGGCTTTGCCTTCAGATATCAGATTGATGTGGTTATTCTCTAGTGAATGATATGCCAAATCCCTGTAGAATAGACTGCCTAAGACTTGTTTCTAGAAGCACTTTAATATACCAGTTAAACATGAAGCTAATTCAGCGTATGCACAGATCTTCCTCTCTGGAGAATCTTCTGCCTTTTTGTTTCTCTCTCAGTAAATGAGTTGAGTTACAAGACAAGATTAACATCCTCATCAGTAGTAGGCCTGTAAGAATACTGGGATTTTTAGCTAAAATGTCTGTGCCTTATTGGTGTAAACACAGTATGCTGTTCTGCTTTTTGGTTAGTGTCAGCTTGTGTCAGTGTTATTCCAGCTTCTCTGATATATACTGCTGTTCAGTGCTGGGAATTCTGTCTGGGAGTTGCATAAGAGATTGTTGTTTAAAGGTATAGGGTAGGAACTCTTCTTGAGGCTTTCACAAACTGAAATACTGAGTTTTATCCAGAATTGGAAGTAGACCAGCCATGTAGATGAGTGTAGGAAACTGAGTCACAGATTATCTAATCTTTCATTTTTGCACTTGGATAATTATTTTGTCAACATTCTCTTCTAGCACCCCTCCATGGCAATTGTGAAAGGAGCAGGTTTGGTAATGAAGGCAATAATAGAGGTGAGATTTTATCAATATTAGCTGGGGTAGCATGCTGAATATGTATTGCCTATTTTGGAAGTGCAGTTGCTTACCAGTAGAAGTTTGTTATATTGGCTTCTCAAGATAGGGAGTGGGGAGGGGGAAGAGGTGGGCAAATGAACAGAACACCTGCTTAGTTATGAGTGGTTTAATGTAGCAACTGGCTTTATCTTACACTTGGGGTTGGGAAAGCATGTGAGTTGGGGCATCTGGTAGTGCCTTGCATGTTTTCATACTGCAGTCAAGATTTGGCTGTCAATGTTGCGTGTAGCTCAGTCAATACCTCAGAGCCACCAGACTTGTCCTGCATGTTATAGGGTGTCTCAGGGAGGAGAGGCCATATTTCCTGGGATGCATTGCCAGATGGAATGGGACTGGGATTAGCAGGCAGTAGTGTCCCAGAGCACACTAATGATGTCAGCCTCTGTTTTTTGCTTTGGCTTTGTTAGTTACCATACCACATAATGTATGGGCCCAGTCCATACTTCCCAAGGGCTGCTCATGATTGTTGCAGGGTGACCTTGCTAACTGACTCTTGACACTTCCTGTGTTGAAATTCAGGGCTTAAATTAGTGCCTCATTGTATCACAATGGCTTATGCATCTGAAATCCATCTAAGACTTTCTTGGAATGGAAGTGAATGAACACTTGAAATAGAGGTATTATAAGTCTGCAAGTTTCCATTTGTATGTCTGATGATAATGTTAGCTAAAAGTTGCTATACTGTTTATTAGAAGTCCTATCACTTGAACTATAGTGGGACTTAGGCAAGTGAAAATGCAGCAAAAGCTCTTGCTTATTCATGCAACTATTGTGTCTTCACTGAGTGACAGTCGTGTCCATGTGGCTGTCTAAACTGAACACCACCCATTAATCTTTAAGTGGTTACTGTTGACAAAAGTCAAGCAACAAGCAATTGTGAGGCTGTCATTTTCTGTTTAACCTTAATTTACTGTTGCAGTGTGGAAATGGTACTTGTACTACCAACCTCCTGATCTATGCTGGGAGACATGCATCTCACCCTCCTCAGTGCCTGTCCTCGTAGATGTAACTATCAATTATCTGGCCCGTGACTTTACTACAGCTTTGAGCAGTTGCTGTTGAGAACTTTCACTTAAAACCCATCATACTCTGGCTTCTGGGTTTTGAATATTAGTTGGCATAATTGATGGTCAGGAAGGCCTTGGAACTGTAGACTAAGATAAAAGCAGCTTAACTAAGATTCTTTCTTTAGTAATCATCTTGCCCTGTTTCCAAAGGAAGGAGACAAAGAGATTGCTACCAAAATGCAAGATCTTGCCCTCAGTGAAGGTGCCTTACCTCGTCATTTGCACACTGCTATGTTTACAATAAGCACAGATCAGAGGATGCTTACAAATAGGTATGTCCATCTCACTTGATATATCATTTTTATGAAAATCTAAGTAATGGCCTAGCTAACATTAGAAACACTGGGAGGTCCGGGAAGAAAACTTGCAGGTCCTTAGGAGAATATTTTCTTTAGCATCTTGTTATGTTTAAAGTAAGCTTCAGCTGAGACTGCAGCCCTATTAATAAACCCTTGATTATTTTTTTGCCAAAGTGGACTTGGGCTGGTTACTCATTAAAGGCTCAAGTTTTGATTTTTTTTCCTTTTTTTTTTCAATGAAAACATTCAGGGAAAGAAAAGGCAAGTAGAATGTGTGGAACTTCTAAAAATTTTCAGCCTGTAGTATACAACTTATAAAAGCTGGTGTGCACACCTCAGACATCTTGCATGCAGTTAGGGTTACCCATCTCCTTATCCAGTCTCCTTACAAGAGTCATTCTCTGAACTCAACAGTCAGTAGAACTTGTGAGCTCTAAGGGTATGGTGGGGAGGATGAGTGATGATTCAATTATTCCCACACAAATACAAGATTATTGAAGCTTTAGCTGTGCCTTCCTGACATGCTTAGAGTTGCTAGGGAACATAGGGACAAGTGGAACTTGAAGCCACTGTATGTCATGCAGGAGAGAGATGGTGTGAAACCATCTGTCATGCTAGTCCTGTTTGGTGCTACTACTTGTGACTGGCTTGTAAGAGATGCTTTAGTTTCATGCAGTAGAACCCTAGTGACAAATGTTGGCAGAAGGCACCAGCTGGCGTAGAAGACGGGCTCCCAGAAAGGCTTTTCTAGCCAATAACTGGTATTAAGAACTTCAGATAGCAGTTCTTGATGGTTTCTAGACTCTTAACTTTAGCTGTAACTTAAGGTTGGCTGGATAAACTGACACTTGGTTATTAGATGTTTCTGCTCTATTGCTCAAGTGTTCTTTGAGGTCTAGATCAAAAAGCATGTGCTGCTACTGTTCCACTAATTTCACTGGAACTTCCAAAGGCAACACTTTAAAAGCATGCTGAGCATATACTTGAACAATATAATGCTTTGTGTTCTTACTCACTGAAGAGCACGAAGCTCTTGCTCATCTTCATTTCATCAGCATGGTAAGGGGGACAGTTTAGTAGTTTAAAAAAACCTGTTTAAAATACTAACTTGCAGTTTGTTTATTTCAATGGCTTTTTCAGGCAGTTAAGTAGACATTTGGTTGGCCTCTGGACAGCTGAGAACAAAACTGCTATGAACCTGTTGAAACGTATTTTGGTGAGTAAAAACAGGATATGGAGCAGCAAAAGAATAAAATCAGAGAGCCTGCAGTATGACAAAACTTGAAGTGATCTATTTAGTAAGCAAATCTCCTTTCCTCTCTAAGGGGGGCTCTTGCCTGGGAGATTAGCAGTCTGGCATCTGCTGTTTAAAAGATACTGATGTCTGTTTCAAAGGATCTCAGACTCTAAATGTTTTCTCTTACTTTCCTGACACTTTATAAAATGGGGTATGACACAAAACTTAAAAATAAGGGGTCTGAGTTCTTTTTCTTTATTAAAAGGACAAAAATGTGGGAGACATTGTAAACACGTCTGTAATGCTTTTAGTGTTACTAAGAAATTAAGGCAAGAGTTCTGTCTATGCTTTCACGCCTGTCCAACTTTGTTTACTTGTAACATAGTCAAGTTTATATGTTGTCTGATAGTTTCTGTGTTCTTTAACCCTTACAACATCCTGGAACGTTCTTGTTTAAGTTACTTCAGTGAAATTAGTTCAAAGAATAGTGTTGTAAGGAATTATTACATCTGGGAATCTACTAACTTTTAATTTCAAAATAGCAGTTCTTTCATTTTTGGCAGAACAACTGTCCTGATCTCAGTGGCTATCATGAAAGCTTAATCAAATCTCTCTAATGTCACATGTAACATTTAGTCCATATCAGAGGATATGGATGGATTCCAGTGTTATTCATCCCACTCAATATTGCCATGGGATCAACTTACTTCTTCCTTCATTCTTTAGCTGCATTAGCTGCTGCTTTAAGAAATGGGATATAGGCAAGTGAGTTCTGCTGGAGTGTTCTGCTTCTGTTCAACATTTCTGTTGAGGCATTTTACTAATAAGAGCAAAAAAATGCTGTAACTTTACGTACTTGCTTTAGAGTAGAATATAAATTCTGTTTTGAAATCTCTAAAGAAATAATTTGTCGCCTAACATGATGGTTTCTATTCATTAGCCACACATCTGTTTACACTGGTTGTAAATGTTTTTAGCCACCAGGTCTGCTGGCATACCTTGACAGTGCTGATCCTGTTCCTGAAAAAGATGCTGATAGGATGCATGTTAGAGACAACTTAAAAATTGCAACCGTAAGTAAATGTAGTTGTCTTACCAATTCCATAGATAGATGTACAGTCTTAGTGACTTTTCTAATACAGACCCTTGACTTTTGCATTGCCCTGCATCAAAGATGTTGATAAACCTACAACTGTAAGTCATTAATTGGCTTTATTCTGCAGGATCAGTATGGCAAGTTTAATAAAGTGCCAGAGTGGCAGAGACTGGCAGGAAAAGCTGCAAAGGAAGTTGAAAAATTTGCCAAAGAGAAGGTGGATCTGGTCTTGATGCACTGGAGAGATCGAATGGGCATAGCTCAGAAAGAGGTAAAAGTATTTGAAACTATTTGTTACAGTAACTTCATTAAGTGTGGAGAGAGAGGAACACCTATAACTTCATGCTCGAGTGTCAGAACACACTCAACTAATAAAGAAGTGTTGGGATGTGAGAGTTCTGCTTCCTTTTAGCAAACTCTGCCTCTTACTACTCTTCATCCTGGGTTAGAAATGGGTTCTAGGAGAATGTAAAGCATGCAAATGGATTCCTTCAGGGTATACATTAAGCTTTAGCTAACCTTATCAATGCACCCTGTGTGCATTTCTTCTAAGGTAATTATACAGAAGAGGAAATTCCTTGAAGTGTGGCAAAATTATATGTTTGAAAGAAACTCTGAATATTCTTTGCATTCAAAATTAAGTACTTTATGCTAGTGATATTTTAATTATGAAATCTGCTTGAAGATTCATAGAATCATAGAATGGCCTGGGTTGGAAGAGACCTTAAATATCATCTAGTTACAACCCTCCTGCTGTGGACAGGGACACCAGCTTAGGATTCCCTTGAGTATAGGTATCTCAGTGCGTCAGTGGCAACACAAGACTGTGCATGAAGTCACAGTGAAGACAGAAGTGATAAGTACCTGTTTTGATCTGATATTATAAGAGGATAGCTTAAGTAGTGCTTGAGTTCTCACTGCTGGTCTTCCTTTTCCTTGTGTTTTATTGCCTTGTTCTATATGGCAAACTCTTCAAACTATGAGGTGTTTCCCTTCAGTTTCTTTAGTGTCCTAATTAAACTTGGTTTTATGCATTCTGGAAATGAAATAATCTATTTTATATGCAAAGAAGGATGAAAAGCACAATGTGATGTAACAGTAATTTGGGAAAACCTGAACTTGATAAAATCTGGCTTAAGTTTGATGTAGACTGTGGTGCACAATTTTGACAGGTAATATTTATGGAATAATGGTGAACTAGGTTCAAAACAGGAGAAATGTGAAAAACAGTGGTGGAAGATCAAATTGCACTTTGAACATCTTGTCTAGATACTGAGTTTAGACAATAATTTTTCCATATGGAGTTCTGAGCTGTATAATTTCACAGTAAACTTGTGCAAGTGTAGCTTGGAAAAGGTAACAGCAAGTTTGGTGTTACCACTTCAAATTACTTCAGTGGCTGTGGCTTGTTAAATGTACTTTTTCTTTTTCTTCCAACTTTTCACCACAATCAGGACAGAAACAATATGGTGAGTCTGTATCTCTCTGCCACTTGTGTGGATTCTGTTGCTCAGACCTTCTGCTTGCATGTGGTGTCTCATGTAGGGTATAACATTGATTTCATGCTTCATCAACATAGGGAACCTTTCAGTGGCCAAGTCAGGTTCTTGTTTTATTTCTGTGACTTGCTTTAGTTACTTCCTTTCAAGAGCAAAACATTCTTCTTGTGGGTTTTCCTCTCCATCAGCTTTGGAGCTGGGAAGTGCTTATGGTGATGGAACTAAGCTTTTCTCAGGGATAACTTGCTTCTAAACGAATGATGTGTTAAACAGCTGAAAGTTTCTGTGGCATGATTTAACTTGGTGTCAATAACACTTGTGGAAGTCTGTTGCTACTACTTACTATAAAAGGAGGTGTTATTAATGAGGCTTAACTTACTGTGTCTTTTGAAGGAGTGTAAAAAAATCCAGCTTTCTATTTTAGAAAGGGAAAGTGTGGAGTAGCTGCTTCTACTAACTTGTTAAATTTGGGTTTTTTGCAGAACATTATTCAAAAGCCAGTGATATTAAGGAAACGACGCCAAAGAATAAAAATAGAGGCAAACTGGGATCTCTTCTATTACAGGTGAAAATATTAAAGTTACTATGATGGTCTCAGGTACAAGTTATTACCTGGCCGGATGTTTTTGTTAATGTCTTCTGAGTTGCTGTGACTTTCCCAATTCCTGCCTTCCTTGAAAAAGTCCAAGTGTTTTGTTACAGCTGCTTACTGAAAAAAAAAAACAACCCTAAAATCCTAAGGATTTAACTTGTGTTTAGGAAAGGGAGGAATTTAGAAAGCTTTTCAAATGTTATCAAACTACATAATTTTTTCCCTTGAGCCAATAGGAAGAGTAGATAAGAAACTGCATGTGCAGATCTGCATGATGTTGAAGGCTAGGCAAAACAGCACTGGGAAGGATTGTAGTTTGTTGGTGCCTTACCTGTAAGCTGATCAAGATATTTTAACTTTAATTGGAACAAACATGAGCTTAAGGCAGGGAAAAAGAAAACGAATAGTGTCACGGGTCCTAAATGAAACTTGCTTGCCTTTGAGTTCTTACAGCTGTCAGAGTTTACAAGGGAGGGCCCTCCATCTGAAAAAGATGAATCATTTTGGCTGAGGGTGTTCAACAAAGTGTGAAAGCAAGCTTGGGGAAATTCCATAAAGTGCTCCATCCAGTGCTTGATGTTTCTGAATGTCAAACACAGTGTTGCATGAAAGGAAGACTCACGTGCTCCTAAACCTTGGGTATTAAAGGGCTGTTCTCAGACGGTCTCTGGATCCAAAAGCTGTTCTGCCACTGAAGAATGTCCACTGACTGTCTGGTGACACTTGAGACATTAACTTCTGCTTTCCTGCATGAACAATTTTTTTATTTGTTGGTTGAAAGCACAGTTGGTATGTGCGTGCCTGTTGCCCTATTCACTTGTAGCCCTCACTGGCAGACAGTGCATAGCCTGCCTATCTCCTGTCATCAGCTATAGGCAGATAACAAACTGAGCCCAAAGGGGTGACACAGGTGTGCTTTAGTCTAGGCTGTAATCACTGTAACAAACTGGACACCACCACTCTGTGCCTTCTAATTAAGGTCCATTGATGCTAATGATCTTCCCCAGTATGCTGGCTGAGTCTTGTCTGCCTTTCAGATGATGTTTTTTGGGCTTTAAACTATGTAACTTCTTTTTTAGATTTCTTCAGGATCATGCTAGGTCAAACCTGATTTGGAACTTCAAAACACGGGAAGAACTGAGAGATACTCTTGAGTCTGAGATGAGAGCATTTAATATTGACAGAGAACTTGGTAGTGCTAATGTTATCTCATGGAACCATCAGGAGTTTGAGGTATGTGATCTGCTGCAGAGGACAAACTGCATATGTAATGTATATCTTCTTAAAATGTCACTTCTGTTTCCCTAATTACATGGATGAATCTTGTGTTGATGATCTCTGACTGCAAGCTAGAATTCTTTTGGGGTTGTAGAATAAACTGCAAAGGCTTGAGTCTGTGAACCTGTACTGTTGTACAGTGCACTCTGCAAAACTGAAACCTCTTCAGCCTGACAGGTGACACTGTAGAGATGAAACATTGATCAGAACCTTCAGTGTATTCCTGCACTGAGAAGAGTTGGTGGTACATTGTTGTCCAGATAAATCATACTTGTTTTTAAATATGCTCCATCAGATTTGTTTTCGATGGTTTCAGAAGTCACTTTGTCCTGGTAGCAAGTTTATTTGTCTGTATTTCCTTCATGTCTCAGTGATCCAAAATCTGTTCAATACTGGGTTGTGGGGCTAAAACCATGCTGCACTGTTAATTATAGATTAAGGGTACTGTCTTCACATTCAAGGAACAGCAATATCTAAAGTCAAAATAGCCTTCAAACCTTCTGCAAAGCGATCAGTATAGTCCTGACTGTCTTTCTCAAAACAACTGGCAAGATATTTTCAAGTACTGTGCTAATGAACACTTTCTGTACTGTACTCTTATCTCTGCTGTTGTTGTGGTTCCATGCAGTTTTAATTAACATGCTAAAGCAAAGCCAAGCCATGCTTGAATTCAACTGTAAGATATTCCTTAGATATTCCCACTGCCACCCTCATTAGAGTAGAGCTTTCTAATTGAAATTTGAGCCAGGGACCATTAGTGAAAAGAGAGTAACTTGGTTTTGAGGAATTCTCAGTTGAATGTGAATCTTAAAGATTTGCAAGACATCAGTGCAATGCCCTTGGAAAAGCGGATATATTGCATAAACAAAATAGTTCTATCACACAACTACAGGTTCCTTCTTACCTTGATGCAGTAAATGGCAAAGTATGGGTTTGGATTGGTATTTCTTGGACTGGTTTTTATCTTTTGAAATTTCCTTCTGGTATGGGTCAGGCACAGGACTGCTGGGTGTCACAGTGTCTGCTATCCCAACTCTTTAGCAGCGTTACCTGGGGCAGAATCAAAAGTAGAGATTTGAGACTTAGTGATACAGACTGCGCTCTGTGGCTTGTGCCACTGGAATGTATCACTGGCATTGTTGCAGCTACAGCTCGGGATACTTTGGGATTGGATTGAAGGGGCCTCTGTAACATGATCTTTGAACAGCTGCTGTCTGAGATTTGCTTTTGAATGTTTTAAATGAATACATTATTGGACCATACTGTAAGTGTTTAAACTGTATAGTGGTGAAAAAGGCTTCTCTGTCAACTGTGGGACCTGTCACTTTGCCAAGGGGAATGGTGGCTTGAGGCCGCTCTGAAAGTATAGTTAGTGGGATCTTTGCTGTGGTCAAGTCTGTAGATAACTTTGTGGCCTCATGACAGTAGCCTGCAAACTATAGATAAGAAACTGCTGTAGAGAGTGGCTTTTGTGGCATCTTAATGGTACCTCTAATTGAAGTGCTTGCCAAATGCTTTAAACCACTGAGCATTGAAGCATATGGTTAAATTTAATGTAGTTGCTCTGAAGTTAATGATGGCTTTGTGCAATTTTACTTGGTGTAAGTACTGATGCCTCTAGGCTTTTATTATCCAGCACACCAGCAAGTATAACTAGTAATTAGGTCATGCTCGTGTTTCATACTTGTAGTAGGACGGGGTGAAATACCTTGCAGTGGAATAACTACAAATTAAAACTTGAGTCACTGAAATGGATCATGTAGTATCCAAGTTTAGCTAATAAAGCCAGCTGATACTGGAAACAAGTTACCTAAAGGTTGGAAACTGGGATTTCAGTAAGATGAGACGTGTCATTTATTCTGGGAAGCAGCAATACTTGGTGGCTTATATTCCATAGATGTGTGTTTAACAGCAAACTAGCAGATTTCACTTTTCCTCAGACTTAGGAGGGGTTGCTAAACTTGTTGAGTTTTAGGATGCAATCAAGTACAGTATTGTTATGCAAGACAAACTTAATGAAGGAGAAACAATATGTTTTGTTACATAACTTGTTCTGTGTTACAGGTAAAATACGAGTGCCTTTCTGAGGAAATAAAAATAGGGGATTATTATCTCAGATTGCTACTGGAAGAAGATGAAACTGAAGAGAGTGGAGCAATCAAAAGATCGTGAGACATTATTAAAATCTTATCTCATTCCCAAGGTCTTTTTTTTTCCTTTACTAAGATCTCGTCTCTTTTTAGATATGAATTCTTCAATGAACTCTACCATCGCTTCTTGCTTACCCCAAAAGTGAATATGAAATGTTTATGCCTGCAAGCACTGGCCATTGTCTATGGGAGATGCCATGAAGAAATAGGACCATTTTCTGATACTAAGTACATTGTTGGGATGTTAGAAAGGGTAAGAATTATTTTAACTTACTGGATATGGTAGTTAACATAGAGCTAGTCCAACATACATTCAGATCCTTCAAGTTACTGTGAAACCCAGGTTTTGGGTTTACAGAACGGGAAACTGCAGCATAAGTACTTTTTTCCATGCTGTCACCAGCTATTCCTAGTATATCCCTTTGTTTCAATAAAAGTTTCACTAAAAACCTGCTGATCTTAGAGATATTTCAAACAAGTGTCAGTGTCTTTAAGGCCAACCAAATTCAGATATAACTTTGGCTTGCTTTTGAAAAATGCAGAAGCGTTTTAAGAGGAGAACGTTTTTCCATGCCACATTATTTCACAGTACTGACTTTGAGTAGTAGCAACAGCCACAGACATAATGAAACAGTAGCCTTAGATAGGTGCATGTGATTAGTTTAGGTTTTAGTGGTAACTCCTTTGCCTTTTAAGTGTCTGTTATGTCTGACACCCGATTCAGCTTTGCAAAAGTGCATTTCCATGCAGTCTGAAGGAGGAGTTCTCTGCGAGCATCAGTGTAGGGTTTGGATATGGCTGGTGCAAGTGATACTGAATCCTTGCTATTTTGCCTTGAGCCTTGGTAATCTCACCAGGGATGTAATATCGAAGCCCCTTTCTGTCTGCTGGCTGAAAGCATTCTCTTTTTGTTGTTTTAACTGGCTCACTGGGAATCCCAGCACTGTCCATTACAACAGTAGACTTGGAAGAATAGTGGGTTTGATCCAGAGCAACAGTGGGGTTGGAGGGCAACAAGGCCTTTGCTCCTCACTGGCAGAAAGCTACATTTATTAGCTGTGCATGAAACTGGACACTTAATAGTCAGGAGTTTTATAGCAGGCATGCAAAAAAAGAAAATTTAGCTTTGTGGGCATGACTATGTTGGCTTTTGAAGGGAACTTCTAATATGTGCTATGAAATACTGACTTGTTCTCTTCTACTGCAACAGTGCACTGACAGGCTGGAGCGGGACAGGCTGATACTGTTTCTTAACAAGCTGATCCTCAATAAGGTAAGGTGGGCACACACACAACAATAGTTTATCACTATAAACAATATATACAACTGTATAAAATGGTCTGATCTAGTCTTTCAGGGGTCACTTGAACGAAAAATCAAGTACTGAGGAAACTTCAGAACAATGTTTGATACAGCTTTCTGGGATGTGATAGTTGTTATTTATTGGTGAGAAAGGTGAAGGAAACATGTAGATATGGTGCTAATTGTACCATTCTAGTCACTTGAGAGAATAATTTGACTTTTCTCATGGTCACTTCTTACTTGAACAAAACTGTTCAGTACCTGTAACAACTCTTCTCTAGAACATGCTTGTGATAACTGAGTTCATTCATTAACAGAAAAATGTGAAGGACCTTATGGATTCAAATGGGATCAGAATCCTTGTAGATCTGCTTACTCTGGCACATCTTCATACAAGCAGAGCTACAGTCCCTTTGCAGGTGTGTGGCCTTTGTTTCTTACTACTTGTATGTTGCTCTGCTAAAAGGACAATTCTTAAAAAAAGTGAATGTATTTCTCACATTTCCCATAGAAATGTTCTATTTGCACTGTTAAGCTAAAGGTGTTCTTGTAAACATCAATTTGTAGAGCAACGTGCTTGAGGCAGCACCTGATGCGAAGAGGGAGAGCGAGAAGGAATGGTACTTTGGCAATGCTGACAAAGAAAGGAGCGGCCCTTACAGCTTTCAAGAGGTACCTGTCAGCTTCAAACTGACAACCTGACAGATTGCTTCTATCCTGGTATGTGTGTTTCAAACAGTGAGAGGGAGAACCACAAACTGGTAAAGAATAGACTCCAAGTAACTCTTTAAGTCAGGATTAAAAGCTAGATAAGAGACTTGATGTTGTGCCAAGAATCACGGCCTGTTTGGTAAGGCTGCCTACGCTTCCATGCCCCAGTTATGTTGCAGCTAATCTGACAACTTCTACTTCATGATTCGGTGACAGTTATAAACACATTGGAATTTCTTGCAACCACAGTTGTCTGCCATACAGCAGTTAGAACCTTGTTTTGTGTGAATGTTCATGAGCAAAGGTATCTCTGAATGCTGAATCAACTAAATACATCTCTAATCTTGCAACAGATGCAGGAGCTATGGAACAGTGGAAAGCTGACTTCAAAAACACGTTGCTGGGCTCAGGGTATGGATGGCTGGCGACCATTACAGGTCATCCCTCAGCTGAAGTGGTGCTTGCTTGCCAGTGGCCAGCCTGTGTTGAATGAGACTGACCTTGCCACACTTGTCCTCAACATGCTAATCACCATGTGTGGATATTTTCCCAGCAGGTAAAGAGTAATTTCAGCAGAAGTGGTTAACTTTACCTGGCAGATGTATGAATTCATAAATTATATTTTAAAACTTTTCTTAGAAAGTAGTGCATTAAGAAACTGTATTAAAGAGCCTTTTACATAGCTGTAATTAAATCTGTGAGCAGGTAGAATGTTTGTAAATGAGACAATAATATGATGAAAGGGACTGCAAGAATGAATATACAAGCTATATTTCTAATGCTCAGCAATGTAGTCTTACAGACAGGCTCTCCTTAAACAAAGCTGCTTTGATTCAGAACACTGAACTTATCAAGTCTAACAACAAACTTTGAAGTTAACAAAAAAAGACAAATCAGTATGGTCTCAACATTAAGCTTAATAAAATTGTTCATTCTTGAAAGAGAAAAGACACATGGGTGCTTACTGCTGTTCTACTTGGGTTTTTTAGGGACCAAGACAATGCTATCATAAGACCTCTGCCTAGAGTGAAAAGGCTGTTGTCAGATAGTACTTGCCTTCCTCATATCACTCAGGTAAGTAACTCTTCAAATATATACCTAAATGAGTGAAAGTTTGACTTATTCTGTGTGAATACTTTAATTGGGGCCATCTCATCAAATGATATCTGTAACATCCTGCAGATTGCTGAAGAAGCAGTTGATTTCAGAGGGTGTTGTTACAAATTTCATGCTATTTCAACCAATGTCTCATTAAGAAATATTTCCATCCTTGGAGATACCCAAAAACCTTGTCAACCAGCTCTAGGTGACCGTGCTTTTGAGCAGAGGTGTTTGACAAGAAGACCTCCAGAGGTCCCTCCCAACTTGAACTATTCCTTGATTAAAACTTGTTATTTTTAGGCTGAAGTATTCTTTAACTGAAATTACTGTTACTGGGTTGTCCCAGTACTGAATTAGTTAAAACTTCAATTTTGGCTAAGGAACTTGCACTACTTGCAGCTCATGTAAATGCTTGTGTTTGATTTCAGCTGTTACTGACATTTGATCCTATCCTTGTGGAAAAAGTTGCTGTGTTGCTGTTTCATGTCATGCAAGATAACCCTCAGTTACCTCGTTTTTATCTGAGTGGAGTGTTCTTCTTCATCATGATGTACACGGGTTCCAATGTACTTCCTATTGCAAGGTGAGGAAAAAGAATTGCCAAAAGTACCTCTTGATCATTTATGCTCAGAAGGACTGCTGCTCTACATCTCTATATGCTCTGGGGAGTTTGGCTTTCTAGAACAATCATGAGATTATTCTTCTAGAAGCATTGCCTCTGCGTGACCCAGTCAGTCACTAGAAAAGTGAATTGCTTATGATCCTTCCAGGGAGGGAATGAGAATGTGTCTGATCATACAGTTCTAACAGTACAAGCAGGCATGGCTTGTTGTAGAAGAATAATAGATTGCAAGCAGTAAAGAGCAGTAACACGGGCTATATATGTGCTGATGCAGCTTTTAGTAGTAGGCAGCTATTCAAAGTGGTGGGAGATTCAATAACCTATTTCAGTATTGGAGCCTAAAACAGTTAAATCAGCCCATACTGCCTGACAGATGCACATGCAGGTTCATTCCAAGCACTCTTCCTCTAAATGCAATAGTTCATAAAAAGCTGTCATGGAATTCCAGCAAAGTGTCCTGTACAGCAAAGTGCATTGGGAAACAATTGCT
This sequence comes from Hafferia zeledoni, assembly GCA_035583235.1. Lineage (NCBI taxonomy): Eukaryota > Metazoa > Chordata > Aves > Passeriformes > Thamnophilidae > Hafferia > Hafferia zeledoni. Next base: position 42,532,215 of record JAWWEV010000083.1, read on the forward strand.
TGCTCACATGATGACTCTTGGGTAACAGGACTGTCAGCAGGTAGTCTGAGATCACCTTGTTTCATCGCTGCAGTGTTGACCTAACAGTGCAAGGAGTGCTTTGGAGGGAAAGGTTTGTGTCTCATATCAGTGTCTTTTTATTCACATGGGGAGAAAACAAACTTTCAGGAACAAGACTTTGAATTTATGAAAATAAGGCAACATTTATAACATGGAAGTGCTTAGCTTGGTGGAGTTCCCAAAGATTTAATGAACTTTATACAGAAATTCATACTATTGACGTGACTCCTATCTCAAAGTAAATGTATGAGATTTGACAGCTGGACTATGGTGGTCTGCTTGCTATTCAAGGGTATTTTAAGTATCAATCAAAATAACTGCTGTTTCTCTTCTAGGTTTTTGAAATACACACATACAAAACAAGCTTTCAAGTCTGAAGAAGTGAGTAGATTGCAAAAGTAACTACCTCTTTTCCAAATAGTTTTGCAGACCACCTGTAATTGTTGTAACTACAATTTAAGAACTATAAGGGAAAAAAATTTTTAGATCTCTAGTTAGCAAGACTGAATTCAATTACCTTTGAGATAACCATGTGATCTTTTCTGTAGCCAAAAGGTCAAGATATAGTTCAAAGAAGTATACTTGGACATATTCTTCCTGAAGCAATGGTGTGTTATTTAGAAAACTATGAACCAGAAAAATTTTCTGAGATATTCCTTGGAGAATTTGATACTCCAGAAGCAATTTGGAGCAATGAAATGAGGTAACTGTTTTCTGTCAGAGGGACAAATAAATTCAACTACAACTTATGTCAAAGAGGTCCTGTATTTGACATTTTTTAAAAAGCTGAAAATAACTGGATTCCATGGCTTCATTGCTTTCTCTGTTTGCCTTCTGCAAGGGCAATATCCTGCATTACCCTTTGCTCTGATCAAAACTAACCAGGGTAAGGGAGGGAGCAGAATTGGCAGCAGGAGGAGAAATATTTCCCTGAACATCTGACAACATGTTTTACATCTTAGTTAAATTCCTTTTGTGAATGGAGACTTCATTATGTATGTGGAGTGCTTTATACTTACTCATTTATAGATACTTTCTTAATATAGATACTTTCTTAGTATCTCTGAGATACACCTCCAATATTCCAATGGGTTGGAATATTAGTCTTCCAGAAAGCAAAGAGGTGTTGAGGAGGGCAAAAGGTCACGTTACCTTGTTTTTAATAAACTAATTTTAGTGGCCTTTAAGTAGCTTTGTAATAGAATAGGACAGAATCCTATTCTGAATCCCTTCTGAAACTACTAAGGAAAATCTTTTGAGAAGAAATCCTTGAACACACTTGTGCAGTGAATGAGGCCTCAGGATTGCTTGGCAGGTGTTAAACTGAGCTTTGTCACTTTCAGGCGGCTTATGATAGAGAAGATTGCTGCTCATCTTGCTGACTTCACCCCTCGTCTTCAAAGCAACACCAGAGCACTCTACCAGTACTGTCCCATCCCAGTTATCAACTACCCACAACTGGAAAATGAGCTGTTCTGTAATATTTATTACCTCAAGCATCTTTGTGATACACTCAGATTTCCAGACTGGCCAATTAAAGATCCAGTAAGTAAGAAGTATTTTAGGATTCATTTAGTTTTTGATCTTTCAGAGTCCTAAAAGTAGGATTTGTAACAAACGTTAAGGAAATCAAATGCTAAGTTTGTTGTAAGGTAACTGCTTGATCCTGAATTTCAGTCCACGAGCAAATATGTTAAACACTGTCTTAAGCAGCATGGTATTCTTTCCATGTAGCAACAATGTAAGTATATCCTTCTTGTGGTGAATACTTCAAAAGCAAAATAAAGCATTCGAAAAGCTTCAGATAGTGTTTCAGTGAACCTCAACTGATTGGGGAGTAGAGAGGAAACATCACTTTTGGGTTCTTATTTGCCCACACTGCACAAGAAACTGAGCTAACTGAATTGACAAGATCTTTTTTTTTTTTTTTTTTTGATGCACGTCTGTGGACTAGATCCTGTCTAAGCAGCTTTATTCATGCAGCTTTTTTCCAGTTTTTATAGTATCAAAATGTGGACTGCATGTTATTTAAGTGATTCTCCATCTTCTAATGTGACTCATATAGTCATTTTAATCCTGAGCTGCTTTTATCTTGAAAAAGATACAGGGTTCATTAATAAAACAGCACTTTATTAAAAAATTGTGTACTGGTGTCAGCATAAATGAAACACTAATAAATTGTAATTATTTAGATTAAACTGTTGAAGGACACACTAGAAGCTTGGAAGAAGGAGGTAGAGAAGAAGCCACCTACCATGTCAATAGATGATGCTTATGAAGTTCTTAACCTACCCAAAGGACAAAGCCAGTAAGTTGTTTTCAGTATTCAAAGTTATGTAACTACTTTTATATAAACTCTGTGCACTGAAAAGACTGGAATTTCTTTTCTCAGTACTTGGAACCAGTTAGTGATAGGAGTTCAGTTGGGGGTAGCACCTTCTTTCACAGTGGAAGATTGCTTTGCTAAAAAGAAGCAAAGCTTGAAATACAATTCCAGTGTTTAAGAGAACAATTGTAAAAGTGTTTAGATAAACTGAAACGAAACTAGGGAAAAAATGCTTTGAGGTCTGCTGTTTTCAAGGACAAACATTAGATTCAACTATAGTGAGCAAAGAATATGGCAGAAATTGAGTATGTTCAAAGTGGAACTTACTTCTCTAATGGTCCTTCTCCCTCACTCATCTTGTCCTTTTTCATGGTGATTATATCCTTAGAATTTTTTGCCTCCTGTCTTGCCACTGATTTCTGACTTCAGGACTCTAGAAGAGAACCAAAACCACTTTGTTGTTATCCTTCAAGAACAGTGCACTAACTATAAATCATTAAATACTAACTTCTATCACTTCTAGGTAATTTAGATTCCTCATTTAAAATATTCTGAGACTTTGAGCACCTTCTGATTAGCATATTAGGTACAAGATATATTAAAATACTTTCTGAAATTTGATTCTATTCTGTGTTTACATGATTCCCCCCATTCACTGTAAGCTGATGAAGCAGGTTTTCAAATGGAATTAGGAGAGTTTTGCCATTTTCACTCAATTCCAGTTACTGTTAGTACTGTTGTCAGGCTGGTTTTGCTGCAGTTGGCTATTTTTTGTGTGTGTGTTACTAAATGTAATGGGTGGAACTTGTTTTCTTGTAGAAATGATGAAAGCAAGATCAGGAAAGCTTATTTCAGGCTGGCTCAAAAATATCACCCAGACAAGAATCCAGAAGGCAGGGTATGTATAACAGAAATTTCTGGTGTTAATAAAATGGGGACAAATTCAACTGTTACGTGTTAAGCATTCTGAAATGCACACTTAAGTTTTCTTTCTTGCTTTTAAAAGCTGTGCCCTAGATGAATACTAAAATGTAAATTAGTGCTGCTAATGAGTAATTTAACTGATGTCATTCAGAAAATATAGGATTTCCACAGTAAACTGATACAGTCAGATCAGACCTGTGTATCAGAAAGCATCCTGTTAGAGAGTTACACAGGACCCAAATAAGCTATTTGCTCCCTTTGAAAGACAGATTGTAATCAAACTGTACTTACTACTTTTGTCATAGTATGTCATGATTAGATGTCTTGCCTATGGCAGAGTTTAGGAGACAAAAGAAAACTGATGTGTAAACCAGTGTTGTTTGGAGTATTTTCTGAAGTGCAGTGAGGCAGTAAAACTAGTGTTGTGGCCAATAATCTGAAGTGCTTTATTTTACCTGCAGCTAAACTGATGCTTCAGTAATTTAGCAAATTCTTAATACCTCTTACGACTAGTCCTTCCTCTTTATTTGCAGGATATGTTTGAAAAAGTTAACAAAGCATATGAGTTTCTGTGCACAAAGTCTGCCAAGGTGATAGATGGGCCAGATCCAGAGAACATAATTTTGATCTTGAAAACTCAAAGTATCCTCTTCAACAGACATAAGGAAGGTAAGCATGCTGTCTCAGGAGAGAGTTTTATGTTCATTTCTTTAGTGGTCATTTCAGTCAGTTGGAATCTCTTCTCTTTCTGAAACTGTGCTTTGTTCATCTGACTGTTTCTGACTTGCCACAGCATTACATTGCTGTGGTAAAGGGCTTCAAAATACTTCCATGAAGTAAATTCATCTGCAGTAGAACCTAATTCAAAAAAGCATGAATAGGTCTTTGAAGTTCTCTGCTCCGATACTAACCAGTTTTAATCTTTCTCTGTACTTGGAATTCTGTCTGTGCAGAAAAGTCCTCACTAGTACTCAGTCACCCAGACAGCAGATTCGGGTTATAAATGAGATTGTCTCACTTTTAATAGCCAGATGGGTGTATTGCAAAAATTCTGACCAGTGTTAGAGTCCTCTGGTGAGTGTGCTGCAACATTATTACCTTTCACTGGCCAGCTGGGAAAGAGGGACATCTGGAATACCCTAACACTTGACTCTAACTACAGTCCCAGGCTGGCAGCTACTGGCATGTCCAAGTCTTGCAGAGTTTTGCTATGTAAGTGTTACATTTTAAAGGTAAATGAAGAACCTTACATGCCATAATTACTCTGTCAGTTGTGTGGAGGTAATGACAACATTGGTATAGACTTTCATGGATTGGCTCCATTTGCAAAATGAAATTGTTCTATGGCATGGCTGAACCCCAAAGGAATGAACACTGTAATTATTTAAAACATACGATTGTTGTGCCAAAATGGATAAGGTCCTTATAGGCTTATTTTAGTCAATCCTGGCCTGAGACAGACAGACAAAGCTATACTTCTGTTTCTCTGGAGAGTCAAAGGTCACCGGGAAGGCTCTGAGTTTGGGGGTTTAATGAGCTTAAGATGAGTCTTTTTAATCTTAAATGAGTTCTTTCTATGAAGCTCTGTCACAGAAAGAATGTTCTAGCATGAACAGTTTTGTGTGACAAGGAGTCAGACTCTGTGAGCTGCAGTCTTGCTCTAGTTTTCCCAGGTGTTGGCTTTCTTTCCCTCCTAGTCCTTATACATCTGATACATCTTCAACTGATAGTTTTGTAGTGGTTTGAATTGCTTAGACTCTGCACATATGCAAGCTTTGACTTTTCTCTTTCAGAGTTGAAACCTTACAAGTATGCAGGCTATCCTATGCTGATAAAGACTATTACCATTGAAACATCAGATGACCTTTTGTTTTCCAAAGAATCTCCTCTGCTGCCTGCTGCTACAGAACTTGCTTTCCATACTGTCAGTTGTTCAGCATTAAATGCAGAAGAACTGAGGAGAGAAAATGGAATTGAGGTAAATGCAAAGAAACAGGTTGAAATGCATCTTCTTTTTTTTAGTTTAACTTTTCCACAGCTAAAAATCCTCAGTGAATAGGACATCAGGTGCAATTGAGAGTCACTGAGAGCTGCTGCATTCTTTGTGTCAAAGAATTGATAAATGTGCACAACTTACATGAGCAGAAGGGCTTTTCATTGTACATATTACAGAATTAGAACCATTTAGGTTAGAAAAGACCTCTAAGATGATTGAGTCCCCCTGTTAATCCCAAGGCTGCAAAGTCCCACTAAATGATGTGACTAAGTGCCATCTCTGCATGTCTATTTAAATACCTCCAGGGGTGGTGACTTATCCACTTCCCTGTGCAGCCTGTTCCAATGCTTGACTACCCTTTCAGTGAAGAAATTCTTCCTAATATCTGTGCTAATCCTTCCCTGGTGCAACTTGAGGCCATTTGTCTCTTGTCCTGTTACTTGGGAAAAGAGACCTACTCCTTGCTACAGTCTTCTTTCAGGAACTTGCAAAGAGCGATAAGGTCCCCCTGAACCTCCATTTCTCCATGCTAATCAACTCCAGCTCCTCATTATCAGACTGTGCTCCAGACCCTTCACCAGCTTTGTTGTCCTCTGGACTTGCTCCAGCACCTCAATGTCCTTCTTGCAGTGAGGGGCCCAGAACTGGACACAGCACTTGAGGTGCAGCCTCATCAGTGTCAAGTACAGGGGGACGATCAATCACTACCCTAGTCCTGCTCTTGGAAGGAATTTTGCCCCTAAAAACCATTTGAGCAAGCAGCCGATTTTTGTCAAATGTTTCCCTTCAGCCATTAAAAACTAGTTTCACAGCTAATGTTTTATTTCTGCCAGCTTTTATCTGGTTTTTTTGTGACTAAACTTGTGCATCATCCAATCCTCACAGGTATTGCAAGAAGCATTCAATCGTTGTGTGGCAGTCTTGACACGTTCCAGTAAACCAGATGATATGTCTGTGCAGGTAAATTGGACCAGCTTTAACTGTATCAGCTTCTTAGAAGACTATATATTATAGTATATGTATAAAATGATAATAAATATAAGTGTGTATGTGTATACATAATACAAAATATTGATATAGTATTTTATATATATATATTGGAAACAGGATTGCAAACTTTGATTTTTCCTCCACTTGGAACTGATAAAATTCTGGGTTTTGTAGGTGTGTGGACACATTAGTAAATGTTACAGTGTAGCAGCTCAGTTTGAGGACTGCAGAGAGAAAATTACAGAAATGCCTAACATAATTAAGGACCTCTGCAGACTGCTGTATTATGGCAAGGTAAGCACTCCTTTCCTTTGCCTAGGAGAATATTCTGCATTTAAGGGAGAAAAGACAATCATATTATGGCCTGGGTTCTAAGGGACCTTAAAGATCATCTAATTCCAACCCCCCTGCCATGGGCAGGGACACCTTTCACTAGACCAGGTAGCCCAGAGCTCCATCCAACCTGGCCTTAAACACTTCCAGGGATGAGGCATCCCCAGCATCTCTGTGAAACCTGTCCCTTTGCTTCACCTCCCTCATAGTAAGGACTATCTTCCTGGTACCTAATCTAAACTTCTTTGCGGTTTGAAGCCTTTGCCCCTTGTCCTGTGACTTCAGGCACTTGTAAATAGTCTCTCCATCTTTCCTATAGTTTCCCTTCATGTACTGGAATGCTGCAATTGGGTCACCCCAAAGCCTTCTCCTTTCCATGCTGAACAAACCCAATTCTCTTAGCCTTTCCTTGTAGTTGCTGTGACTGATCAAACCCTTCTGTAAGATCCCAGCCAATCATTACGAGATACAGAACTCTACTGCCTTGTTCTCAACACTTGCATTTGAATCCATTTATTTGACTTAAAATGCAATCCCTGTAAAGATTCAGCTACTTTTACCTTTTAGCTGACATGTCTAGTTGCCTGTTTTTCACTGTGCTAAATCTACAGCTAGATCTGACATAGGCAGATAGACTCTTAAATCATTGTAAACCCTGGGAACAGTATTCAAGTAATTTTATTGCCATTTAGTTCTTTTGAACTCACCTCATGTTTTGTGTTGTATAAATGCTGAATTTTGTCTGAATTAAGAAGGGAAAGCTTGTCTTGGAATTTTTTGTGTGAAAGCAGAAAACTGTAAAACCAGACTGTAGTAATTGACATTGTTTGTGTGTTCCTTAGTCCTTGCAGAGCACATGTATTCCCATAAAAAGCTCACTTCGAAATCTCTGCCACCTTCTTGAATTGTTTTTCCACCAATTCATCCATGCTCCTTTCTAATCATGTGAATTAACTGTTCAAGTACTCTTCCCTTCGAAAGATGCTGACTAATTAGCCAGCTTACCAGACATTTCAACTGCACGTGTTACAGCTACTTCAGTTTCCTTCTCTGTGCTGCCTCGCTAGTACTCTGGGATCAGCTAGTTTTGGGTTTAAATCTTTGGTAAGGAAACCAGTTGGCACTCTTTGGTTACAAGCACTAAGGCAAACTTCTTTTTTCTCCCTCAGACCATACCACGAGTAGCTGCTTTAGGAGTAGAGTGTGTTAGCTCCTTTGCCTTAGATTACTGGCTACAAACACACTTGTTCCAAGCTGGTGTTCTCTGGTACTTACTGGGTTACCTCTTCAACTATGACTATACACTGGAAGAGAGCGGGATTCAGAAGAGTGAAGATTCAAACCACCAGGTAATGTTCCCAAGGTGCTGTCACACACCAGTGCTTGTTGCTTGCCATCTCTTGCTGATGGATTTAAGTGTATTGCAATACTTGTTGGAATCATTGAGTTGAATGAACAGCAATGTTAAGAAGGCAGTTTTATAAAGGAGTGTAGTACCCCTTGGGTATTGTTTTTTTGGGGTGTTGGGATTTTTTAGAGTTCAAATATTAAAGCTATCAAGGCCTGCAGTTTCTAATAGACTTAGGGCAAGAGATTTTTATCTGTAGCAAAAAGTAGAAAAGTAATTTTTTGTTATGAGTCTTTTGAGACTCAGCTGAAAGAGTTGTCTAGTGATACTGAGAGCTTACAGTCCTAAATCAGACATCTTAGGTATTTTCCTTTTGCCCCACAGCTATGGGCTTCACCCTTCCATTTCCTCACATGGTGACCCTCTAAGTATGGCATTTCTTCCTCAGCTACTGGACGAGATGAACTGTGAACACAGTACTGTAGCAATAAAGTCTTGTATCACTGTCATGAAAAACTTACGCTGATATTTGACTGTGTGGGCAGGAACTGTTGTCTGGTCAGAAGCTAATACACTAAATAGCTTCTGTAACTTTTCAGCTCATCTCCCTTCCTGCCTCAGATTTTCCTACTTACTAGTGCTTATGTCATGCTGCATTTATTAAGCTAAGATAAATAGAGAATACAAATTTTGTTCATTCTGGTGCAAAAGTGTTGGACAACCCTTTCTGGCTGTTCTGGTAATTCTTCAGTGAGCTGTAGGTTTTCTCTAAATGTCTCTGTATTTTTCAGGAAGTAGCAAATAGCCTTGCTAAGCTCAGTCTCCTGGCCTTGAGTCGCCTTGGAGGGTATCTTTCTGAAGAACAAGCTACCCCTGAGAACCCAACAATCAGGAAAAGCTTGGCTGGAATGTTGACACCCTATATTGCAAGAAAACTCGCTGTGGTCAGTCCTACTGAGGTAAGTGCCTGTTGGCTAAAACTTTCTCTACTGATTTATGGAAGGAGTACCTGGTCACTTCTAACACACTGAACTCTCTTAGACCAACTTGATACTGAGAACACCAATGTCATTTTTCTTTGCAGTTGGAGTAACTGCAGGGAAAAGAAACTGGTTTGGCCTCAAATGCTATAGATGGGAATAGTGCCCTATAGAACAGTATTTGCAAAACAAACATAGGAACAAAGAAGTTAATTGTTGAAGGCTTAAAGATCCAGTGATGATGGAGAGCAAAGGCTCAACTTATCCCTTTAGAAGCAGTGCCAAGGAAGTCACCTCTAAAGAGACACTGCAGATAGTTGCTGCTCACTGTCAAAAATAAATGGAGAATCTGAAGTAAATGTGGCTTAAAGCAGAATAAAGAAAAAACTAAAATACAGATTGTGCTGGACCAAATAACTTGCATGTACTGTTTTTCTAGTGTGCTTTTCCACTATGGGAAATTTCACACTTTCAACTTATGTCATTGATTTAGTTCCTAATGAGATAGGATTAACTAATATCATGAAATGTGCTGATTACTGTGCATAACGATCCAAATCTGTTGTAGATGTCTTATATCATGTAAATTCCTTATTTCTTAGACTCTGAAGATGCTTAACAGTAACACAGAGAACCCCTACTTAATCTGGAACAATGGGACAAGAGCTGAACTACTCGAGTTTTTGGAATCTCAGCAAGAAAGCATGATTAAGAGAGTGAGAAACTTTTTACTTTAAAACCCACTACTATTTTTTCAAACTGTTTTGTGTTTTGGTACATTCACTTGTGATGCAGTGGTATAATTAATATAAGTATCCATTGTGGTTTACTCCCAAGTCACTTTCTTCATTCAGTAGTTTTTAAAAGAGAACAAAAAACCCCCAAGAGTTTGCATCTTTATTTCTTGTTGTTTCAGTCTGAGTTTCTGACTTTTGCTGAAGCATTTTCTGTTCAAGTATTGCCTATTTCATTATTGGATTATAGCTTTACACTTTCTCCAAGATGATTTTCTGTCTGAGCTTGTGCTGCTTATCTCTGCTTAAAGGGTGATTGTGACAAGAGCTATGGATCTGACTTTGTCTTCAGTGACCACGCAAAGGAGCTCATTGTGGGAGAGATTTTTGTTAGAGTCTACAACGAGGTCCCTACATTCCAACTAGAGGTGAGATGTAGCTAAAACCTTTCTGTTAAAACTAGTGTTTGGAACACTGCTACTTCCTCTTTGTTGGTGCAAACAGAATGGAGAAAACACAAAATGTGATGGAAATTTCCTTCAAGATCAGCATGTTACAAGATACTCCTTTACTGGAGAAGAATAAATTCAAAGAACTAGTCTGCTTTAAGATGTGCTGCTTTCAGATGTCTTAATGACTTTTCTCTACAAGAGTGTGCTGCAGACACTTGGGTTGCTTCAGTAATTCCGGGTGGTGGTGATTCTGCCCAGTGGCTTTGCAGTCCATCTATATATAGGGACAAACATACACCTGTTGAAGGAGTGGCAGCCTCTTAAGGGTATGTTTAGATAGAAATAGGATTAATGTGCTCCAGTTGTTGTAGTGATTACAGAGAAGTGTTTCCTGTCTTCCTGTCTGGAAAAAGGGCATATGTGAAATATAGGAGAGGTTATTTGGATACATTTTCTTCTCCTGTGAATACTGTTGCATCACAGAGGTAAAAATGCTCTCATCCCTGTTTCAAAGCTTCCCAAAGCATTTGCTGCCAGCCTCTTGGATTACGTAGGCTCCCAAGCACAGTACCTTCATACGCTGATGGCAATAACACAGACAGGGAAAGTGGAGTCCAATCAACATGGAGATCGGTTACGGAGAGTTGAAATGGCCCTGGAGGCTCTGAGGAACGTGATCAAACACAACCCAGGTAGGCTTAAAGCAGAACTTCCATGATACACTCTTAGTGGACAGCCTTAAAATTGTGGGCCTCTGTCTGTAGTGTTTATCTTCCAGTGAGAAGGAAGCTTGTTTTGCTGGCTAACAGACTTGAACATTGTTGATAAGCCATATAGCCTTGCTATTTTTTCCTCATCTGGAGTACATAATCAGTAGATATATTAAAGTTTTGTGTGAAATTTTGGCCTTATCTATTTTCATCTCTGAATCATCAGGTTTTAGCTCTAATTCGAGCTTGCTGTTGCCAGGAGCACTTAAAGCTCCTGGATGAAACTTTCTGTAATCCTTTAAAGAACCTTTAACCTTTTAAACTTCCTTGCATCAAAAAGAACCTCTTTGGACAGAGTACTGCATGTTAGTAAACACCTAAATGTCATCTGTGTCAGTGCCTTATTAAAGCAGGAGGAGAAGATGCTTTTGAGAGCAGCAAAGGTTTATGAGCAGGTATCAACATACAGACTGGAAAAGCCTGAGACAAATGATTAGGATGTTTTTCTACTGTATTACATGCTAGTTCTAAAAGCAAATCATGTTACTATTGTGGCTTCTAGTAATAGCTGGTTAAATTGTTCTCAGACTGGATATTCTGTGTTTGCAATTATAACTCTGGGGGCAGCTGTTAGTGCTGCAGATAGCAACCCTGCTCTGAGCTGGGACATTCTGAAAAGGCAAGTGTATTTGAAGACAAGTACTGATGATCAATGATAAATAAAAGGTTGGAATTCATTACTTGCATTCTTACAAGACAACTAAACAAAATAGTCCAAGAACTGCCTCAGTTACTTGCCTTAGAAGGGGGAAGTTACTGAGCTTTTGGAATATTGTTGACCTGAGACTCTGTGGAAGGTAAATTAATAGAGAGGACTTGATAATTTTCTAACTCTGTAGTAAATGCAGTCCTGTATGAGCTGTTAAAACTGCTGTGGCAGACTGCATGAAGGCAGGTGTAGTCTTTAATACCTCTCTGTAGAGTGAACTGTGGGCTTGGGATGGCCTTCAGTGAGTGCTTGGCTAACATGGAGAGTTAACTTACTTGGTCTCTTACAGGTTCTGAGTGTGAATGCATAGGTCACTTTAAGTTGATATTCTCCCTTCTGCGTGTTCATGGAGCTGGCCTGGTGCAGCAGTTGGCTCTGGAGGTAAAAACCAAAAAAACCAAATAAACAAAACAACGATTAAAAACCCCCAAGAACTACCCCAAAACCTTAAACCTCCCTGTCTGGATGTTCTGCATAATAACCATAAACAAACCTGATTGTGGAACTGTTAGAATAGCATCCAGAAAGTATCGAGATTCCGGGTCTAAGGTGTTAGTTCCTCCTTGGAGGAACATGTGATAGCTTCATGCCCAAGTCTTTGCTCTCTTCTTCCCTGAGGAGACAAGACAGTTTGGGTGGCAGGAATAAATGTAATTATCAGCTCTATTGGCCAGTGAGGAGAGTGACTTCACCACATACTGCATTTTCTGGACAGTGTTTTAACAGCTGGAATATAATCAAGTGTTGTTTCTGATCTTTTACAGGTAGTGAACATAGTAACGAGTAACCAAGAATGTGTTAACAACATTGCTGAGGCAATGGTTCTCTCTAACTTGCTGGCACTCCTGCATTCCTTACCTTCAAGTATGTACCATATGATTCTTAAGTCTTGCAAGGAAAAGGGTTTCCAACTCAGAAATTAATTAAAATGCTGCTGGCTGAGCTTACCACTTGAGTCTTAGGTTAAAAGAGCCTTTCAGGCAGAATGATTTAAAAAAAAATGTTCTATGTTCTGTGTAACCATTTCTTATCTTAAATGCATGAGCTGAAACATCAGGTATTCTGATTGGTTTTGAATTCTGTAGTGTTGCATTGAATAATTATTGTAAGGAATTTATAAGCATCTAATTAAGAAGTTATGCTGTACTAGAATATGTGATTGATTTGCCATTTCTTGACTAATTGAGTTTAGCCAGAGTAAGCTTGCAATTGTCTTAAGCTTTTTTGTAGTTTTGGTACAGCTTTAAGCTCAGTTACGTTCATTTGTGATTAGTTCATAGTCTATATGAGACAAAGTTTTTAATACTTTCTATTTTGACAGGTCGGCAGCTCGTCCTTGAAACTTTGTATGCTTTGACATCTAGCACAAAAATCATTAAAGAGGCCATGGCAAAAGGTACAGTACTACACTGAAAGCAAATGTTTCTGCAGCACTGGATGTAAAGTAGATACTCTTCCTTCCTACCACCTGTGACCACGAAAAAAAATTGAATGTTTTCCTATCTCTTTGTCACAGGTGCTTTAATCTATTTACTAGATATGTTTTGCAACTCCACACATCCCCAGGTGCGAGCCCAGACGGCAGAGCTCTTTGCCAAAATGACTGCAGATAAGCTGGTGGGTCCAAAGGTAAGAATCCTAACAGCTTGTGTTGGAACTCTTATCTTGCTATTACTGGCCTCTCTTTAAGGATGAGCAAAAAAACCCTCTTCTATGTGTGACATGTTCACGTGAAGAGCAATCTGTGAGCAGACTTCTAAAAGCTGCTGTATTTACTATAACTACGAGTTTGGTTTCCACTTGTAATGACTTCAGCACTAGAGACCTGGATTTCAGACCTGCCATTGGTTATTGCTGTTTGAAATGATGGCACTATTTTGTTTTGCCAGTGTTGTGTTCTAGCAGTTGGCAATTATAGTACTACAGATAATTGGACTTCCTGGAGTTCTCAGTTTCTGTCAGTTAGTTTGTCCTGTCATTTAGTTTGTCTTATGATACACTAAATGTCAACTCTGTTCATCCTTTCTAGGTTAGAATTACACTAATGAAATTTTTACCTGGAGTTTTCATGGATGCCATGAGAGACAACCCTGAAGCTGCTGTTCATATTTTTGAGGGAACTCATGAAAATCCAGAATTAATTTGGAATGACAGCTCCAGAGAGAGAGTATCCACAACAGTTCGAGAAATGATGCTTGAGTATGTGGAGACCTACTGACTCAGTATATCCTTAACTGAGACATTTTTAGTGGCAATAAACAAGAGTTGCTGTAGAACTGTCAGACCTCTGCCTGTAAAAAGTAGAATCCTTGCAAGCCAGACTTCAGTGAAAAGAAACTTGTTCACTGTTTGTGTATTGTACCTGTAATTCAGTGATGCAGGTGCAGTCTGTGCCCAATCCAGGCATTTGCTCACTGCTGTAAGAATTGGAGGGGGTTGCACTGGGAAGTGGGGTTTAGAAACTGGAACTTACAATGATGGAGGGAGACTGACATGTCAAGTCAGGAAGACAATTGCTTCTTTTACTGTTTGTTAAAACTTACTTTCTTTTTAAAGGCACTTTAAACTTCAGAGGGACAACCCTGACACCAACTGGAAGGTAAAAGTTTACTGTTTCTGCTTTGAGTCTGTCCAGGGATACTAAAAGGCAGCTGATAATAGATGCATGTAGGTAACTCTGACAGGCTTTCCTGTTGAAGTACCAACAGGAATTTGCTGCTGTGCTGTGAATGTAACTGTTCATAACTAAAACATAACTGGTTTAATGTTGAATTGATGTTTTCATTACTACTTGTACCTTGAAATTAGACAGTGGCAAAACCACTGCCAACCTACTCTTAAATTTTCTGATCACTCAGGTCATTCTAAAACTCATCAAAAGTCAGCAACAAAGGAAGAAGTCCTGTCACTTCATAGCTGTAGAAAACTTGCTCTTGGTAAATGCTGAGTAACTTTATCAGCAAGTCTCCAAAAATACTGTCCAGAGCCATTCCCGTGCATCAGGTCGATCAGTGAGGTGTTTCAGTTTGCGGTATTTCCCAATATCTGTGAAAGGCCAGAGATGACTTCCTCCCATTAAACCAATTTTTAAACACATGCAGGATGGCTGTTTTGATCCAGATGAAAGCTGGAAACATCCCTAGGTTGATGATGAGAAACCTCCCCCTGAAATGTGCAAGAAAGGAAAGAAGGGGCTGTTTTATCATCAGCCTTGTTGCTGCTGCCTCCCTTGAACCAGCTTTACCACTGTTGCAGTTGAAGGTTCAGTTACTTAGGTTTGAAAGAAAAGTTCACTGCCTTGAGCTGGTCTTTCTACTGTCCTTAGCTGGTGACCCTGACCAGTTAGAGAAACAGTTGCAGCTCTCACAGATACCTTCACCAGTAACTCCTTCTACTTTACAATTGAACAGTTGCCTGAAGACTTTGCTGTGGTGTATGGTGAGGCAGAAGGTGAACTTTCAGTGGGGGGAGTCTTCCTAAGGATTTTTATTGCCCAGCCGGCCTGGGTTCTACGGAAACCAAGAGAATTTCTCGTTGCACTTCTGGAAAAGTTTACCGAACTACTGGAGAAAAATAACCCCCATGTAAGATGATTTTTCTGATTCTACTCTTTGAATTTGTTTAGCAGTCTTAATCTACTGCTCTTATTGTCTGATTAACTTAGGTTCTCACACTTTCTTCCCAACATGAATGGGTTTTTTGTCTGCTTTCTGACTCTCTCTAAAAGCATGTTGATATGTTTAGACAACATGAGTCAGTACTTTTAAAGTCCCTGAAGCCCCAGAATTAGCTTCAGTTATGGCTCAGAGGCTTATTTTGTGCTAGAGATGAGGCTTAACAAATTAAGTGTCTTAACTACTCCATGACTGGCTGACTTAAGACAATGCCATTTGTTCTACACTGCCTAAAAATTTACAGCTCTTGACACTTCCGTTGTGCTTATGCAACACTGAACTTCCCACTCTAATGTAAGTTATGTGACCTACAGAGGGCTGTCACCTAACAATGAGTATAATGGGTAGAGCAAATGTGTTAGTTTAAATGAGAACAATGTTCAAGTCAGTAACTTAATTATATGACTAAAAACTGAATTTTAAACAGTGTTCAGACAGATTCTTGGTTAAACTTGCAGTTTGGAAGCTAATTTGCATGTTGAATAAAACAGACATGTTTCTTACAAAAATATGATAGCTCTTTGTAGGGACATGTGGGATACACCAAGCATGGCAAGTGCTGCTGCACAGGCTTCAGAACCCTTTAAGATTCAGGTGTTCAGCCTGACTGTCCGTGCTATCTATCATGCTTCCACCAGGCAAGTTAGCACATGGCTGCAGCCAGACATTGGATTCTCCAGAAGCTGGAAATAGTGGGTAGGAATTCCCATGTGATCTGTGTTCATGGAACTAGTGAATGTCTGCCCTTACTGGAGCTGATAATCATGTTCTTCTTGTTTTAACAGTTTGAGAGTGAAGTGACATAAAAGCATTTTAGGGGAAAAAATCTATAATGCAGAGCAAGTGAGAAATCTTATTGTGATGATACATAAGGCTTTACTGAGTTATACTTTCTGTTGATTTTTGATTTTCTGCAGGGGGAAACTTTAGAAACCATTACCACAGCAACTGTGTGCCTGTTCAGTGCCCAGCCTCAGCTGGCTGATCAAGTTCCTCCGCTTGGTCACCTTCACAAGATAATCCAGGCTATGAATCACAAGAACAATGCCATTCCCAAAAGTGCCATTCGTGTCATGCATATATTGTCTGACAATGAGGTACTGAATCATTTCAGTGCTGGAGGGGAGAAAAAGCATACCTGGAGTTATTTGTGGTGTTTAGTATTGTTCCTGAAAGGACATGTTCTAACTATAAATACTGTGTAACAGATGAACAGGAACTTGAAGCTAATTAATGGGGAATCAATAGATTAAAGACTGAGAAATTCATGGGCTTGGCCGACCATATTGGCAATAACCATCAATCTTGGCACAAAATAAAGTACTCTGGATGTTTCTGTGTCTTTCCAGCTTTGTGTTCGAGCAATGGCATCACTGGAGACCATTAGCCCTCTCATGAATGGAATGAAAAAGAGATCGGATATAGTTGGTGTAGCCTGTGAAACACTGAATCGAATGTTTCAGAAGGAACAAACTGACTTAGTAGCCCAAGTAAGTCATACATTCTCAGACTAAAAATGTGGTATTTTTATATTTGGGTATATCTAAACTAAGTTCAAACTTAGATGGCATCTGGGACGCCTCCTGGACACTTAACCAAAGCTTTTCTTGTTGAAGTAAATTCTTTATCTAAAATGCAGACTTATTCAAGGATGTTACCTGAGCATTGAAGCTTAATGCACAGGGTAGTGTTGGCTTGTGTCTGCTGAGAAAGTGTAGGAATGCCAGCTCATTCAACTGAGCTTAGACCTGGAGAGGGCAGAACTGCTGGACAGGATCTTTGCCATATTTGTATGCATTCATATAGCTCAGGAAAAATGGACTAGCCTTAGCTTTAGCATATTAGTAACAGCTGCTGGCACTCTTTGTTCACACTGATGCTACTAGTGTAAACATCTGTATGGAACTTCCTGGTCCACGTAAGACAACTCATTTGGGTATGTTTGCAGGCTTTGAAAGCAGATTTGGTCCCTTATCTTCTGAAGTTGCTTGAAGGTGTTGGTCTTGAGACCCTAGAAAGCCCATCTGCAACAAAAGCTCAGATTGTTAAAACCCTGAAATCCATGTCTCGCAGCCTGCAGTATGGGGAACAGGTAGGTACTGACAGCTCCTTACCTGGGCTTTGACACTTGCAGATCACATTCTGAACATCCCTGGTTTAATCTGCTGGCTGTCGTGTGCATCATTCCATCTAAAATATTTACATCCTATAACTACAAAATCATTATGGTTTGGAACATTTCATCTGTTTCTTGTGGAGAAATCATTGATTCAATGCATGTGAAGAGCACTAATAGAAAAGATAAATCCCAAGTGCAGAAATGTCCTATAAGTTAGCTGGCTTCTACTGACAACTCTTCAGAACCTGTGTTATAAATGTAAATTGCTTTTTTGTTTCCTGAAGAAACAGAAAACTGCAGCAGCTTTATGGATGTATATCAAGCTAGTAAAACTGGTCCCAGTAACTGTGCAAGTTCTTGGTGCCTTTCACTTACCCTTGTGTTGAAAGCTTTCTCCAACAGAGGGAAGCTGGGGATAGGTCCTTCTTCCAAGTTATCCCTACGTTGCTGTAGTACAGGAGAAGTCCTGTTCTGCCCAACTGTAGGTGCGTGGCAAGCAGCTGCTTGCAGAGTGGCTTTTCCTTGCCACCTAACTGGGGAATGAGGGACAAAAGTCAAGCTGCTAAATGACTTTTTTTGAGCATTATGTGTTCAGCTGCACAATTCACATGGAAGAGCAAGTCTCCTTGGAAATGTGTGGGAATTCCATAGTAGCCTGAACTAGTGCCATGCTCTTTGGTAATCCTTTCAGAATGGTTTGGTTCTAGAAGATGAGTTTGTTGACCTAGAACATGACAAATGTCACTTGCTCACTGTGTTAATCTCTTCAAATTCTGTAGGTAAATGAAATTCTGTCTCGTTCTTCTGTGTGGAGTGCCTTCAAGGATCAGAAACACGACTTGTTCATTTCTGATACACAAACAGCAGGATACCTCACAGGTTAGCAACTCTTTATGTTCTGAATCATACTGAAAGGTTACTTAATTGTCAGACCGGATGCTGGAGATACTGTTTATCCCCAGGATCTAGTGCCACCACATGGTCTGAACAGTCAATGTTGTAAAATTACAGTAAGTTTTTAAAACACTCATCAAAACTAAACTTCTTGTTGGTTGAGAATGTATTTCTGTGGGTAGTCTTTGCTGTATCTAGTTCTAAAATATCAGAGCAATGGAATCTGGACACTGGCAAGACTTGAAAGTACTCTGTAGTGATAAAGCAGAGATGTAATTGGAACTAATGAATGCTGTAGCTTTCTGTGCTTTCTCAGGATCAATCTACTTCAGTCCTAGAAGACATGGTTTTCCAAACTTGGAGGGAGGAATAAATTGGCTTCAAAATCACTTAGACTGCCTGTATTAATTGGGCATGTGAATTACTCTGCTTTAGTGTTAGGCAAGTAGTTGTAGTATTGGAAAAGTTGGAATGTTAATGGGTTGGAGTCTGAGGCTGTATTCCAGCCAGACTCAGTGCACTGGCAGGATGGCCTTGTGCTGTTCTTGGAGCTGCTGGCACACACGTGACTGCAGCACTGGTGCACCCTGGGTGAGTCCCCTGCAGGTGCCACCAAGATTGAAAGGGCACCCCAGGGATGCCACCTTAGCCCCACTGTCAGTGTAGAAGAGCATTTTAGCTGTGTATGCTGTGAACTGTGCACACACAAAGGATAGCAACTGATGGGAAACTTGCTGCTGTTCATGGCATGGGGCAGACATAATCCTGGAACAGTTATGTCACAGCAAAGCAAATTCTAGTTCTTCACTCCTGTGCAGCACTTGATTGACACTGTATCACAGTCCAGAACTTCCTATCATGTAAAATATTTTCAGATATAGCAAGTAATGACATTGTAGCAAACTTTGTCTAAAGCAACACATGATGCAAACTTCTGACTCTTCAGGTGAACAATCATTTGTACTTAATAGCTTTGCCTCCCAGGTGAGGTTTTAAAGTCCTTTGTGACAAGCCAGTGTGACCACATCCATGTGCCACATGGAACTTTTTCATCTAACCCCAGTATAGCAATCTTAGGAAAGCTTCTGAGCGTAGCTGAATTGAGGTATAAATCAGGTGGCCAAAGTTGTTTTTTGCAAGATACTAGTATATATTTTGAGAAAATGAAGCAACAACCTTTCAAGTCAGGAATTACATGCCCTAGAAGCAGATGCTTAGATTTTGAGAGTGGGTACATTGCAACATGTGATGCATTCTTCCACACAGGAAAGACTCTGCTTTAACTCTGGAGTTTTCTGTTTATTGTACCATTTAATGCCATTTTGACAAAGAACACCTGAATGCCTGATTCAGTTGGTACTGAATTTCGTTGGTATTTCATAAATACTGAAAATCTAGAAATATGAAGAAAATGCTGGCTGATTACTGGCCAAGAACTGAAACCATACCAGATGTTGTCAGGCTTGAGACTGGGGCAATGTTGCTTTCCAGTTGCCTTAAGGCCTGTGCTGCTTTTAAATTACCTAATGTTTAAGTGCTTGCCAGTGTAGAATGAAGATGCTGTACAAATGCAAAGTGTAGATGGAAATCAAACTAAAAGCTTTATTTTTAACCTCTTTTATCTTGTATTCTGCCTTATGTCTTGCTTCAAATTGCTTTGCTATTTGCACTTCCCTTGAAACTTCCCTTGCTTATTTCTCTTCCCTCAGGTGTCTCTTCTCCTTCCCTTCTAACTGGCAGCAGTCCCCTTCACCTGAGAAGTGGGCTTTAGATCTGCTCTGTCAGGCAGCTTGCTAACTTCTGTGTAGCTCTCTAAAGCAGGTAGATACCATCTCGCAGAACGCACGCTGCACACTCGCTGCATTCCAAGCACCAGATGCATGTCCTAGAGCTGTGGCAAAGGTGTGGTCCCAAACTGCCAAACACCGACACGCTCGCCTTCCCCGAGCACACAGGAGCACAGCACTGATAACTGCAGGGGCTGGTACTACACAGGAACTGAGCCTTTGAACTATGTCAGAAATCCTCCATAATGGAAAAGTTTGAGGCACAAGATAACTATGGGAATTTTTGCACTAGCACATGTAACAGTGGGTGTGGCTCTTGGCAGGTGCCACCAATGGGTTGGCAAAGAGAGGTCCCCTCCTGAAGACAGAGAGCTTTTTAATATCAAAGGCACTGCTTGCTTTGCTCTCTTCCTCACATTAGCAGGAGACAAACAATGCTCTGATGTTCTGGCTCTGGGTGGTAGTGTGAGAAGGAAGGGTGGGGCAGGAAGGGATAGTAAATTTGGGAGAACTTGGTGAGGATCACTGAAGGGGGGAGAGTAAAGGCCCCAGCAGAACTCCCTATTCTGAGTACTGGCAGTGTAGGCTGGAGGTGTCATACCAAGCTGATCGCTGTGTTGTTGCAGGAACATGCTGTGGATGGGCAGTTTTCTACAGTCATTAATTACTGTTGAAACACCTTGTGCTGCAATGTGGGGGTTTATTGCATTTGTTCAAAGTTTCTACATGACTTAATTTTTAGATCCAAGCTTTGAGGGAGAGGGGCACGGCCTGCAGTGCAGAACTAACTGCCCCATAGTAATCAAAATGGAGATTCACTAATTGTAAGGAGTTCTGCATCTCCAGTACGTAGTTTGCCTATCCTAAAAATGCTATTACTTTTTCCTAACTGAAGGCACAAAGTGCTGCCTAGACAAGTTTTAGGCAGTTCTGCTTCTTCATGGGGCAGCCCATTGAGCTTCCTTGAAAGATGCAGCTGGGAAAAACCTTTACAACCCTGAAAGCATACATGAGGAGCCCAGTAGTGAAACACATGCCTGAACTTCACTTCCTTGGCAAGGCCTTTTCTTAGCAAAGGAAGGCCACCCCCTCTTTACCACTGCTTCCATGGTGGAAGGTGAGATGGGTAATGGTGGTGGTTGGGGTTCTATTGTAACTTAATTTGGCACATTAAAAAAAAAACCCTGAGCAATCCAAGAATGGCCTCCACAAGTCACTCCACTTAGTGGACAAAGAAGCCTTAGTTCCTAGTGTTCCTACATTTCAAAGCATCTAAATGAAAACTCTTAAATATTCTTGTGTGTCTGGCTGACTTAGATGATGTATTTGTGTGTTACCAGAGGAAATGAAACTGTTCAATCACCCTGTAGAACAAAAACTCATCACCAATATTTGTTTTCTCTCCAAAAGGCCCTGGAGTTGCTGGTTACCTTACTGCAGGGACGACGTCATCTGTAATGCCCAACGTACCACCCCCGGTAGACAATGAAGTGGGAGATGTCAGCTAAGGACTGGAAATCCTTGTGAAAGAGACAAAGGCAGACTGGCCAGTGATGAGGAACTGCACTTTCCTCCAACACATTGAAGTGAACTTACTGCCTTGCTGGGTGTTTATGACAGTGTTATTCCTTTTTTCTATGACTTTTTTTTTCTAGGAAAAAAGTCAGTGATTCTAACTACCACACTGTAACACAAGAAAGCACTCTGTGGATCAGCTGAAATGGGTACACAAGAATTTTTTCTTGTTGTACATAAGCACATTTTGTTCCTTTATATTTGTTTACAAGACTGTGAATCAAACTTTCCTAGTTTTTATATTTTATGAATTAGCATGACTGGAGTTGAGCTACAGTCTAGAGGAATTGGGCTAAAATAACTTTGACCTCACAGACCCCCACTAAATGGGCATCCCTTCTTTTCTCAGTCTGATGTGATCACTCCCATTGAACATGACCTGCAAAGGGTTTTGTCTCTGCACCAGTTCACTCATGTCCTTAATCATTAACATTATCTTCTTCCTCGGATCAAACAGCATTAGACATTTGTATGTATAACTGGCTTGACCAAATTGACAAAGCTTCAGCAAAAAAACCCTTAAAGTTGACATGTTATGTAAGAAATTAGTGTAATTGTGAAATGTTCTATACATTATCCAGTATATAAAAACTTTCTATATTGAGTGTACATTATACAGATCATTCATATGTACATAAAATTTTAAAATAAAGGGAATTAAGAGCCTTGTTAATGAGATAAAGGTGTTGTTCTTTTGTAGCTGTTCTTTCAAGGTGCTGGAAAGAAGGGTGGTCAGAGACCCTAACCGGAACATGGCTAAACATGGTCCCTGGGCATTCCTTGTTGGGAACACACATTGTGCAGGTTTTGAAAGCCTGGAGCAGAATTCCTGAACCACATACAGTGCAGGTGATTTTGTATTTGAAGTGCATTTCAGCCACTGACTTGCTAGCACTCTCAGCCTCCTGGGGAACATTCTTGGCAGGAAGCAAGAGGACACTAAGGTGGATGGAGATGTAAGCAAGAATTACTGCTTTCTCAAAAGAGAATATAATGTTGTTTTTAATTGAGTTGAAATGAGGTAAGAAACCCTGTGGAATGGCTCCAGCTCCAGGTATTCTGTATGTGTACCACCCTGAGTGCCTACAGCAGCCAGAGCTGGACACCCCTTAGGTGAACACTTGGCTGTGGGCTCAAGGACAGAACTGGCCACAGCATCACCCTGAAGACTGAACCAAGCAGAGTCTCTTCTCTCCAGGCTCCAGCAGGGAGGAATGGGGAGAGGGTGGCTTGTTTGTTCACACACAGTAAACACCTGTATCCTCAAGTTAAATGTTGATCAGTCCTGTATAAGCTGAAAAGTGATTATCCTAACTTTATAGAAGCAGGGCTACCAAGGGTGCAATAGGCTGTGATCCACCTGGTTCTGTTCCTGAAGGGGCAAGTTCTCTTGTAAGTGACTCAGGTCAGACAGGATTGTTACAGAGGCAGAGCTGAGGAACACTGACCTTTGAGAACGTCATCAAGATGTATTGGGCATAAATGGCAGAGCCTGTTTTGGTAGTAGAGGAGGCCATGAACAGCTGGTGCCAGCTTGTGAGACTGCACAAAGGAGACAGAAGTGAAGATGCAAGGGAAAACAAAAGGGACACCACTAAAAATAAAAATGTGAGGACATCCATTTGGAGAAACACAACAAAGGAGTAAGAAAGCAAGGAGTAACAGACAAACCCACACTGATCCCAATCTCCTTGAGAGGGAGCTGGGGGAAGGACTGAATGTAGCCATAGTGACAAGGAGGGCAGCTGAGAGCAGGAACTGAGCTTTGGAAAAGGAAAAGAAAGGCACTACCTTCAATGTTTAATTGTCATTTAATGAAAAAAGTTTAGCCTAGCTTGCAATAACTAAATTGCATGGGACTTCTGACTCAAAACTGCTTTACCTACAATAAAAGGATAAAGGGCTTTGGCTCAGAGCAAAGGAAGCACT
This sequence comes from Hafferia zeledoni, assembly GCA_035583235.1. Lineage (NCBI taxonomy): Eukaryota > Metazoa > Chordata > Aves > Passeriformes > Thamnophilidae > Hafferia > Hafferia zeledoni. Next base: position 42,555,815 of record JAWWEV010000083.1, read on the forward strand.
TCAGGCCTATTAGAAAATATATTTTATTTAGTGTTACAAAGAACCCAGATATATTGTTATTTAGATGTCATTCTGCAAATTCATAAGACCAAGCCCCTGATTCTTAAGTGTAATAAGTAAAGAGTCAGAGAATAATTGCTGCCAATTAGAATCAAGTTTTTGTATTCATCCAATTTTACCTTAAACAACATTATTGCACTGAAAAAATGCACTTCCCTAAATTTTCCATCCCTTTTGAGAAGGGTTTAAGCTGCCATTAGATTTTTGCAGTTAGCTTCTTTGACTGCTCAAGCAGTTCCCACCTTGCAATTGTTGAGAGATGAACTTCATCAGGGCCATCTGCCAGGCGCAGGGTTCGGATATAAGCAAACCTGGGTTGGGAAAGATGAGTGAGGGGTGGGTTTCTGACCCTGCCACAGCAGCCAGAGCCACAGCAGGAGCTCTCAGAACAGTTAAACTACAGCTTCTTTGAAAAGTGCCATCACGGAGGAGATGCCCCAGCAAAATCTTCTGGCAGGATTGAGATGGGTGGGCTGGGAATTCAGAAGTTGTGCTTCTCCCCAAGGCCATGAGGGATAAGATTAAGCTTTAGACACAGAGCCTCTTTGCTGCTGATAAGAACTATTTTAGGTCAAGTTCCAGGTTTGGGGTTTTTTTTTGTAAGGGTAATTGCACTAAAACTGTAAAAACAATTGGCTTAAGTTCTATAGCTTAGTGCATCTGCCTTTATTATTTCAAGCTACCTGAGATGACAGAGCATGTACTGGTCTTACCTTAGAAGGAATGCTTAGAATCTAGAGGTAACTCTCCCTTTACTCACATAAAAGCCAAAGGAAAATCCTGAGACACTCCAGCTCCACCGCAGACTTGAACCGCACAGTCAATCACTTTAAGCACAGCTCGTGGAACAACCACTTTGGTCATGGCTACCTGTAGTTAGAGGAGAACCCACAGGATCAGCAGTAGTTTCATGATCAAGTGAAAATATTTACCTAACAGCTCTACTCAAGATTGGTATCTCACGGTACATTCCTTCCTCTCAGGGCTGGCTGAGGGCTCTGCTGTTCCCATTCCCTAGGTATGGTAAAACCATTTCCAGTCACCCAACACTGTATTACTGTGTTGAGACAAGCAAGCAGTGCTTGAATGTGTTCATCTTGAAGTTTCTGAGATCACTCCCCAATCCTCTGACAATTAAAAGCACCTTAAGGCTCTCTGTTTTCCACATGAAGTTATACTCTACCATTAGAGTAATATTTAACAGTATGTTTTAGCTTGTCTTTCAACCAGCTGAATGCACAGATTTTGCAGTCCCCATGTATTAGCTGGAAAAAAAAAATCACCTCTTTTCTTGCTTTTCTGTTGCCCAACATGTCAATCTTCCTGGCTGTCTTCAGTGTAAGCAGACGAGCCTGTTCGATGCTGAGGCGGCATTCGGCAATCCAGTGGGCAACAACTTCCTGCAGAAACCAAGGCCAGCAAGGGGAATGTCAGTTAAGACCTCTGAGCACACTCTGAGGTGCCCCAGGTCCTCAGCAGGTGCATGTTCAGGCAGCTTAGAGACATTCTCGTGCAAATTTAAGCTAGTTTGATACATGTCATCTAATATGAGGGATAATAAAGAAAACAATAAAAATACTCAAGGCAGAGCAATTCTTTTCCTGGCAGAAACAATGCAAAGGGGAGAAATGCAGATTCTGGCACACTTTTAAAGTTCTGGTCAGACTGCATGCTGGCCCTTTTCCTGAAGTCCTTGGTTTTTACTCTCTGCTTTCCTTTCCCTACTAACAGCCCTCTATTTGTGTAACAAGCCCCAGTCTACAAAAATGGGGTAAAAGGGGCAAGGAATTCCCCCTGTTTTGCTTAAACTACTGGTGTTGGTGTGTGATAAGAGCCAGGGCAACAGCTGCAGGGTGGTGCCTTCTGCATCTGCCTAATGATAAATGAGTAGCTCTCTAGATCCAATATGAAGTTATGATCTTGGCAGCCCTTCCCTGCTCCTCTTGGTTAATTCCCCCCTGCAGCCAACATACCACAGTAGAAAAAAAAAAACGTGATGCTTGTCAGTGCAAAAGCTGTTTGAAGCCTAAGCCAGCCTTGAGGACACACTTCTCCTGGGGCTCTGACTTGTGGAGCCTGGACAGGCACAGGACACACAAGCACATATGTAGCACTTGCTTCCCTGCAAAGCCTGCAGGCTCAGCTTAGCTGGTGCCAGCAAAGCTGCTCTGAAGCAGGGTGGGATAAGACACACTCTTCTGCCTACAGCTCCCAGGGTATCCTCAACCTGCAAAGAACCTACTCTGGCTCTGCAGCTGCCTCCAGGTCATGCCTGTGGCTTCATCAAACATCATTTTTAATCCAACATGCTTCTGAGAAACAGTGTGCCTCACTGTAGCTGTGACTAATTGTAGGTTATGGTGGGGAATGGAAGTTTGGCAAGTACGTGACTGGAAAATAGATATGTAAGGTTGTTCCTTCTGGATCTGTAAAAACAATTTGCTATACTCTGTGCCAGACACTAACTCAGTTTCCTTTTTCCACTGCTTTTACTTGTTTTTTCCAATAAAGCTGAGGAATACTTAATATGTGATAGGCCAACTACCAAATGCTGATGGTTCCTACAGAAAGCAGACTGTCATATTTTTATTATTTTAGCAAGCACTTGCTCACGAAACAGTATTTCTATTCCAGAGCAAGATAAGAGGAAAAATCCCAATATGCCCTTGGTTTGGCCTGTACTTTCATAAGTAACTACAAATAATTGACCAAAGTAAAGTTTTCAGTCAAACTTAAACCCATGAGTGTCTCCACTGATTGTGAATGGTGACATTCAGGTGACAAACTGGCAGCACAAAAATGGTGAGTTCAGATTGTAACTACAGAAACATAAGCTGCATGCCCAAAAATACATGCACAAACTGATCAGTGAAAGCAGAGGAAAATATAGAGTGACAAAATCTGTATTCTGATCCAGCAAAGGATACCCAATTCATTGCGAGGGGGTGGAAAAAAAGATATTCTGCATTATAGGGAAAAACGGGAGCCTTGCAATGTGATTTTTACCTTTGCCACTCAAAGCCTTATGGACAGGAATTCAAGGTTAGGGCACATGTCCTGCTGCCTCCATTATCAGAGCCACAAGGCTGTGTGAGGGCAGCACAAAGGGCACTGTCTGGAGCATGGGCACTGGGACAGGGAAGGTGCTTACGTGCTGGTAGAGTTTCTTCCCAAAGGTCTCCCTCTGTGCAGAGCGCTGGCACAGGATCTCCAGAGCAGTTTCGGCCGCACCGAGGGACCTCATGCAGTGATGAATCCGGCCCGGCCCCAGCCGACCCTGAGCGATCTCAAACCCTCTGCCCTCACCTGGTTGGAGAGAAAAACAGGCGCAGGCACACTCCATGACTCCCTCTTGAAATGATCCATGGCTCCTAGCAGAAGTGTCCTCACAGCACCAGAGGTAGAAGTGAGCTGCTTAAAATTTAATTTGCAGAACTGTTGCTTGTTTACTTCAGCCAGATCTATATTGACACACTCTTAGTTATACTTACACCACAAAGCACACTCCAAGATGGGTTTTGAGAGGGTTTGATTTACCTGACTGAATTTAAATTTTTTTAATCTTACATCAAAAAATACATCTATGAGATTTGAGATGAATATCTAAGGGAAGACTTTGATGTTTCCAGGTCCTAGGGCTACTCAAGAGAGAAAGCTCTTCAAGCAAAATAAAAGAGGCAGAGAGGAAATGGAAGAAATCAGGATTTATACTAAATGAGAGAAGTAGAGCAGAGTTCTCCCTGCAGAGGGTCACAGTGCTGCTTAGTCTTGTTTTTTAGCACTGCCAAGAACTGGCCATGGAGTTCAGCACAACATTCTTTCTAAAAGTCTGTGAAGTCTGTGAGAACTGGTTTTGCTTTGCTCTACTTTAGAGCAGTGATATACAACAGCCATAGCTGCCCTGCTTCCTTCTGCTCTAAACAAGGTGCATCCAAGCAGCAGGGAGGCTGCTAAAGGAAGAGTGGGCTCCTTCTTGCATGTGTTTGAGGCCCTGATGCAGCTGACTGTAGCTGTTTACAACAGCATATCATGATTCATGAAAGAAACTACCATTTCACAAAGCTTGGTTCATTGCTGCAGGCATTAAAAAGGAATCAGTGCTGAAACTCACCCAGGATTATATTAGAGACAGGCACTCGCACGTTGCTGAAGTGGATCTCAAAGTGTCCTCCATGGATCTCATCTACAGGGACAGAAAACACAACAGCAGGGTAAAACCAAGGAGGAGAAAAACACAGGCCTTCAATTCCTAACCCTTTTTCTATATATGCATTTTACTGATTTATTGCACACACAACATTTATTAGCACTACTGCAGCTTCTGAGACTGCTAACAAATTAATGCACATATAGCTGATAAATATGATCACCTACCCAGGTAGCCAAACACTGAGAGGGGCCTTATCAGCTTCAGGCCTGGAGTGTCCATGGGAACAATAATCATACTGTGCTGCTTGTACCTGATCAAGACAAAATGCACCAGTCAAAATTAACTGTGAGCCTCCCTTCTGTTCCCCTTCTCTACTTTTTTTCTATTTTCTGTGCTCAATTTATCACTCACATAAAGCCAGTGCTGAGATTTACCGGTACTGCCTGCACCATCCTGCCCAGTGTGGCTTCAACAAGTGAAAATGTGTTGCTGGCACCTAATGCCCCGAATTCCTGCTGTTGTCAGTTCTGTGCACGAACTTCTGCATCACCCAGTGAATTCCCTCTGCCCTGCTCTTCTGTTTGGCTCTCAAAACAACTTTATCAGAATCATCATCTTGGCTTGCCTATAGTTTAGGGAAGAAAATCCCCATGTTTACACTCCTTCAGAATATTTAAAGTCAGTTGTTAGTCACACAGAACTGGAAGTGATGCCCCAGGTCCCTGAATTCAGTCTCCAGTTCTAGAGAGTGGAGTGTCACCTATCCCCAACAAGAACTTCTCTTTAGCTTCCAAGATCTCAACAGATGCCACTGTCTGTAGAGCTGCTGGGCAAACCATTCTGTGTGCAGCTGACAAGTTACAGTTTGCTTCTCAATGGAACCCAGCCAAACCTAAAAACTTCAGATAATCTGCGGGATTTGGGCTCAAATCCAACTTAGAGATATAAATGTTCCAATTCTTTTGCATTAAAAGCCATGTGATTTTAACAGAACCAAACATGAAGCATTTAATTTATCACTTGCATAAGTTTTTGCAAAAGGCAATTCTAGCTCAGTAATAAATTGAGCAACATGTTTATTTTAAAGAAGAAGAGGTGAGTATTGTGTTTACACATACAGGAGTGGAATGAGTAAGTCTGATGAAAGATGTGCAATGCTCTCTGCTTACACAGCTTCACACAACCAACATCTCATGGTACAAATTTAATTTTCTAAACCTACAGATAACTTTGTGAAAAACTTAGTAGATAAATTCAGGTTTCTGATGAGCCACTTGCACCCGTTCTGTTCAGGGAAGCTCTGAAAAGTTTTGGGATTATTATTTAAACAAGCAATTCTACTGTGTGTTGTTTTATATATTATACTTGTAAAATAAATTGTAAGCCAGAGATAGCTGTTGGTTGAATAACTGACACAGACTAAAAGCCATGTGACTAATACAGAGTGAACCCCCCAAAATTTCCTGATCCAATTCGTCACACAGCTGCACAAACACCAGGGCTGGTACAATGGAGGGGGTGGGAGGCAGGCCAGTGCAGGAGGAGAGCAGTGGAAAGGTTGGGAGTCATCAGGAGCTGAGGGCAAAACAGAAGCTCAGGCAGCAACAGACACATGCAGAGGTCCAGAACTCCCCTCTAATTCATGAGCACATCTGACTGATCAAGGCAATTAAAGGCATTTCACTCCATAAAATTTTCTCAAGCAGTGACTCCTCCAGGAAACAAGTTTTAGGGAACTCTTTGAGTCTCTTAGGAATCCTTACCTGGATGCTGAGGAGTTTTTGGTTTTGCCCATGACAATTGCAACTTTGCAATTTGGGTTCCCAGCACCTTAAAAAAAGTGACAAACACAAAATTAGCTTTCAATGTAAAAAATTTCAGTGCAGAACCAAATGAAGTTTCATAAAATCTTAGTCCCTTCCTTTCATGACAAAGGAGATGCAATCTACTGCTGTGTTTACACTCTGAGTAATCACACTGACACAAAATACACCTTACTACTTAACATGGAAAAGGGAGTTCACTTGTGGGAAGGGGAACATGAAAAGCCAAACATCCAAACCCTCCAGGATTCAGTGCCATTACCTGTTCCAATGAAAAGGGAACAAGAAGGTACTTGAAATGGAATTTAATTACTTCTGTCTCCATTGCAGCTGAGCAAGTAAGTGTGATACAGAACCACACTGCTCAAGGTGAGATGCTGCTATTTCAAAAGCAAAACATCTTAAAATACTTCTTAAAACCATAAAGACTGAAGGGTCTATGTGGGAATGAAACACCAATGGGATTATAATCAAATGATGCAAATAAGGCTACCAAAGGGTTACCACGATGCTTTGCTACTACTTCAGCATAACTTCTCTGGAATGCAGGTTTTTCCCCCTTTACACAAATTGGTTTAGACTGCACTTCAAAGAAGGATCCTAGAAAATGTCATCTGAAAACAGTCTGCTAGCATTTCACTCCATAAATGTTATCCATTATGTTTCACTCCATACTGTTATCCTTGATAACAGTATTTGAGGTGTTTGTTATACAGACACATTTATTATGCTTTTGTAGCTTAAACCCAGCATTTTAATGTACAAGAACTAAAGAAGATTCTACCATTGATTAAAATAGTATCTTATTTCTGTGAAACTTAATCCTCACTGTCTTTTTCTTTAAAGATTTCTTGGTACCAAAGCACGCTCTCATTCTTTTCGAAGTCTCACACAGATAATTAAGCTAGGGAAAATACTTGATGGATGTAACAACCAGTAACTTCTTTATTGCTTTCTCGAGGCAGATGACAAGCTTTGCAGAGATTTAATTCAAGGTTTGATCTGCACCAACTGTTTGTTCTGAAGTCAGAAACAAAGATACTTCATTAAGTTCTCTGGCAGCTGTTGTCACAAGGTCTGTGAGCCTCTGGTCTAAACAATACAACCACCTGGCTTTGAGCTGAGCTACTTCCTCCCACAAACAGGCACTGTGATGGCCAGGAAGAGGGAGAGATTTATTTATTCTGATAAACACTGCCTGTTCTGAGAGCCAGACTGCTGGCTGTTTACTTTCCTCACTTGTAATACGCTACTCCATCCATTGTTTCCAGAGTGGGGTTATATTTGTGGCCCATAAGCTGTACAATGCTAACAAGCTGAAAATCTCAGTGAAAAGCTTTGGGCAGGGGGGATAAATTAGCTTGATTTAAAAAAAAGTGAAAAAGGTAGATCCTGAACAGTTATCTCATTTGGGCAACTGCAACAAGCAGGTGACCAGCCACAAATGACACAGAACATGTTTTGCAGGTACTACCCTGCACAGAGAAATGCTGCTCCTCTGGGTAAAGGGCATTTGACTCTTCTCCTTTTCCTCAGAAGGTAAAGGATTTTCTAAACCAGCTTTACCTCCAATTGAGTTTTATAACAAAAGATATTTTGACTGTCTGGAAGCGCTTGAAAAACTGTTTTGTAAATAATTCTCAAGTTACATCCCTGCTTCAAAAAAAAAGGCAAATTTCACCACGTTATATGTAAAAAAACAAAACAACAACCAAACCCCAAAACAACCAGAGGAAGCTTTCATGCTGAACTCAGAGAGGAGTTCACTGAGACCTAGACATCTGGCTAGATGCTCTAGATCATTTGCACAAATTTCTGGAAGGCAAATGAATACCTTATCTCTTCTTGATCCTATCTGAGCACAGAAAAAGAAGGCAGATTCCTGGCCTTTTCATTGCTTAGAGTCTAAAGTCCTAGAAACTTACAACCAAGTTTACGTGACTTTGACCCACAAAAGGCAAAAAGTAGTTCTGAATAATGCAAGACACTGAAAGACTTGAGTGCTTTGGAAGGAATGCAGATGGCCTGGATAGAATAAATCTCTCATTTGTAAATGGCATTTTTACATTCCTTACAGAATTCAAAGAAGCTGCTGGGGGAGGGGGGAAGAGTCTGAGAAGCCTGTTATTTTGGTAGGAGTTAGAAGTAGTTTTGCAAGAAACTCCCCATTGAACAAAGGGCAGACATTTTAAAAGGTCAGTTCTAACCATATTTGCATATGGAAAAGCTTCTCAATAAACTTTCCCAAGTGTACATGACTGTACAAACTGTATAAAACTTTTAAACAATAGTGCTGCTACACTGGGAAACATCTCAAGTTTAACTAACTTGTTATACTTTCTAACTCTTCATGAGACACAGGCGAAGACAATGGTATTTTAAAACATGCTTGGAGGGCTGGCCATAGTCCTACTAGAAGCCCAGTCTTTGCTATCTGGAGCACAACATGCTTGGCATTACTGATCTTCACACACTCAACTTTTACAGGTTCTTTCTGGTGGAAAGGGCTCTAAATGTGGCACAGACACAGGAGTACAACCTCTGCTTACAGAAGCTGCCATATAGCCTGCTTTCAGAAGCCATTAGCACTTAATTCTTGCAATCTAGTTATCTGTTTTTCAGCATTCAGCCTTCAATTTTTTTGTCTAAGATGACTAAGGCAGGATACACCACTACCTGATTGCCCAGAACCCCTGTGGTTCCTGCCCTGCCAGCTGCTGCACTGGGCAGCTCCTCTCTCTGCTAAAGATAAGGGGTCAGTGCTGTCATGACGGACTTGTCAAATTCCTACACAAACAGTGATAAACATGTTCTGGACTCTCCTAAAAGTGAAACTGGACTAAGTAGGGTAGATGGAAGTGTGGTACTAATTTCTGTAATGTGGGGATTTTCTAATGAAGAAAAGGGACACTCGGTGCCACAAGAGCCTGCAGTAATTCCTTTGCACTTGCATATCGAATTGCATAGTTTTACCTCATCTTCTCCAGATAACACTGCAGGCATCTGGTTCATGTAAAGACTATAATGTAGCTGCAAGCAAACTGGCTACAAGCAGCAAAGACAGAGGCAGTGCTGGGGCTCTGCAGCTGCAAGGGCTGTGCAAGTCCTGCCACTGAGCGTGGCTGCTGCCCATTCCCAGCTGGAGCTCACAGCCTCAGTGGGGCCAGTGGGAGCAGCTGCTGAGCTCAGGAATGCTTTTTCCCTCACCTTCATGCCACTTTTACACAGCCACAGCACTTTCAGTTAAATTCGTTTTGTATTCGTTGTTACTTATTAAATAATTTTTGTTATTTCTGAGCCCCTAGGGCCATCCTGAAGCACCCACACGACAGTATCACTTCTGTACTCTGGAAGGTTCTGTTCTCCCTGCACCCTGCAAAGCTGCAAGAGGCTGAGGCACTGCAATAAACAGTGCAGGATTTACATCAGCTGCCTGCCTTCAGCCTGCCCACAGAATCTCTGGGGCACTTCTGCAGGTGACACACAATTCTGGGGGAGCATTCTCAGTTCTAGCCTGATTATTCTGTCTTGTTGGGGGCCATACTGAGATCAAGCTTATTTAGAACTGAGAGGTTCATTTATTTTAAAGAGATACAGCTCAGGCTTCTAAGCCATGACATGACTTCCTTCAGCTGGAAGCAACTCGAATGTCTTACCTGGCACCATGTAGAACACCACTGAAATATTGTGATAACTCAAGATCAAAACATAGCAAAATATGCATAAATGTTGTGGCACTTTCTCTAAACTCCAATTCCTCTCCCAGCCCATTTTATCTTCTCATTCTGAATGGAAAGGAAGCATGTGGAAAACAGCTGCCCACAATATTTTTAGCTGCCCTTTTAAAGAACCTTTCCTTTCACATATTTCGAAATAATTGAAGCACAGACAGAAGGCTAATCCAGTCATGGCAGGTGAATCAGAGTGCCAAAACCCCAAAATCTGACCTCCAGTCTGCTCAGTCTCTCTCTGTGTTGTTTGGCTTCAATATTGCATTTACTGAAACTCATTAGACTGCTGCAGGATAATTCAAACAAAGCTGGATTTCACAGGCTATTCTGAGTTGGAAGGGACCCACAAGGATCACCAGATCCAACTCTTAAGTGAATGGCCCATATGGGGGTCAAACCCACAGCCTTGGTGTTATTAGCACCATTCTCTAACCAAACAGATCACAGAAGGTTCCTGACACTCTGCACAGGGTATTCTTGCACAAAACAACAATTTGAAGCTGTAGAGATTGTGGAAATTTAAGCAAGATCAATCATTTTAGGAATTCTTAGCACAGGTAAGCCCACACCTCAGTGCAGAAACTCTAATATCTCCAAGTGCAGATTGTCTCCATCTACCCTTTCCTGTAAAAGTTTTGACTCTGTAATGCAGTCAGCACAATGCAAGAGAAAGAAACCTCATGGATGGAATATCATCTTTCTATTTTCCTTCTACAGTAGCTGACTTGCAGTTTCTGTAAAAATGTTATCAAACTAATTTGATACCAGGTCTGACTGGCAACATTCAAATCCCTGAACTCTCCCACAGAATGAAGGATTATCCCCTTTATACTCTGGCTGACAATTCACCACCTGCCTTCACATATTTTCATTACCATCTTTCTAGTTTCACATACTGACGGAGCCACCTGCCACCTCGCAGAAAGCAAACTCATCTTTCTCATCCCCTAAAAAGTTACTTAAAGAGGGGACATAAGGATCCCTTAAAACCTTACACAGGCAGCCAACAAAAGCACCGCAGTGCCCCAAGGAAAGAAAACAGTGACTCCCTGTGGAGTCTGTGGCAGTCACTCAGCCCCAGATGGACCTCCCTCTCTCTCCTTTTCACCTTTTAAATGTGTGGTTTGCTAAAAGCCTTTTGATGATGTAAAAAAAACATCTGAACTTGCAGGAATAAAACAACCAACAGCTCAGTAAGAGAGCCTTGACCTTACAAAGAACATTCACGTTCTCGTTGGAACAGGGAGGAACGTAGGAAGTGTACGTGTTCAACATAAAAAGAGTTTCCAGGAAAGAACAATTTTTTAAATATTTTTTTTTAAACTGGCAAGTCAAAATGAAAGTGCAACTGACTTCCAGATGAGGGTGTGGTGCTCGAAGACAAAATGCAATGTGTCAGACCCATTCAGACCACTCCACTGAGGCACATCTCAATTGCAGTACCTGCTACTCGTCTGCTGACAAAATAAGGTTAGTTCTGTTTTCATATTTACTTCTCTGTATATTATGTGCTATGCTTAGCTTATTTACATACATTTACTCTTAGTTAAGTTGGCTTTTAGAGAGAGACATCATTTCACTAAGGCACATGCTCATTTCCAATATGAAAATTAGATTTGTTCAGCAGAAGGACAAAATACTGCTTAATTCATTAGAGGAAAAAGGTCTGTCTGTTTAAACTGGGGATATTAACTTCATTCAACATGCACTCATACAATCCCATGTCAAGTTTAAACCCACAGAAACACTGAATTTGTATTTAACTGGAAGGCTGGAATAATTCTGCAAGAAAACATGATGTTATAGAGTTAAAATATCTATTAATATATCTCCTAGAAAACAGTATTTGAAAAATCAGCAGAGCTTCTGAGCTATTTGGGTGCTTGTGGGCAGTTTGTTCGTGGTAAATTCCTTTCCACCTTAACACCCTGAGGAGTCTCCAGCTGCAAGATGCAGAGTACCTGTAGCAATCTGCTTCTGTAAGGGACTCCATGTGGGCAGGGCTGTAGGATGGAGACTACACTGAGCTGGTTCCACCAGCGCTCAACACCTGACCCCTGTGGGGCTGCTCCTTTTGTAACAGGCACATACACGTGTGCCTGAGACACAACAGTGACAGGAACCATAAAGATGAATAGGTATGTTAGCCAAACATAGCTGTGTTTCTAAGGGAGAAACAGCCTTTGCTGCACTTTAGGTAACTTGTTTTCTGTCAATGACTCAGGTCAGGCAGCAGAGCACAGAGTCACAGCCAAACTGCTTTGTCACACACAGACTTCTTGAAGTTTGCACTGAACTATTTACTGGTTTGCTTTCAAGCAAATTCGCCAGTGATCCAATTTGATTAAAGCATTCCCAGCTGGGTTCTGCAATTAAGTGCTTGAAGACCACAACCATATCTTTTCAGTTTAACTTCTAATTTTCTTCAAATCTCGGCTAAGTGGATTAAACCCTCCTTGCAGCAGTTTCTCTTCTAAAAAAATAGATTCACTTGCTGCTGATAACTAAATCTCTCCTCAAAGTGCCATAAAGCTGCAAAAGATTAGTGCTGCTGGAGAATCCTGCTAACACAGCTTGTTGGGCGTACAACAGACATCCCTTGCCAAAGTCCTGAATACGACTGTACTTTTCCATTCCTCACATGTTTAGGCAACAGTAAATGACAGATCACAAGACCTAAAATAAGAGTAATCATTGTTTAAAGTTTAATTGGGAGTGTTTTGAAATGTTAACAGAATAATCCAAGAAAGTCGTCAAGGATGAAGCCAAACCAAAGAGTTCATTTCAAACTAATATTTTAAAAATTGGCTATTAGAATCACTGAAAAAACCTCCATAGAAACTATTAATTTCTCTCTATTTAGCTGGTCTGCATCCCTTATTATGAGATCAATCAGTAACTTATTTTTTCCTGGTAGACAGAATACATTAAAAAAAATGTAAATACTTTTATATACGTACATATATATTAAAATATATATATAACAAGTGTTTAGTATAAAGATTTGGCAACCTTTCATTCAAATCGTTGCCTAAAAACTAGAAATTATTTTTGGGGTTTTTTTCAAGCTTGAAAAAGCCAAATTGTAGCTCTGGGGCAGAATATCAGATAACAATCTGCTCTCAGCAACACTGACCTCATATTCTGAAATACTGCAGCTGATGAGAGAGGGGGAATATGTTTTTTGTTCTCAGTTAGTTTTTGCTACTGCAATTCAAGAAACCTTAATCCCACTTAATTCAAGAAAACAGAGCACTGCAGGACTGCACTTTACAATGGAAAGAATTTCAGCACATTAATCAATGAACACAATTACAGGAAAAGAAGAAAATACTGTAGGACACAACTTGCTTAAGACACAACCTGAAGATAGGAACTTCGACACTAAGCTGGCAGTGAGAACACAACCTTAATGTTTATGGAGTAAATTTGTCATGAGATCTTACTGGAAAAAACAGCAGAGCTTCTGAGCGGTTTGGGTACTTGTGGGCAATTTGTATATGGTAAAATTCCTTTCTGTCATAACATCCTGAGAAGCCTCCAGCTGTAAGATGCAATGTACCCACAGCTAACTGCTTCTATTCTTCTGTCCAAGGAATTCCATGTGGGCACAGCTGGCTCTGTGGGATAGAGACTAAACTAAGTTTGTCCTACTGCTGTTCAGCAACTGACTGCACTGCTGTGCTTGATGTAATGAGTCTGAGATGTCATGTATATGTGTGCCTGAGAAACAAACAAGAACACTCTCCTTACATTATCTTCATATCTGAAATTTGTCAAAATTTATGACAGCAAGCACCAAATACTACTGTTTGCCCCTCAGCTTTAATCTGCTCTTACTCCTTATCCACTCTGTTGTTACAGCATTCACAGCCTTCAGCTGGTACTCCTTTGCTTTGCAGAGGCTGTAGAAAGGAAGGTGTAATTCCAACCCTATGAAGGTACAGACAAAGTTATGCTGCAGTGGAATATTGTCAAACATAACTAAATCAGAGCAGTTAAAACAATGACAGCTCCTTGACTGAAATGTGGAGGTCAGTGAGGGGCATTCCAAGTAACCTGCAACCTCAAATGCTAAGGTTAATGAAAGTATTTCCACTGAATCCATTTACTTTGCATTGCACACACAGGTGTAAGTCCATTACTCTATTCCACGTGAGAATTCCAGACAGTCTGTTCTGCTTTCATTGCCTTTTTGCTCTCCTTTGATTATTCACAAATGTATTCTCAATACCCTAATTCTTTAAATTTGAGATGTATAAGCAACCCTGAGGAAGGGGTTTAGGTTTCAACAGAAATGTTACAACTTAAACCCAGTATCATTTCTTTGGTGTTCCCTCTCCCCCTTTTTTTGGTGTCTTGTAGCTTTGGCACGGGCTGAGACATGAATAACTCAACTGATTACTGGATGGAGGACGAGGAGGATGACCTCAACCACATTATAGATTACAATACATATGAACTTCTCTGTGAAAAAAGCGACGTGAGAAATTTCAGGAAATTATTCCTCCCTGTGTTCTACGCATTGGCTTTCACCGTTGGAGTCGCTGGAAATTCACTGGTGGTTGCAATTTATGCCTATTGCAAGAAACCAAAGACCAAGACAGACGTGTACATCATGCATCTCGCCATCGCTGATCTGCTCCTGCTCTTTACCCTCCCTTTTTGGGCTGCAAGTGCAGTGCAGGGATGGGAACTTGGGAACTCCCTGTGCAAGCTCACCTCTGCTCTGTACACCATGAATTTCAGCTCCAGCATGCTGTTCCTGGCCTGCATCAGCGTGGATAGATATAGGGCCATTTCTGAATCCCAGCGCCAGAGAAGAATTGGCAAACACTGCAGTGTCACCTGCATCTGTGTCTGGCTGTCTGCCATCTTCCTCAGCATTCCTGAACTGGTATTTAACCAAGTCAAGAAACACAATGACAGGAATGAATGCCTTCCTGTATTTCCAATGAACATGGAAACACTCTTAAAATCAACCATTCAAATCCTGGAAGTTATCCTGGAATTTCTGCTTCCTTTCCTAGTAATGCTGATCTGCTATTCTGCCACTGCTTGGGCAATCTTTAGATCAGCAAACGTTAAAAGGTCTAGACCTTTCATGGTTCTGCTGGCAGTAGTGGCCACTTTCATAATCACTCAGCTGCCTTACAACATTGTGAAGCTGTGGCGAGCCTTAGACATCATCTACATGTTGATTACCGACTGCGACGCCAGTAAAACCATAGACGTTGCACTCCAGGTCACCAAGAGCATAGCTTTGTTTCACACCTGTCTGAACCCTCTTCTCTACGCCTTTCTGGGCGCCTCTTTTAAAATGCATATTATGAAAATTGCAAAAAATTATGGGTACTGGAGAAGGCAACAGCAGAATGGAAGACCTGAAGAAATTTCTATGAATTATGAAGACCAGACAGAAGAAACAATTAGTTTCACTATATAGACTCTCCATTCCTTTCATCACCTTATATAACCAAGGGAATTGTTCACTAATTCTGTTTTCAAAGGCTGCTTCTCTGCAAGTCACTTTCAGATGACTTTCTGAACCTGCACACTAGCTGAGACACTACAGTGCAGCTCAAAGTGGAACATGTTTATCATCGTGCTGAAATTCCTAGAAACAACTAGAGATATTTACTAAATAACAACAACAAAAACTCAAACAAAAAAAACCACAACACAACCCAAACACCTAAAAACCCCCAAGACTGAAATTTTAAGGTGTACTAGGCAATTAAACAGCTGTGTAATGAACAATCTGTACATGTCTAAACATCTAATTAAAACAGAGAAAAAACCCATCATCAATAAAACAGCAGTACAGGAACTTTTGTATCAAATGTTAATACTCCTGTGTTTCTCCAACTGTTTTGTAAAACTTCAGGACATTTGCCTAATAACTCAGGCCCATTTTTCAACTCAGCTAGCATTCCATATCATTCCTTGCAGCTCGAAATGATATATGAGTTTATGGCTGAGAATTGAGAGAGGGAGAAAAAGTCATTCTCTATGTGTTTCCACACATGTATAGCAACAACATCCTCCACAAAAAAACAGTAACTCCTTCTCCATTACTACAGAAAAATAACTTTTCACTCTCCTTTTCTGCTACCCTAAACTTCAACAAGCTCAGTGCTCTGTGGGAGGCACGTTCTAGATCTCTGTAAATGTAAGAAAAAATTAAGTTCATCTCCAGATACAGGGCCTGGAATTTTTATTCAGAATTTTTGTAATTAATAAAACCGCAATAATTGTCTCTGCTAAAATATATAGAGATTCAATAAAAATCAAAGCATACAAAAAAGTGCACTGGCTTTTGTTTATGCATACTTTATGTTTGTTTTGTTTTAGTAGGTACTGACATCTCTCATCACTGGCATTTACCACTCAGGAAAGAGTAGAGGCTTTGCTTGACAAATCCGAGCAGTTCTGTCTCTATATGGAGCTCGTGGAATTACAGTTTGTACAGAGAGGTATCAAAGCTGTCCCCTGCCACAGAGCTGGCAGGGATTCGAGGAAAACATCAGTTTTCTGTGAGTCACTGGAAGCATTTCAAATATGCTGACATACTAGATTAGCTTTCAAAATTAAGAAGTGGTGTTGCAGCATACTGTCCTTGTCTTCAAACATCCTGTGGGCTCGGACAAAATGCCTGATTCACAGGTTATGGAAGCCAACAAGAATCTCTCCTTTTGAGATACTGATCTTAGTTACACAACTTTGGACTGGGAGAAAAAGCTCTAAAATGACAGACAAGAAACAACAGTAGCATAAACAATATACAAGCCTCTTCTCCCTGTCTGGATGACAAAAGCTTACAGAGTTTCTGGCCAGTGTTTTGAGAAACACAAGGGCGTGAACGGGTAAGTCAGAAGTGTTTGCAGACGTTCTACAAATACACCATAAATCTGACATATTTAAGCCATACTGGATTTACTGTGCTCATGCAGAACACCCATGCAGAGTATGTTAAGAAACTCAAGTTCTTCCATGAAGAAACTGACTCCTTGCATCTGTGATTTATGACTTGCCTTCACAAATACATGCTGGTTGCACACAGAGTGACATTCTGACCAGGCTGTCAGACCTCTGAAATTCCTAAACATCCAATGCCCTAATGTTCCACTCAGAGTAAAAATGAAAAACAAAAACCCAACCAAAAACAAAAGAACCCACCAAACAAAAGAAAAACTCTCAATACAAGCAAACAAAATAAACCCAAGCAGACAGAAAGGGAAACTAAGACAGAGCTAAATGAACAATTTTTTCTCAAACTTCTTCAAATTGCAGGGCCTTTTATGCAAATCTGACTGTCCTAATTGTTTTTATTAGAACTAAGACAAATCAAATCATGCTTGCTTTACATTTACACTCCTTTTAATAATTCACATAACTAATTTTATGAATATTATTCTGTGTGTGTGTTACCTCCCAAAAACTTTCCCATTGCTTCCTCAGGGACTGCAATGCCCAGCTCGGAGACATTGACCCAGAGCAAAGGTAGCAGCCAGCTAATCCCAGCCCTAACAGGAGACAAGATACTGTGCTCCTTTTCCTGATAGTTTTACAGGAGTAGAAAAGAGAGAGAGACCTATCTTCTGGTGAATCTCGGTATTGCACAAGAAGGGATCAGCAGGGAGCTGACATACTCGTGTACAGAAATGAGACATTCAAGTTTATCAACTCAGTTTATTTACTTGGCCTCCAAACTCCCAGGGAATGATGATTTTCAAGTGGCTGTCACACATTTTGGCAAAAACATAACAGTACTACAATATTAGGGACACTTACCACTTGCAGTACAATCCATTGATTTTACTGGAAATTATCAAATAAGAAAATCTCCTGTAATAAGTCAGCCCAACAGCATCACAGACTAAAAGTAGCCACATTTTACTGTAACTGCACAGTATGTTCATGAGTCTGGCCATAAATGTGTAGGTTATCTGATAGAAAGAAGTTACATTTAAAGCAAAACAGTGGCATTCATTCTATTAACAAAATTGAGAGGTTCCAAAAAGCATCCAAACCTCCAAACTGGATTTTAGTCTTAGACTTTGGTTCACAGAACAAAAGCTCAATTCAGTTCTTTTTGTTGTTTTAAATTCTATTGCCTTTACTTAAGAAAAGGCAGATATTCATCTCAGAAGTAAAGCATAAATATTTTTGCTTTAACAGTTCTTGGAGATACAATCTAGGCTTAGCTATTCTTATTTAGGGTTTCCACACTCACCACTGCTCCACCACTTCTTGCCATTGATCACGTAACTGTTTCCATCTCGCTCAATGCTGCACTGCATATTGGTGGCATCACTTGAAGCCACATCAGGTTCTGTGTTAAAGGAAACAAAAACAAACCACTGGGTTAGATATAGAAGCAGCACTACCTCCACAAATATAGGGCTCTAGATATACTCTATTAACAGTAACAGTGTTTTGCTCCCAGTAAGAAAGCTGTTTTCAGAACCTCAATGCTAGTGGTCAAAAGACTTGCTATTTTCCAACAACCTGTTATTCACAGCCAGTTTAAATGTACTCGTTGTTGGGCTCACACTACCCACTATAATCAACAGCCTTCTCTATTCCCTGATATTTTCAAATATTTTATCTCTCCAATGTACTACAGAAAACAGTCACATCTCTCTCAGCCTTTTTCTTCCCCTGGACTCTTCGCAAGTGAAAACGAAGAGGTTGAAACTAATTTTGTGGTAATATGTGAAATAGACTACACAAAGTTGTCAGCAAAATGTCATCAATGATTGTTTGGAATAGGAAAGATTCTTCCTCTCTCCTTTCACCATTACCCTTTTTTATAGGCAAAAGCTTTTGCTTTAAAGTAAAAGCATCTCTTTCCTCTTAGGGAACACAGTGAAATGGAATTTGCAAAATTAGGGTCCACCTCCGTAAGGCTGAGTTCTCTGTACTCCTCTGACAAAGAGGATCAAGATTTGGCATCATGTGTTCCAAAAGTTGCCCTCCTACAGCAATAGTCACACTTTCCAGAGATGCTGAATGCCACCAGCTTTCAAGAAAAAAAATTACTACAGTGCTATGGACAAAGCAAGTTATCTCCAGATTGTATCTTAAAACCTCTACCTATGATATTCTGCTAAAATGCACAACTTTAATCACAGCAATCATACTTGTAGCTAACTGTGTGTTTCTGAAGAACCCCAAAGCCCGTTA
The DNA here is from genome assembly GCA_035583235.1 of Hafferia zeledoni. NCBI lineage: Eukaryota > Metazoa > Chordata > Aves > Passeriformes > Thamnophilidae > Hafferia > Hafferia zeledoni. Next base: position 42,574,768 of record JAWWEV010000083.1, read on the forward strand.
CAAAAAAGGGTAAGGTCTATTGTAAGCCTGTTTGGTGCTATAAAAGCTATTTTACTAGTAGTAAAAATAAACTGAAAATATATATAAAGCAAATACCAATTATTGCAACCATGAAAAATAATAACTATCAGGGAAGGGAAGCAAGGGTGCCTCCCTTTGCATTCACACCTCATAGATTTTATAATGAAACACACTCACAGATACAGTGGAAATGTCTGCATTAATTCATTAGCACACAACTTGTGGCTTTCTATTTTTTGCATGTACCTTGTGAAGTGTCTGCCAATTGCCTCTAACTTTCTTCTAGAGAAGAAATTACCTGTCATGCAGAAGCAAGAACTAATTTTCCCTTCCAGGAGAGGCTCCAGCCACTCTTTCTTTTGCTCCTCAGTCCCATACATGTGTAGGACCTCCATGTTTCCAGTGTCTGTAACAAAGGAGCAGTCATGTTAATTCCTTGAGACACACAACTCATAAGGTGTAAGATGACCAACCTGTTAATGCTCTCAGTTCTGCAGTTATGGGATGGGGCTGCTAACCTGGTGCATGGCAGTTGAAAACCTCAGGAGCAATGAGACACTTCCCTGTCTCCTCAGCTATTAGGGCATAGTCAAGCTGGCTGAGACCACTGATATCTGGGAGAAAAAGGTTCCACAGGCCTTCTGCTTTTGCCATTTCCTGTTGTCAGAATCAACAGAGAAAAACACCAACAATATATCTTAAAAAAAGGAAAAATAAATTCTGGCTGGCTACATGTTTTCTTCCTTCCTGCCTAACATACTGTCCAATATATCTGATGCTTTTTTCCAATGGTTATTTTGAAATAATAGGTAGTCTTTGACTTGAAGTTCAGACATACCCCTCACAGAACTCACTTTGTTTTTCTCCTCCCTCATTTGCACACTTCCCTCTTCCTTTCCTTGCACTATTCCTCACACTGTGTCTTCCCATACGGAATAACTTCTCCAGCAAGATATGCCAAACACTCTTATGCTCTGTCTGTGCTCTTGCACTGCTAGAATGCTAAGAATATTTCTTGTCCCATACCTTCAGTCTCTCAAGCAGTGGTGGTTTCTTCCATTTCTCTTCAGTATTTCCATGTTCAGTATAGTATTTTATTATTTCCTTAGAGAAACAATTAAAAAGATGCTGTTGAAATTAAGAGAACATGTAACACAGAAATAATAACATGATGTCTCTTCCAGCCTCCTGCACAAAGAAACCAATTAAATAAATATTCAACACAGGTTTTCATTATATTGTTAGTTGCATTATAAAATTATACATGCAATTGAAAACCAAACTGCAATATATTAATTTTGCAAGGCATTAAGTGTGTAACAGAAATTACCCCAATCAGTACCTTATTTCATACAATTATCTGGGTTGGTTTAAAGCACGTGGTGATGATGCCAGGTCAGTATTTTCTGATGCTATGAGTACCTGCTACCAACAGTACACACAAGAGGCACAAACCCAAAGTAAAAGAACAAATAAAAGCCTAACACACTGACACCAAGGATCTGGGTTTCCCACCACAACACTCAGATATGTAAAACTGTTAATCTTTTGGCAACTGTGAAAAACCCCACAAAGAATACATTTTCTCTTTCTGTCAAAGTGATTCCTTAACAGACTATGCAAGCAGCCATTCTGAGCACCAGTGATTGTAATAAGTAGAACTATATATTCAGTAATCTTAGTATTTTCACAAGCATGTTTTAGTGAGGCACAGCACTTCAAATCTGGCCCAGAACTAGTCATAGAATGAATAAAATTAGTGCCCTCCTCTGAAAATGACACCATAAGACAAATGCCCAACTAAAACCTACAAATCCTGATTCACAATTCCTGTTATCAGAAATAATTTACAAGCACAACACTACTCATCTGCAAAACTTTGTGGTCCATTTATTTTTAAAGCAAGTACATTAATTATTGCAAGGCTTCCTTGGACAGTCCTAAACTACAATCCCAAACTAGGCACAGACTTAAGAAGTTTTGCATATCAAGAGTTACTGCCCTTAGCCCCTCCTCACGACAGGCAGATGCATTCATCAATCTTTTTGATTAATATGTTCTCTGCACTTCTGCCTGATGCCAACAAAAAACCAAACCAACCAAACAAAGAACAAAAACCCCACAAAAACTAGAAAGCCACATTAAACAATTCTGCAACAAAAGTCACCTGTGCTTCCATAAGGCTAAAAGCTGGACCAATGTTTTAAGTGGAAAATCTATAATCTCCCTCGGATGAGAAGGAAAATTATTCCTCTCACTTTCCCTTCTGCTAATTATGGACTTCTGTGGGTATTTCACTATTTGGTGTCAAACCTCCACTGGCATTACATATATTCAGGAATGAGGCTACATTGATGCATCACATGATCCCATTTTTTACCATGAAAGTCACAGGTTAAAAGAGAAAGCAAGAAAGAGAAACATTCAGCTTCATTGGGTTAAAAACAACAGTTCCCACTTTTAAATCAGAATCTTTCTGTTTTTAAGAGTTGTAGGCTTTTGTTAAAGCATTTTAGCAAATTCCTTTAAAAAGTAGCTCTTTCTAAAAAGAGAAGTTTATACACTTCAAAAAGTTTAAGTAGTAACCCCCAGCTCTCATTAACAATGCATCCTACATTTTAACTCTGAGAAGAATACAGACAATAATGATTTCTGCTACTATTTCACAATGCCACAAACATCACTGCCTGAAAATAAGGCTGTTCTGGAAAACAAAGCAAAACAGGAGGACATGATTTCTATACACAGTTTTACATTTTTATAAAGTCTAGTCAGAAGATGTTCCTTTATAAATAGGTTAACTAAAAGCTTTTACCTTCTCAGCTGGATAAATGTGCTGCTTCATGAACTGCTTGACCTTCAGCAACATTTCTCGGCCTTTCCTGCTTTGATGGAAGAGCTCTCCAGAAATGTGCTGTGTGCTGCTGAAAGAGGACCTGGGGAAGAACATTCAACAGAGTAACAAGTAAGACCAGATTTCCCTTCACAGTAACATAAGCTGCTTTACACAGGCATTTAATTAAACAGAGATGTTTTAAAAGCTTTGCCTTGTCTTTGACCAGTAGTTCAAACCACTCTTACCTTTTTGAGAGCTCTAAGCCTCTCTCTGCCAAAGGCTCCACAACCTTAGCAAATTCATGACTATTCTCTGCAGCAGCATTGCCAAGGAGATATCTTGCATATACACCCTAAAGCCAAAAGAAAGGTATAATTATGCACTTAAAATTGTCTCTAACACACGGGTGATTTCTTCAACTGTGAAAGTAACACTTAAATGCCCATATTCTTAAAAGGAAAAACTTAGAACCCAGACAGATTTTACTGGGTCATGTTAATATTGGTTTGGGTCCATTTCTGATATAATGGAGATACTTGCTCCACAACAGTTAAAAAAATATCCCAGCTAAACCAACCTAAAGGCAAACCCCCAAAGCAGTAGATGAAAACAAAAAAGTGAAAAAGAAAGATAAATGTCTGCATATGATATTGCAAGCAGGTCCAGCCTGCCCCTCAGGCCAGCAGACATATGCAGACATATGACTATTATCCATGACTAATTTAACTACCCACATACACACAAAAATATGTGCCGTTGCAGCAAATGTGAGTGTATTACCTGGGCTATTGATGCCAATTTAAAATACGACAAAGCAAGAAAAAAGTTGAAGTTGGATAAAGTGGTGTTAATACGCCGGCAGCGGCAGTAAATGGAAACCAGTTCTTCAAATGAAGGGGTTTCTACAAAAAAATACAGCAGAATTTTTTTAGAATATTCAACATTTTCTATTCTTTTCCACCTTATTCTTCAACATGTCAACAGTTCTCCATCTTTATGAGACGTTTCATTTCCATAGTAAACACCACGATTTATAATTTCTTATGGCATAACTGTGATATGGGAGACCAAAGGAAAAACGAGTTGCCAGATTTTCAAGTAACTGTAACACTTCCTACCAGCCCTCACCTCCATTCCAGTCAGGAAATTAGTTTCACCTGTGGAGGGAGGCTGGAGTTCTTTTCAGCTTTTTTAATAAAATATATATTTGCATTCAAATTTATGTTTTTTTCATTATTTCTAAGAAAGGTTCAAAACACACTTTTACTGAAGTAGCATATTGTGGCTAAGACACAGCATGTTAAAACAGAACTACCTAAAGCCTCACTATCAGCATGTTTCCTACAATGAAGAAAATATGGAAAAGTTCTTTTCCAGTGCAAAATGGAATGTTTGTGAATTTACCATTTAATTCCTGTTTGTAAGGGTAACAACCAACCCTGGAATTTGTTTCAACAAAAAGATTACATTTTCATACCTATGGTGTCTTTGAAATCCAAGATAGTTCCTTGACCCAAGTTCTTAATAGATGTAGGCCAAAAGTAGAATTGAGTGGCATATGCTAAATCTGCTAAAGGATGACCAGTAGTTGAAAGTTCCCAGTCCAGCACTGCCAAAACACGGGCCTTAAATAAAAATAAAAACCTCATGTGAGTTCTAGAAGACAAATTTTCTCTCCACCCACAAATGTACACCACCACTTATATCCAAGAGTTTTATTTGGTTACTATATGTTTAAAATTAAAAACATGCACTGTAGCTGTGTACAGCAAAAAGAGCTCCTTTTGGCACTGTCTAAAGATCTGCAGAAAATTAATATTCACATAGGTCCAGAAAGCTTAGCATTTTTCCAAAGAAAATCTGCTTTAAATCTGTATTTTTGAGTAGCGTTCTTCCTGTCAGAAACTTGTACTCTTCTAGTCAAAACATGATTGAGTAACAATACTGTTGAAGAACAGTAGTACTAATAGTTGTTGTGGTTTTCCCCAGTCCTGTTGCACGGTCCTTTGGCACAAAAACTCAGACCATGCACCAACCCCCCTAATTTATCACAATATTATGCACAGATTAACACCCACATGGGAAACTGAATTTCTTAAGCAGGAAGTGTCCCTGCCCAGACAGTGAGAGGAGCCTCTGCTGCAGGGACCCCTGCAATGGTGTCTCCTGCTGGGTGGGCTGAGACCCCCCTCTCTGCCATTCTGATAAATTCTTATGATCCAGCTGGTCTGTCAGCCTGAGCAACCCCTCCAGCTACCCATGAGCTGTGGCTACCTGAACTATGTGCACAGGTCCTTCCTGCATATACAGGAACAGTTTCCACAGATTACTTAAAATGACTTACATACAGCTGGGCCAATTCCTTCAGCTGTATCAGGAACAGCTGGGAGAGTCCCTGAGACTGTCAAATTCTCTGCTCAGGGGGTCAGTCAGCACATTTAAGCCTACAAACTGTGTCTATCACTAATCCATGCACAACAATGGGAATCCCTGGGACCTGTTGCTTTGTTATGAGGCAGGAATTGCTGAGTCTTGGTCACAAATGCCAGGCATATCTTCTGGTCACAACACAGCAAATAGCATGGAAAAAATAATGAAAATGCAACTGTGTTGATAGAGAGGGAACACATCTTTATTTCCACAAATCAGGAAGTCTCTTTTCCCTTTCAAAGTCTCTGTGATCTACGTGTGCTTCATAACTAAGCAGTTTTGGAAGATTTTTCTTTTCTTCCACTAGTATCATGTATTCAGATCCTCTTCCAAAAGCCACTGTTAATTGAAGCCACGCCACAGATGAAAACGGGCTTTGGATCAGATGCCTGTGTAGTTTAATGAAGTGAGACTTCAGTTGCAGTGAACTCAATAGGATTTATGCATATAAAATGTTTTGCTCCTGGACTTTGAAGAAAGGACTAGAACTAATGAATAAATTGAATATCTTTCAAGGCCAGGCTGGATGGGGTCCTGAGCAATGTGATATAGTAAAATGTGTCCCTACCCAGGCTGGAACTAGATGATCTTTAAGGTCCCTTCCAACCCCAACCATTCTGTGATTCTATCAATTCTGTCTAGCCCCTGCAATGAAAACCAGGACTGTGTTAGGTACCTAAACACCATACAGAGAGAACAGTTAAGTTCTCTCCTGCTCCTTTCAAAGATGTATCATGCACTAAAATAACGCTCAGCAGTGTCCCATTACATAGCAGGAGTACAAACAAATGTTTTGAATACCTCTGTTGGATGGAAGATGATGTTATCTATTCTCATGTCCCCATGAATCAGGCTTTCCTCCTTATCCTCAGGTGGCAAGTTGTTTGCTAACCACTCGGCCAGTTGGTTCATTGCAGGGATATCTGTGTGAGCAGCTGCATCATACTGTTTTTTCCAAGTTGACACCTAAAGAAATACAAACACTCCAGCTTTTCCAACTGATGCACAAGTTTTTAAAGAGCACAAAATCCTGAAGCATGTGCTTCTGGTTTTTCACTACTACCATATTACTTGAAAATTCAGTCAACCCCAGCACCTCTGCATTTGCAAATGTGAACTGTGAGATCAAAAGTTGCTACAAAGACTACCTCTATTTTCTACTTCAATCTCATTTACATAGCCCAAATCTAATTACATTCCAAAAGCAAATTAGTATTATTCCCTTAGCATAGCATTACAGAATCAGTCTGAATGTAGTAGTAACTTTATACAGGGCACAAAATAATTGAACTAAGTGAAGGTGTTTAATAGCCAAAATATGATGGTTACAAGTCTTAATAATTAAAATTAATAATCTAGCTTGCAAATCAAATAAATATTCAAACACCTGACAAGACAAGAGAATTTTTTGAAGAGTTTTACCTGTCTTCTGCAGTATCCTGGTCCTCTACCATATCCTTGGAGGCCCAGTGACTGTAAATCGAAGGAGTGCAACAGGGCCAAAGTTTCTATCATTGCAATATACAAAGCAGAACGTTCTGCTGGGCCCACTTCAGGCAGTGAGATGTCTCGGAAAATGCGACCCTAGAAATATCATAAATCAGGTATTTGGTGGGATGCACACACCAGATTGAAAGCTACACCTTTCATGATCAAAAACAAATGTAGTGAACCAACAGTCCCTATGCAAACAAAAATTCCTTCCTTATTTCTGTTATTCCTCACCCAGGAAAAATGAAGGGATTCACAGCAATCTCAGATCATTAGTATATGGGCTATCTATTGGAAGCCAATTAAAATAATATTCAGTAGATGAAAGTATGAATTGGAGCACTGAATCCAGATATCCTCCAGCTTGAAAGTACTAGGAAAAACAATGTTACTCTATTGCCTCTAACAATGAACTTTCAGAAAAAATATCAATGAAGACCAGAGGGAGATGGCAGGGGGTACGGGCAGGGAGAGGAGGGAAATAGATGGCTTGCACATGCTGAGGCAAACAATCCACCTAAATTCACTTGTGTTCTCCTTAAATACAGTTAAGTATATTTAAAAGATGGGTGTGTTTTTCCATTTTCTCCTTTAATTTTGACTCTGCCAGTAACAGGATGGAAGAGGAAAAATAGACTCCTTTCTCCTCCAGATTCCACAATTTCACAGGTTTGCATGATGGCTTCAATATACTTACACAGCTAAAGCAGCAAGAGAATTTTTTTACTGAAAGATTCTGCACAACAAATCTCAAAATCAGGTTTCATATTGTGCAATAGTTATTCAACAGAGTAAGTGTATGGTTGTTTTCTAAATACACAAGGTATTTGTTAAAAACAGTGCAGTGCTGTCCATCATAGAATGGATAGACTGCACTTCTACATACTTAGAAATGCAGCAAGGTGTCTTCTTAAGGAATCATTTTGTTCTCAAAACCGGAAAAATTCTCCAACTTTAACATAAGAAATCTGTTTCAAATTTGTCATAGCTTTTACATTATATTTCTCTTGGTGCATAGGTTTTGTAGGAAGGTTAAGTTCATCTCCAGGAACTGGCCCACAATCTTACATTTCTAATTTCCCAGTGAACCTGATGATAGAGTAGGATACAATGCAAGGCAAGAGGTCTCAGTTCAAACCCTCCTCCCACAGGAAAAAAACCCCAAACTGATATAGCAGACTTACACTCAAAATCACCAAAATCTAACAGGAGCAGTATCTGCTCAGCTACAGCACCCCCAGAGTGACGGACCACAGATAAATTATGCTGTGCTCTTTCTGAAACTAGTGTTTGAACTGAAATCCTGTTTGATTTTCAAGAAAAGGTGACTGTATGTCAATCTTCAGTACTAAACAGGCTGCAGGATGTCCAAAGATTCAGTATAACTTTATAAACTGACAGTTTTCCCTCCACTTGTGTATGCTTTTCACAGAAACAATATTATCTTATTTCAAGATATTCTTCTGAGAGCTGAAAAGAAGAACAAGAGGTCAAATACTGAGCCTGAATATTGCAACAAAATGGGAAATAAGCCCTGAAGAAGCTGAAATCTGTGAGAATTACTGACAGCTAGCACTTCTTGAAAATACCAGGAGATTATTTATGTTCATATCACAAAACTTAGTGAGTGCTGGGTAAGGTTCTAACAGAAAGGTTTTGGACATTTAAAAGCACTTTGTAGTAGGGAGAAGGAAAGAATCTCTCAGACTGGAATACCAACCTGCACATGCTGCATTACGTAAAACTCCGTCCCAATGACAGAAACATCACTGCAATACAATAGGGGCTCAGGCACTGGAAAACCAGCTGAAAATAAGGCTTTCTGCACACGATATTCTCTGTCAACCTGAAGGAGACACAGAAATTTAGGTTCAATTAAAGCCTCCCAAACATAAATGAGCACAGTGAATGACAGTGTATCCCCTTTAATGTTTAAGTTCTGTGTATAGCACAGAACAATGTAAATGATCCAGCAGCTCACTGCATTTCTGGCCACATTCAACAGTGTGCTGGGCCATCATGTTTAGGACTCAGTCACTTGCAAAAGGAATTGTTTGGAGCTTGATGGAAATGTTACTTACCTTGTGTGCTCTAGGTAAAAGGGGTCCATGGGGCTTCTTCCTGAGCACATAAGCCTGCCCACCCTTCTGAAGGTAAAAGGTTGGATTTGATTGGCCTGAGCTACAAAGAGAGATTATAATTACTTACAAATTCAAGTACTTATAAATTTTAATAGAAACAATGCAAAACACACTGCAACTTGGCCTGAACAAAATGGGAGGACAGAGGAAAGGCCCCTTCTCAGGAGCTGCTTTGTGTTGGGGTTTTTTCCAAATCTAATCTTAAAAAGAAGCAAGTGATAGCCTACAACATCAGAAGTCAGAGGTTCTATTCCTACTTATGAGATGTCTTCTTTCACTGTGGAGAGGTCACAGCCAATTTGTTCTTCTTACCTCTCCTCCCTAGAGAGACATCATTAACTTATTCAAGGTATGCAGTAGGTATGAACTTCAAAGTTTTCCGATTTGGAGGAATTAAACAGAGAAGAATTCTTACTAGCTCATAATTGTGTTTGTCCTTTGGCAAGCTGTATTTTGAACAATGTATGCATAAAGAAAGCTTTCCAAATTGGAGAGGGACTTTTACATAAGCATGCAATGACAGAACACTGAGGAAGGGATTCAAACTGAAAGAGAGGTTTAGATTAGATATTAGAAAAAAAATCCTTTACTGTGAGGGTGGTGAGGCACTGGATGGGTTGCTCTGAGAACTTGTGGATGTCTCACCCCTGGAAGTGTTCAAGGCCAGACTGGATGGGGTCTGAGTAACCCAACATAGAGAAAGGTGCACGTGGCAGGGGTTTGGAACTAGCTGATCTTTAAGATCCCTTCCAACCCAAACCATTCTATGATTGTATTCTATGACTAAATTACTGATCTAGGACCAAGCCCTGCTGTATGCCAGCCTGATTACAGAATCATAGAATCAGCCAGGTTGGAAAAGACCTCTGAGATCATGGAGTCCAAACTTTGCCCTAACACCACCCTGCCTACTAGACCATGGCACTGAGTGCCTCATCCAGTCTCTTCTTAAACACCTCCAGGGTCTGATCCTCTGTCCATCCTGAAGGTGCTGTGTAATGGCTCTCAGGACGATCTGTTCCATAACCCTGCCAGGCACTGAGGTCAGGCTGACAGGCCTGTAGTTTCCCAGATCTTTCTTCTGGCCCTTCTTGCAGATTGGAGTCACATTGGCCAACTTCCAATTGTCTGTGACCTCCCTGGTGAGCCAGGACTGTTGGTAAATGATGGAGAGTGTCTCGGTGAGCTCTTCCCCCAGCTCCCTCATCACCCTGGGGTGGATCCCATCTGGCCCCATAGACTGGTGAGGATCCAAAAGGCTCAGCAGGGCACTCGCTGCTTCTTCCTGGATTACAGGAGGACTATTCAGCTCCCTCTCCCTGTCTGCCATGAGGAGGACCTGTCTTACTGTTGAAAACTGAGGCAAAGGAGGTGTTAAGTACCTCAGCCTTTTCCTCATCTTTGGTAACTATGTTCCTCCGCCGTGTCCAACAAGGAATAGAAGTTTCCCTTGCCCCTCCTTTTGCAGGTTTTCCTGCTCCTTTCCTCACTCACCCCTGCTACTGCAGGAACGGAGGTGAGTATCACCTGCACTCCTGATCCGTTAACAAAACGATCCAGAGCCTTAAAGTCCTTTTTAATTGCCCTGGCACCTCTTTTATCAATCTCATTACCAGCAACCTGAACTACCAGCAGTGGGTAATAACCACAGGTCTGAATTGGCTCACGGTACTATGCCCCACCTCAGCCCCGGGAGGAACAGACTTCCCTGTGGGATGGGTCCGGCCGGCACACAGGGCCCTCAGTTCCCCTCAGAAGGGAGTCACCCACTACAACTACCCTTCTTTTTTTTCTGTATAGCAGGCACAGCAGTCGGGAGACCCTCTAGACAGACTTTTGTCATGAGTGTCCTTTGCCTGACCCTCTAGATCCAGGGCCTCGCACCTATTCTTTAGGGGCACCCGGGGAGGTGCTGGAGGTTGGGCGGGGATTCTTTTACCTCTCCGATCAAGGACCCCTTTCCATTCCTCCCCCTCTAACAGACCTGCTCCTCCTGCAGGTCCGGCAGGGCTTCTCTGACTCGTGCTAAGCTGCCTTCGGCGCTGAGAGGGCGCGACTCTGCCAGACAAATTCCCTTTCAGACTCCCTAATACTCCGCAGCCTCTCCGCTTCCTGCTGAAGCTCTGTCACCGAACAGAGCAGATCGCTCACCTGACCTGCAGCGTGTGTCGCTCCCTGCCCTCAGGCAGCATGACCGGGCTCGGACACCGCACAGTCACCGCCCTGGACAGCCGCGTCCTTCCCGGGGGGCTCTGTCTGGGTTAGCACACCTCTGCCGGCACGGGCAGCAGCAAAGGCTTTCGACTGTTTGCAAACCACTGCTGGATATACTCGAATTGGCAAAAAAAGAGAAGCAAGAGAAGCGCCGGGGAGGGTGGATGTGTCCTACCTCCCTGCCCTGCCCGTGCGAACTGCCGTGCGAGCCGCCTCACTGAGGTGCCACACCCTTGTTCGCCGAGCTCCCTAAAGCTGATGGAATAGCCCACAAAGGATCCTGGCACTGCCCCTTGATCGCCTGACAGTCTCCCAAAAAGCAGCCTGATGCAAATGAGAAACACCTGAGAAGCTCCTTTAAACAGCCCACAAAGGATCCTGGCAACGCCCCTTGACTGATACGCTCCCAAAAACAGCCAGGTGCAAATGGTATAAAATTTTAAAGAATGAATTTTAGAGTGACAAAGAAAATTGAACATTTCAATCATATACATGTGTAAAAGAGAAGGAAAACCTAGTTAAATCCTTCAACACCTTGTCCATCATATCCCAATCAAGCTCATTGATCCTTATTTTCCTCAAGGCTCTGTGCTGATCTGCATACCTTTATCTCCTCAATCTGGATCATTTTGCTGACTTAGTCCAGTGACAGATTAGACAGCTATTGGAAAATAAAAATCAAGTGAACACTTGCCCTCATGCCTCCCATTACATTTCCATTCTCCCTGAAGCAGTTAGGGCATAATTTGTAATATAGTTTAACAAGGATCCTGCACGAACAAATGCCTGGCACAAAAGAAATTTAGGCCAGCTGAACCCTTGAACCGCAACTAAAAGACAAGCAAAGTAATAAAAACATAACTATGGACAATATTTTAGCAGATTTTTCTATAAGCTACTCTCCCACAGCCCTTCCTAAAGTTTCCTTAGTTGAGGTATATATGAGGGTTAGGGTGCAGCTGAGGGTTCAATGAATGTTTTATATTTGCAACAGAAGACAATGTAAAATTGTTTACTATTTCTTGGTGATGGCTGCAGATAAAGTACTTGAGGTCGTGCTGACAAAGGAATTAATACTTATTTTTAGCATACCTTCTAATGGTTAGCTCCCGATGTGAAGTCCTGCAGCCACCCCACTAATTTGCTGAATGCAAATAAACTCAATGTTCTATGGAATAGTGGTTTGGAGCCGTGATGTGGCACCTCACTGGCGCACGGCATTGCTCTTGGTGCATTCATGGGACTCTCAGCACACCCTCAGGGATTTGCTCACCTGGCCACAGCC
>JAWWEV010000083.1:42591057-42621499 GCA_035583235.1 Hafferia zeledoni
TAGTGTGTTCTAGAATTCTAGAAACTTAAGACTGTAGTAACACTTGGAAAGTTACCATTGTATTTGTTACTATTGACTCATATTATTTCCTCCATAAGGGATATTAATCCTGATGTTCAGTTTGAAGTACATAACTACAACATCACAACACTGGACAACTTTGAACACTTCATGGATAGAATAAGGTAAAATCAACAAAATCACATCACTACCTTGTTCTGATGTGTGGTTCTATACAGCCTCATATTTCTATTGCTCAGGGTTTTTTCCAATTTCATAACTTAAAATTGAAAACTGCTGGGAATATTTGTATATGAAGACACTCCTGCCTAGATGTTTTCTCTAGAGTTGGCATTTATTTCTTCTGTTACACAATTTTAGTTTATATTGGTGCATCTTTAGATTTCCAACCAAAGCTGTAGGACCCACATGCTTTTCCCATTATAGAAAACAGATCAGATCATGTTTTGACTGTTTCAGTTATGCTTTATAGAACAAAGAAAGACAGTAGTTATTAGTGGATTTCACAGACAGAATCTGAAATAACTTTTCCCATTTGCAGTTCTGTTGTACCAAGATACAATTCTCCAATACTTTCTACTGTGACTTTACTCTGTATAAAACTTCTTTAAGTCTAAGGTGCCCTTATATTAAATCCCAGCTTCAGCAATGCTGTTGTTTCCACCATGGATCTGAGATGCTGGTTCTATCCTGTTGTGCATTAGCACAAGTTTTGTTAGAAATCCACTTCCCATGGGCTCCTGCACTCTAAAGCAGGATGTTGGTTGCCATGCTGCTGTTTTGTTGTGGCAGCAATTTCATCCCAGCTTCTGATGCTCATTTCAGCAACGGTGCCCTGGAGGAGGGGAAGCCTGTTGACCTTGTGCTGAGCTGCGTGGACAACTTCGAAGCTCGCATGGCAATTAACACGGTAAGGCCATCAAAGACATGAACTTGTGGAAGTCTATTTTCTCCTATAAATAATCTTAGGAATTGTGGGGACTACAGAAAATACAGGAATTTAAAAAGAATCTCTTAAGAAATGTCCCCTTTTGTTTAAAGAAACTGAACCTGAGCTTTTTACCCAAGTTCTTGTAAACCCCATTTTATATGTATAAATGTAACTGTAGACTTTTAAGTTACTAGAAGCTAGTGGTTAATAAGAGTTGAGTGTCATAAGTTCTCTGTCTTTGTAGATTATCCTGTTTATATAAAGGTATTTTCAAAGGCTTGGATGTTAAATATTACAAACTTTTAAAAGACTGTCTATAGCTAATTGTATTCTATATATAACTTTTTGTATACTAAAAATGACTTAATGCTGTGTACCTGATCAAACCGTTTTCTTTTATAGTAGCAGCCAATGTAGGGTATATGCCAAATGTATGTTTTCTGTTATCCTTAGCTGACTTGATCCATAAATTGCAGGCTCAGAAGGTACACAGAGACACTGTATCCAAGCCTGTAAAAGTAGTTTGTGCAATTAGATTCTGTAGTGTTCTGTAACTGGATCACTAATGCCTGTATTTATTAAAAAATCTCAGGTCCTCAGGAAATCACAAAGGGTTGGCTTCAAGAGGGTGACTTTAATTTGCCCTCTGATTAATCCCTTCACTCTGATAAATAATTTCTATTCTGTCTCTTCATGTCCCTTTTCCTGATCATAGCCCTTTTCTCTTAAAGCAGGGAGATGAATGTGTTTAATCACTCTCAATTTACCACTTTGTTTGGGTTTCCTTTATTTTCACTGAACTTCTGCAGTGTTGATTTGTGTGTTTCTTTGTTTGCAAGGCCTGCAATGAACTTGGTCAGATCTGGATGGAGTCTGGAGTCAGTGAAAATGCAGTGTCGGGACACATACAGCTGATCGTACCCGGGGAATCTGCTTGTTTCGCGGTATGCAGCACTCCTGAATCGCTCCTTGGCCTTTTAGAGAGGGGCTGGAATGTGGAGATTACCTGGCATAGCTGATTCAGGACCTTAGCATTTTATGTCATCTGTGGGATTTCTTCAGTGCTTCTTTTAAATTTAATTTATTTCCCCTCAGTGTGCTCCTCCACTCGTAGTGGCTGCAAATATTGACGAGAAGACATTAAAACGAGAAGGGGTTTGTGCAGCAAGTCTTCCTACAACCATGGGGGTCGTGGCAGGAATGCTGGTACAGAACGTTCTCAAGTAAGTGACTGAGTTGTTGCTATTTGATTCACAGCACAGTAAGAGAAGAAAAGCCTGAAGGAACTTTTCATGACGACGGGTCTGGTTCTTTGTAAATGTCCGTGTTCTTTTTAAATGTCTGTGTGTTGTTTCCTAATGGTATTGTGGCATAATTGGAAAGGGCTGGAGTAGACACTGCTTGAAACATTGGTGTGAACTGCTGTTTTAAATAGAATTTTCAGGAGTAAGAAACAGTCTAAGAATTTCATTTAGTGCATACACACATGCACACTTTTTTCTTAGTTCTGCATTTGAACATTCTCTGATATGACATCATTCAGTTATGCACAAAAATTGCTACAGTGCTGACTTGTCTTTGAAATTTTGTACATGAGCAAAGAATAAATCATTTCTCTTTCAGTGTTGGTAAAAATCTGAGGGGAATTAAAAATAGTTATAAGCTGTATGACATATTTTAATATTTTCAAAAAATACTGTCATGTGACTCCAATTGCTAAAAGAACTATGTGTATCATCAAGGAAAATATTTTAACAACTTTGTACCCATTTTCAAAATTTTCACACACTTACACAAGAGGATTGGATTCTATATTGACCCAGTTATGCTGTTTTTATGAGACTACAGCTTATGGAAGATAATTACAGTAATTCTTTACAACTGCACTAGTGAGAGTGTATTCTAAAAATTCCTTGAGGAAAAATTATTCCTTGACCAACTGAGGTTTTAGGTTTGCACCTGTGTATAAACTCCTCCTTTTTCTCTATGTTTCTAGATACCTATTAAATTTTGGTACTGTGAGTTATTATCTTGGTTACAATGCAATGCAGGATTTCTTCCCAACTATGTCTATGAAGCCAAACCCACAATGCAGTGACCACAATTGCAGAAAACAGCAAGAAAATTATAAGGTAAAAATGGTTTGGGTCTTCTTTTTTTCCCCTTTCTTAAAATCTTCAGAACAATGTGAGATACAAATCTATAGTAAAAGAAAATATTCATTGCTACTCCAGTTTTCAGCAGCCTTGTCTTCAGACGATTTCACGTTTCTACATTTACAGTATGTAGAGTGTCTTGGGTTATCTTAAAGCAAAGGGTAGAAAGAATGGCTTACATTCAGTTAATATTTTCTTGTACATAACAGCTCAACCTTTCTGCCAGTTGTATGTTTCTGAGTCTTAATGGGTTTGGTGATTTTAAGTTTGCAGGTATTCTGCCCTTTTTATGGCTAACAAAGTTCTCATTGGTGACTGCTTATCTTAAATACTGCAAGAAATGTGAATATTAGATTTGATCTTCGCTGTTGGCAATTTCACTATTACGTTTTGGTGATTATGATTTTTCTCTTTTTGTGTTTTTCCTTCAGAAAAAAGAAGCTGCACAACCAAAACAAGAAGTAATTGAAAAGGAAGAGGAAATAGTACATGAAGACAATGACTGGGGTAAGCCATCAGCTGGAGACTAAATCATGTTCCCAGTATCAAGATTCCACTTAGGTGAACACAGTGTAGGGTACATAGAATTCTTACAGTTCCTATTTTTTGTACCTTACACTGGGTAATTACTTATCTTACCATTGGGAGAAGTGTCCCCATGGTAAGATTAAATGATTGATAAAGACAAGGAAAAGGTGCCATTCTTGTCCATAAATTACCTATATAGAACCATTTCATACATTGTAAGGGGAAAATATTTTGTATTGATAATGGAATGAAGTGGTTGAATTCAAAGGTCTTTCTGCTTTTAATTTTTTTCTGTTTTGGAAATGCAGCTGCAGCTTTCCTCTTACTGTGATAACTTGGTGATTAAAGAACTTTTTCTTCCAACTTCTAATGGAGTTCTTGTTTCCTTTTAATGCAAAGGCATCGAGTTAGTATCAGAAACTTCAGAAGATGAGCTGAAAGCTGCATCTGGCCCAGTACCCGAGCTTCCTGAGGGAATTACTGTAGCATATACTATCCCAGACAAGGTAATGTATTTATTCTTTGTGAATATTTGAAATGCATTTAGATTAAATTTATAGTATCAGCCAGTCTGGTTACCCTTTAAACCTAAAACAGAATTCCATCTTGACCAATTCCAGTGAAACTGGACCTCAGTGGATTCCATGGTCCACTTTTGTGTTTCTATGGAATATTTCTTAAAGTATGGAATCTGCTGTGAGTGTAGTTTTGAGGTGGTAAGAATAAATGCTTTAGGGGCTGGGGGAAGGAAAGCAAATGGGAATTTCTCAGTTGATATTTTGGTGACTTTACCATATTTATAGTATGTGTATGTAGTCAAGGAGCAGTTACTGCACCTGGGGAACACAGAATCTGTGTATGTATTGCAGCCAGAATATTCTAACTCCTAGGCAAAATATTTTTCAATTTAAGCTTATAATCAATCACACCTTATCTTGCAACTGAGTGCCTGGTTCTAGGAAAATGGTGTGGTGTAACAGCAATTAATGTAATTTGTGTGGCTGTTTTTGTTTGCTATTTTTGTTGACAATTTTTTTTCCCGTTCCTACTAGGAAGAGAATTTGGTAACCAAGGAAACAGTAGCAGAATCTGAAGAAAGCCTAGAAGAACTCATGGCCAAAATGAGAAACATGTAGAAAACCAAATATTGAGCACAACTTTGGATCAACGTGAATTATGAGAAGACCAGACTTACTACTTTTTTTTCTTTTTTTACCTCCACTGAAGCTTACCTTTACCTTTCTGATGCAATGGAATTGTTACAGGGGCAGGAAGGACAAACTTACATAGTTTATATTCTGTTGTCTATTGTGCTACTGTAAACTAGTTTCTCAGCATTACTATTGTCCAGATTTTCAGTAGAAAATAAAAGGACATGGATAACCTAACAAAAGCAGGCATAGCACAGTATGTGCCCTATCATGGGATGAGAAAAGTACATAGTATAGGACAAGGGAAAGATGAAATGTGCTGCAATGGACTGAGAAGGTGAAGGGCAGATGACAGTGCTGCTCCTGATTTTCCCAGCACTTGTCCTTGGTGGTTGTTCACTGGTCTAAATTGTTGGCATGGATCATGCTTGGCTCCTTTTTCTGAGTAATCAGAACATTTAAGCCTTTTCATCTGCCTTAAATATCTCTGAGATGGCATTTTTTTTTAAACTTTGCTGGTTTTATCAGTCTTACTACTGCTTATCCCTAAATAGCTCCTACATGTTTTGCATGTGGTAATGTTTTGAGTGTATTATACGAAGGTGAAGTCTCTTGTTAGTATTATAGTAGCAGACTGTGTATGAGGATGCCACTATTTGGGCTGGCAGATGCTTTTCATGATGAAATTATGAGCAACGTTGGAAAGAACAAGAGATTTTGTCTGTCTCTTCAAAAATCAGAACACTGTATGGTTGTTGGTTATTGAAAGTCATATGGGCTATATTAAGGAATTACCACATGTTAAACTACATCCTGTAGTGCCAGTACCCTGCAGAACTGGAAGGATCAATTTAAAATATTTTTAACTACTGTGGTGTTCTGATCTAGACCATTATTTCAGTTTGGCTTAGAAGGTAAATTTCAGCCTTTGAAGTATAAAAACAAATATTTCCAAGCTGTGCTCTTCAAAAAACTTTTCCACAGCATGATGAAGCCAACACAGAACGAGCTAGCGATGGTAGTAGCTCCCACCACCGTGTAAAGAGAGAGCAGTATTGTGGCAATGCTTCTGCTTCTTAGGGCAGCTGAATGAATCCTGAGTTAAAAAATTGTTTCATTTCCTTAGCAACGGTTACAAACTTCAAAATCTGTTTCCTCCACCGCTGACAGATTGTATTACACACATAAAAATCATCTCTAAAGGCAGTGAGGGAGATTTTTGGTGGTTTTTGAGTGAGTTGCACTATACTGTAATGTGGAACTGTTCAGCAGTGTGTTTTTTCATTTTGTTATTTTTTGAGTTCAGTTTGGAGAAACCAGATTCCAGAACGAACTGTGAAGAGGGATGGGAACTAGAAAATGAGACCATTGAAAAGGTGCATACTTGAATCTATGTAACCAAGTCTACGTTAGCTTGATCCAAGTGTCATTTCAAGTGCTACTTACATTTCTGTGTGACTTCACCTTTGTGTTGGGAACAATAAAAGTGAGGCAAGCCCCTGGCTCTGGACATCCTGAGGCAAATGGCTGAACTCATTTCTACAACAGCTCAGCTCATCTTGACTCTTAACTATTTGGCTGACGTGACTACTATCACATGATTGACAGCTTTACAAGAGGCAACTTCATGTACACGTTATAAGCAAATTAATACATTCTGTATGCCCAATTACTGAGTAAACAAAATGGTTCTCGTGTTACTTTCAGACTTTGAACTTGTATATACATGAAGAATTTCAAATAATCAGAAAATACATTAAGATGCTTGTATGTGCCAATGGTTAAATTATTTAAAAATAAACAGCATCAAAAAAGCAAATTTTTTTTCTTTTTTTATAAAGACACATTTACAAGTATAATCTACTCCAATTGTAAAACATAATGGAAAATTTATTACTTCTTTTGCTATGAACTAATAAATTAAAGCACATTGCCATGGTTGAGTCCAGCTTTATTTGGCAATGTTATAAAAGAAGTTTTCAGTTTTTACAGTGTCTCATGAATGTTATTAAGATGTTAGTACTCTGACTGTATAATTGGATCTCCATTGAAGCTGGTGACCCTCAGTTGTGAGGAGGAGTATAATCTGGCATACACCATATATACAAATTACATTTCCTTACTGCCCATGAGGTACCACTCCAACTACATGGACAGCTGTCCTGTAGGCATGCAGTGACCACAGCTGACATGCAGCCACTCTTAGGCCTGATCCTGTTTTACCTTCTGTAGAAAAGTCTAATGGAACACTGAAGATCTAGGGAGTGTCTTCTTACTTACACCAGCAACGTTAATCAACACTATTTAGGAGAGAAAGACATGTCATTGTACATGTTAAAATCAGAATAGAGGTGACAGACCAGACATCTGGTAATTCTTTAAAGGAGGGAATTACCAGGTATGGGACCAGCAGGCAACAGAAACACAAACTAAGTAGGTTGAGGTGTTTTGTTTGGTGTTTTTTAATGTGTTTTTCCTTTTGCCCCTCTCCTTAGTTGGTAACAATCCTACGAAGAACTTTACAATTTTCAAAACTTTTCATGGTGGCTGCAATACAATGATAAAATTCTTGCTTTGATTAAAAACCCATTTTCTGAATAAGAGGAAAAGATCCAGAGAGCTATTACAAAGTGCCAAGTCTTGCTGCTGTATCACACTACCTTCAAGAGCTATTTTTGATTTTTTTTTCCAAACTAACCAATCTTGAAAATCAAATTTGGGTTGTATATTTGTACTGTCAGTTTTATATACTGTTCCTTATGCCAAGTTACAGCCTTATCCAAAATATTTAATTCCTCCTAACCAGAGCAAGGACTGAAATAGGATATATTTAATTTCTATTCCAGAAGGAAAAAAACACTGTACAAGATAAGTACTCTTTTGAGGTGAAGGCCATTTGCATTCTTCAAACTGGATGAAATAAATCTTTATATTAGTTGCCTCTGAAAGTTTATAGAAAGGTTTCACTTATTTTTCCATTTACATTGATTTTTTTATACCAAGTATGTATTTAAATTGATGCATGCATGAATGCACTGAATGAGAACAGACTTCAAACTGATTCTTCCAGATGACTGGGGTGTTAAGAAATACAAGAGGCAGGTAGATTGGTTTATCATCTCTTTATCTGATGGCAAACCATTTCGCATCACTAGGATTTCCTAGCTAATACAAACATTCTTGTATTTTAAGGGTTCAGTGAGATTAAATAGTGAAGTATTGCTAAGGGTTTAGCCACAGGGAATTGGGCCATGATCATCTCCATTCTGATTCCTCACTGGAAGTATTTTTTTACTGAACAGAGTGGAATCTGACAACAGCTTTAACTGTAGGTGATGACACATTTTGATATGTTAGCTTCCCAAGGAAAGCAATTAATTTGCACTAGTCCCTTGAATGCAAGTTTGCTTAAAGCTGAAATAGCCCTGCAGGTAATACTGGTCCACCCAAAGTTTTATCAAAATTTTACAAAATTACCATCTCTCAACTTTAAAGGCTTCTGAGAAGGCAGAAAGGATTGATGAAGCAGTAATACACAAATCCTCCAAGCCATGCTATTACAACACAGAAATAAGAACCACCTCATGGAGTTTATACAAGAGGTTCAGCTTACCTTGTTATAATCCTGGCATTGGGCTAAGAGGTATCACATCCATATTTTTGGTTTTAGCTATAACCTGGGCTAGTAACTAATATGTGCAACTATATACAAGGAAAGAAGCTCATTCGTACCATACAGTCTGCAAAGCTGGAGGATTTCAAGCTGAAACATTTGTTTCCCTGTCATTCATGAAGACAGGTGTCAGTCCCATAGTACTTAATCGTTGGAAAAATGGATTTGTCTTAGGAATGTTCTGTCTGCTTTAAAATATCAATAGAGATTGCCTTTTCTTGGAGCAGGTCTATATCACCTTTGTCCACGTTCCAGGAAAATATTTGGTGATAATGTACTTTTTAAGCTGAATGTATCTCCACTTGATGAGTGTTGAGAAGTTGCTTTACCACCTATCAACAAAGTCTCTGCTTCTTTTATTTCCATAGCTCTCTTGTAAAGTTCAGCTGCCTTCTCAAAGTCTCCCCTTTCATAGCTTGGGAAAAGAGTAAAACAAAGTTGAAAGAGGCAAATAAAACAAGTCTCTCAAATCAGTTAAATTGAAATACACACCATGCTATCAACACAGACTACTTAAGGCTCTCTACTTTCCTGGAAAGTACACAAGCCCAGGATGTTTTGTTCCATCCAGTAATTTGCTTTTATAGGCTTGAAGCATATAATCTTACCTTAGCACAGCCAAGTTTTTCAGTGTTTCCCCCACACGAGGATGCATGTGGCCAAAGCTGTCTTCATAAATCTTTAAGGCACGTTCATAAAGAGGCAAAGCTTCAATCTGCTTTTTCTTTGGGTAGTAGAAAGTTTTTTTTGTTACAGATATGTATTACATTTGCTTTTCTCTTTTACCAACAGAGTATCAACACATCCTAGATGCAATGTCATTCATATTTAACCAGCAAGGTGTTTTGAGTTTTTGGTACCTTTGACACAAGAGGACGACAATTGAGATTGTCAAAGCAATTGCCTTGCACTTGCAAATGCAATTCCCACTAATGTTATTCTAATTAGGGTTTGGACTTCCCATGCAGTTTTGAAAATCTCAATCCTGAAAGTTTTGAGTTCCCAGATGCTCTTTGATTTTACCCAAGGCAGCTTTAATCCCTGTTTAAAATCACATACACAGATTGCAGAAAACGATCTACATCTCACTCCAACTGATGCCAAAGAATTTGGCAAGTTGATTGCATCTCTGTTGGATCTCATATTAGTTGCAGACTGGAAAGTCTGCAGCCTTCTCAGATTTTTGGTTTCACAGAGTTGCAGCTGATCAAGGTGGGCACTCTTCATTCATGGACAAACTCCAAAGGCTCATTTCCCTCCAAGTCCACGGCAGGTACTGTATCGATCAAAATGCTATACTCAAGCTCTAGTCTGACAAAGCATGTGGGCATTTTGAATCATCTGACAAGTGATAGCCCCAGGGCTGGTATGAAATACCAGACACAGCAATTATCTTTTCCCTGTGTCCATCCTCCTTGCCAAATATGCTTTTGAATTTTCAAATGGGACCTAAGAATTTGCAAGTGCTATAAGGAATTTCCCTTTTAAATGCAATCAAGTTTCTTTGGTTTCATTTAGATACAACTCATAAAAAAGCCTAGGACAGGAAAAATAAACATTTGGCATGACAAACTTACCATCTGACAATAAAGGACAGCCAGATTTACCAGAGCAGTTGCCACACTGGGGTGTTTGGGGCCAAATGACTTCTGTCGAATTTCAACCGCTAGTTCATACAGGGGAACAGCCTTGTCCAGTTTTCCCTAGAAATAACAGAGAAAAAATTATTCAGTTCTCTTTAATCAAGATAGAAAAACCCATTTTAAACAAAAGCCTTGGAGAAGATGTGACTGTTTCTAGAATAAGGGGGTAACTTTGGTTAATTAACAGCTAAATTTTGCACAGATTGTTTATCATGAATATTTATTAGGACTTAGTTTTCCAAATACTGAGCATATTCAACTCCCAGTTAATGTGTTTCTTATCTCTGCCTATTTCTTCCTTTCTTAATTTATTTTTTCCCACTAGAGTCTCATTGAGAAGGCTGTTAAAAAGAATTTTCAGTTGTACTTTTATCAAAATCATTTTCTCCAATGAATTTTAATTTGTGCTCCTTCAAACTAGTTTTTTAATGAAAATATTTAGTCTTTTTGCAGTTTCTAGCAGCATGAAATTTAGAAGCTGAAGTGAGCAGAGAATATGTGATCCAAAACCACTTAATTCACCAAATAGCAGCTAACAATTATTTAGCAAAAACACAGACACATTTGATCCAACGTTTTCAAGGTCTTTTTCTTTTTGAAGAACAGTAAAGTGTGAAAATATAAAATAAATAAAATTCTTGTCATCCACTGAACTTCAACAGTTGGAAACTGTGTATCACTATTACACTGATAATATCAAATGGTTAGAACAACCATTTACAAACACAAATATTCATAAAACATTCTGAAATTATGAAATGCAGAAGTTTATACTACTGCTAATATTATTCCCCGAAGTGCATTTTCCAGGGGAGTAACCCTCATCTTTCAGAGTCAACATAAACTGGAGGTGTCTCAGCCAGATAGTTTATTTGTAAAGTACCATCTCCCTCATATGCCTTCAAGATACCCTCAATTTGACTGTAAAGTTCAAGGTCATTGTGTAAAAAGAGCTACTAAAACATGACTTTTCCATTAAGACACAACTGACCAAACTCTTGTATGTGGATATCACGTAGCAGACAGTGGAGAACTCAAACCCAGCTGGGAAGAGCTTCCCTCACTGCAGCCAAAACATTTGCTCTTAACCAGACCAGAAATTCTTTGTGGTGAATATGGAACACGCAGGACACTGAGAACATTAATCAGAAATAGCTTTTCTTTAAATAAGGTGTGTTTTGAAAGGGCTCTTTGGAAACATACTGAGGCCATTTTACTATTTTTAGAACACAAATAGCTGACAAAATTCCCACTCCTTTTGGACTGAAGACTGTAACAATGGAAGGCATTACAGTTAATTTACATGCTAAAAAAGGCAACAGGCTTGTGCTCACCATCTTTTTGTAGAGCACTGCCAGGTGTTTCACAGTGTAAGCCAAGGAGGGATGATCTGGAGCCAGCGCTCTCCTCCTGATGTCTAATGCTTTCTCATAGAGCTCCTCAGCCTTGTCATAGTGTTTCTTCTCATTGTACAGAGCTGCCAGATTGTTCAGAGACTGTGCACAGTCCGGATGGTCACACCCCAGGACTCTCTCTCTCATTTCCAAGGAGCGCTTCAGGAAAAGCTCCGCTGTCCTGCAGAACAGATTTGTGAAGCGATATTTTAAACCTGGTAACATCTGTACAGGCTGAAGGGCCTGTTTGAAACAGAACAAAGTCAGGCTTGGAAGCTGCACAGATACTGCCAGCTGGTAATGGACCTTCCTTGGAATAAGCAAATGCAGCTTTGCAATTCTTTTGGCCAGTGTAGAACTGCACATCCCAGCCATAGTCCTGCTATGTATGACATAGACATGGCCAGTGTAGGCAGAGAGGTTGTTAATATATCTCTGTGCAAACTCAGATCCTCCCATCAAGTACCGAAAAGCCCATCTAGCAGATTTCAGCAAACATTACGCTCCCCCATAGCCCCTCTTTCCTTTAATTCAACCTCCATCTTCAGTTAGGCAAGTAATCCTTCCTTTTTCAAAACATTCTTCTGACTTCTCAGAAACTCCTCACAGTAATCAAATACTCCCATGGATAAAGCAATCATGACATATGAGGTAATGGTTCAGGACACACCATGTATTTTTCAAGTAACTTTAAAGACTATAAAACATTTTAAAGAGTTCAATAGACAGGTTTCACACCAAAGCTGGAGAGACAGATGGATTTTATGTCATAAGCTGGATTCTCATAGCAGAATCCGTATAGAACAGACAAAGCAGAGAAGATTCTGTGTAATGCCACCTCTCAAGCAAAGGGCATATTTTATCTTACTACAGTAGTACAACACTATTCTATTACAGGTTTACAGCAGCTCCTCCATCAAAATAATGGGTGATTCCCTCATAAGACTGACAGCATCCATTATAACTAGGCAGTTCCTCATCCTAACATACACATAAATTCTGTGTGATATTATTCCCAAGAGGTCAGCATAATAAATTGGAAAAATCCACTTCACATTAGAGAAAAAAAAGACTATTTATACACAGAGCTATAGATTCAATTTTGGAGCTCTTAGACAAGTGTCAAAAGGTGTTCACTCCATGCAAGGGCTGGAGGATGATGTGTGATATATAACTATTAATTAAGGGATATAACCTTCTGCCACTGATTTCATTTTAAGTGCATGAATTGTCAAAACAGTCAGTTTTGGACTTGCTGGTTCAGAAGAGACACACAACATCCATTTTTAAAAGTTCCTTAAACCTCCACTAGAACAAAGTTTATACTTTGTTCACCTATGAAACAGTGGAGACACTCACTCTTGAAGTAGGTTGTGTTCAACAGGACTACGTATGTATAATGTGGAATATTAAAGAATCTTGCATGAGACTAGATATTGCTCCTTCTATAACCAGTCACTTCATGAGGGTAAACTGATGAAAACACCCACATTTCTAACAACTGTTAAAAATCAATTCCTTCACTGCAAAGGTCATGCATTTAATAGAGATTCTGTATCCTAAACAATGACATACTTCTGTAATTATCCAAAAGCTACTGGTTCCATAAACATCAGATACAGGAAGAATGTAAAAATATTTTCAGAACTTACTCTGTGCTTTTTCACTGGGTGCTTTCTTTCTTGGCTGAAAAGATTCAGTTCAGTACAGTGGGATTTAAGGTGACTTTAGAATTCCCTCACAACACGCAGTTTGAGACTACCTCAGGACTGAAGAGGTTGATGTGAAGAGTGGCTAACCATGCAATCAGAACCACACTGCACCTTTTATTCCCCTTCTTCAACACCCCTGCTTATCTCTGCTTTTAGAACACCTTTTTGCAGCTCTGACCTCTTTTGCCCTTAAGCAGGTCACTACAGTAAAAGCCTGAGGACATTTAAGTCATGATTTCTTGTAATACTGGCATTTTGAGTGTTTTACATGGAAAAACAACAATCCTGCCTTAGAAGGTGAACACTAGAAAGGAGAGTCACAAAACAGTGAAGCTGAGTAGAGGAGGCAGAGATTTGAGAACTGGTATTTGCAAAACAAGCAAGTTAACTGTGGAACATCAATTCTGAAGGCAGAAAATGCACTGACTTGGTAAATACTCAAGTGCCAACAGCATCAACTCTAGAAAATCTGAGTGAATGTCACTGAACAAAAACCAGTAGAATGAACAAGGCATGGTACTGTAACAAGTCTTTGATCATATTTCTACATTTAATGCTAGCTCTCAATGCTTTGTCTCCATTAGACCTCTGAGAGCAGTGAGTGGAGGTGTCACAATTAATACAACTTACTCAAGATTATTCTGCAGGTAGTAGAGCACTCCAAGCTCGTTAAGGGTTCGAGCATTATCTGGTGTATCCTTGCCCAAGGTGAGCTCTTCCAGTTGCAGGGCCCTTTGTCGCAGGAGAGCAAAGCCACACTACAGCAAAGAACAATGCAAGCCAATCACCATTACAGTTTAACACTGAAGACAGAAAATCAAAAGAAGCACAATAATCCTACTTTAATTCTATTTTTGAGCTATATGGTACATCCTTATTTATAATCTAACTAGAATGTGAAATTTTGGTGAAAATTCCCGAGGAATTCAAGTCACTGTGCTGTCACACAGAGCTGCTTTCCCTTGTATCATACAGGCTCATTTGCTTAAACTCCACAGTTCAAATAACTAAGTCAGAGCAAATTCTTAGGCTTATTAGCTCAAAACTTGAAATCAAGATAATCTCCAAACTGAAACACTATATACAAATGTATATAAAGTATTACTCAAGGCTTCACATCTTTGTAAAATGGGCTGCCAAGTTAATGCTGACATGTAAAATGAACCACAAGTAAAAACTGGAGCCTTTGTTATGAATTAAGAAACAATCAAATCCAACAGAATAGAACGAAATCCTTCCTTTTATTCAGTGCTGGGAACATGGGGGATAACTCCAACAAAGACATGTTCAATGAGATTTTTGTGTTTCCAGGTTTATATATTTAGTTACAACTGATAACCCCTCCCTAGAGTTAAGCAGGATATTTTGGGTCTCTTAACAGCTCTAATGGGCTTTCATCTCTGCAGCCCTACATTTCCTTTAAACTAAACAATGTTCCAGCTTCAGACCTGTAATCTAGACAGGTTTTCTGATTTACTGTTCAGCTAATCTAAACAAGGTTTTTGGTTTATTTCTTAAAGATCGTCTTAAAGCTACAGGGTTAAATTCCTCTTTGTCTAAAGTTATGCATGGTTAAGATAACTGACAAACTTGGCCACAAGCTAAAATCAAAAAATAAATATAAAATACAAAGTTAGAGGTCTGAATAAAAATTAGTGAAGACCATATGATTTTATGGAGAATGGATAAAATCCATTTTCTTGAGGGGTCCCTGTATCAGTTACACACTCTGCCTCTTCTTGATCTTTGCAGTCTTAATAAAAATATTGTGCAGCAAAACTTGTTACAGAAATGAAACAAATCTCCATTAACCAAATTCATATCTACTTCAGCACTTTGGAAATAGCAACATTTTTAAGGCTTTTTAGTACTTTCATTAAAGCTACAATTAGAGGTCTGGAGTTATTAGCTAACTCTTACAGTATAGGCATTACATGACAAACCCTTAGCTTGAGAATGACAAGAGGAACACTATAGCTGAAAAACAACACAGAAGAAAAAGCCAGAGAAAAACTCAGTATGTTTCTAATATTATTCCTGGGATTTTCCACTGCAGTAAGCACTGTGCCCACTGGCAGGATAAATGCCTCAGCTATTCTGGAGAACACCCTTCTCTGCTGCCACTTTGACAGACAATTGTATCAGCAGTAATTCCACACCCCTGAAACGTATATATCCACTTCTTTCTATTCCACCTGCCTCAGCTCCATTCCAGCTGTACTGATACATCTCCACTTCCAGCAGAGTTGAAAGGGCAGTTACCAAAGCTGCTGCTAAGCTACTTCACTACCTGTGCCTACAATTATCTAAAGCCCTCGAGCTTTGTTAGCTCTGCAGACACATTTTACCATCTCTTTAGCAGAGCCATAACATGCCCTGCACTTCTTCTTAAATATCAAACATTTCCTTACCAGACTGCCTTTCTGCCTTGCTGCTTTTTGGCGTATTTTGAAGGACTTTTTCCTCAGTTGCTCAGCTTGTTCATATCTGAAAATAATTACTTGTAATGTTAGAAGGATGTCAAATGTAGCTGGAAAGCTTCTGAGTTACTTGAGTGTACAAATCTGAGAATTTAAGAATCTTGAAAAGAATTACACTTTTTGTCAAAGATAAAAACATCCAAAATGCCAAGGACCAGACAATACTCCTCCTTTATCTCTACAAGTTCTTTGTTAAACTAAGCACAAAGATTGGCCCCTCCTAGGTGGCCTGCTGCAAGAAAAGAGAGGAGATGCTCATGGCTGCATTAGATCATACTAAACTCAAAAAAAAAACAACAAAGGAAAATTCTGGCTTCAGGAAGAAAATCTTTGCTGTTCTTTTTTTGGTACTGCCTCCATATAAAGAAAAACAGCAGTGTATTTAAGCTTACTTGTTCTGCTTTTGGTACAAAGTCGCAAGTGCGTCAAGCTCACGGGCTACCCGAGGGTGTTCAGCTCCATAAGCATTTTCAGAGATTTCCAGTGCCTGTTTATACAACTGCTCAGCATTTCCAAACTTCTTCCACTGAACATACACTCCTGCTAGCTGGTGAAGGGACTGTGCCACCCTTGGGTGGTCTGGATCCAGCGCAGTCTCTCGAATCTCCAGAGAGCGCTGCAGAGGAGCTACAGCCTGTAACAACCAAGGTCAGAGGGTGATGGAGCAGGCACCATCCTACATGCTACAATAATTTAACAATTGCAACAGAAAGCACACACTGAGCTCTGCTTGATTGCCTTTTTGCTGTTACAACAATCTCTAAACGTACTTACCTGACTGAGAAGACCTAGGTCCTTAAGAAACCGTCCCAGGGTCTCATAAAGATCAGCCAGGCAGATCATACTTTCCTCTCCCTCACAGCTTTTTTCATATTCTTTCAGAGAGTCAAAATACTCAGCTGCCATAGAGCTCTTATCTTTCCCAACCAGCTGCCAGTAACTCAGCAATTCTGCAAAATGTCCCCTGTTTTAACAAGGAAATAAGAATCTCATCTCTGATATCCCTCTATTCAGACTGACTCTAGCTTAGAAAACAAGGGCCATATGCACGAATGTTGTCTTTATGCTACAGCATCTACAGAGACAATCCATGGAGACTAACACTATTCAACAGTAGAAGTCATCCCTTTACCAACCCCCAGATGTAACAGAATAGAAAAAATGGATTATTTATATGAAAACAGCATTTGCACTTCAGCCTCTACTACTGAAATACTTTTAATCTGCATCTGTCACTTTCTGATTTATACGACAAAAAAAATACTTTGAAATGTTTGTAATCCCCAAAGCAGTGGCTACCTTTGTACCTTTTGTAAAGGTTTTGGGATACAAAGAGATTCAAAAGGCACTTGTGTAGCTTCTGCTTATCCCCCTGCTGTTGGAAGAGCCAGGGAAGTTCATCTGCGCTTCTCCAAGTCACTCGGTCTCGACTATTGAAAGAAAAACAAATCAAAATTAAAACTCTAACAGGTCTAAGAGAACGTGTAAATTTGACATGAAAACTGGGCAAGCACACAATTGCCATACCTGAATGTCTAAACAGACAGATTACTATAAGACCTACATACTCCATTTTATTATATTGCCATTTTAATTTCACCCTGGAAGGCACTGGAACCCCCAGGCACTCCACAGGAAGCTGCTTCTCCATCCCAGAGTTATTATTATTCTTACAGAGTTATTTTGCCATAATAATTTACTAAACTCAAAGACAGGATATGCAGAAAACAAAAGTCTCTATGAGCCTGCAATTTAGCACTTCTGGAGGAATTCTGACCTACCTTAACTGCATGGTGAAATAGTCCACTAGTTTTTGTCTATAGGCAGAAATAACATTTTCACCTTCTTCCATATATTCTAGTTTCACCATCTCCCAAGCCTGAAAGTGAGTATAATTAAAAGAAAAGGAATGTATTTCATTTGGTTTAAGTGCTGATGATACACAGAGTGTCATGCAAGATAAAACACATCTCATTTTATAGACAGAAAATCTCTCAATGACAGGCATTACAAAGAGATTGTCTTATATTACACCAAAGCTCTGGTTATTCAGGTAATATTCCCTTCTCCTTTAATTATTCTTGGTTTTTTTGTGGAATCAGTGTTTTCTAGGAAAAATGGAGTTAACAACTAATAAAACAGAAACTTAGAGAGGTTTGAAAGGGCAGACTTTCAACAATACTGGTATCACAGCTCTAGTGGTTGTCAAGGTGATTCTAAATCAGACCAGATGTTAAGGAGAATGGATGAGCAAACACAAACATATCAAGGCCTCCCTGGGTAACAACAGAAGTTACCTAAAAACAGGGGTAGGCATTAGGGGGTTGGAGTTTCACTTGCACACCTTTAGAATGGCAAAATTTACCTGGAGGTGCTGGAACTTCAGCAAACCACAGCCATATGTCAGCAAACACATTTTGTGCAGGCTGTGAAGGAGTGAGGCTAACACTGCAGAAGTCAGTTCAGGATAAAGCTCCATGAGCTCTGACTCACTCACACCGTTGTGGCTCACACCGATGACACACAGGATCTACAGAGAGCAGGAAATGCATTTGATGCTGTTAGCAATATTTGCTGCAGAGCTTAGTTACACTGAAATGTCAGGAAAAATACTGTTCATTGCTGTGATAACTTTATAGCCAAAAGAAAAAAGAACCCTGCCTAAACAAGTCCTTTCCCCCTTCTCTTCTCAAAGAAGAGACCTCAGTGCTGGTGGATTGATACTCTAATAGATAAAGCACCAAATGGGACATTCTGGGACAAGCAAATGACTCCTTAGATCTTCCTCTAAATATCTGATAAGTAGTGGGGGGAAATAACTCTGTTATCATTAGGAACTTCCATCTGAGTAAAATATGCTGAAGGTCTTTATGCTGCCATTACCAAAGAAGCAGCAATTACTGAGTATTGTGTTCTAATAAAAACTAATGTTTCACACTAGAGGGAAATTGTGCAAAGCTAAGAAGAGGAGCCAGAAATGTAGTAAGCAGTGCCCTGCTTGGTATCACAAGATACCATGTTTTGATTGCATTTACTATGCTCGGTGTAGTTAATCACCAGATCAGGGTAGTGATCAGCAGGAACTCCTAATTCTATGCCAGATCATAGAGAAAAAATTCAATTTTAAGTTGTGAGACAACAGCTCAGTTTATATTTAACACAAAGCAGTCATATGTTCCATAGTTACGCAACAGATATAATTAGATTAATAAAATTTTCCTTCTGAATGATCTCTGAATCGTAGATACAAACCAATGCAAAACTATATTTACTTTTAAGAAAAACTCTTTACAGGAAAGAATATACATTACCTGTAGAAATGGTGATGCAGTCTCTGCTTACCTCTCTCAAAAGACCTTTCTCTTTATCACTCTGCAACGATTCTTGAATTGATCTCAGAACAAGCCTGTACAGTGACACTGTGTCTTGACACTGGCAACACTGCTGAAGGATTTCATCAATATTTCCTGTATTTCCAACACTGAGCAGGACAAAAAGGGCAAGGTTTAGTGCATTGAAATTTGCTGAGTAAGCTTGAATTGAAACTACTGAAGAGCTCTGTCTCAAAAGTGCTCTAGATTACTATTGGGTTCAAAAGGTGCACAGCACCTGGTGAGATGAAACACAGAAGAGGTGACTTCCTGAAGCCACCTTCTGCTATATTGTCTGATTTTAACAAATAGCTGCAACAATTTTATTTTAAAAAGGACATTGCAGATGTACAAAATAAGAATTTCAGATTGGATAAAGATAAAACCACCTGCTGCTGTTTCATCTAATGCATTTACAAAGCATGTTTTCAGGAGCAATTAAGGCTTCTAGAACATAAACCAAAAACAAAACCACTGAAAATCAGTCACCCAGAGTAAATCATCAATTAGTCTATCATCTTCTGGGAGTCTCTCAACTAAAAATGCATCATTCTCAACAAGATGAAGTCTAGGTTAATAATAAGCCAATGCACTTATTAAGTATTCTTGTGCACAAGAGGCAAGATTAATTTTCTCCACAGCAGGAATTATAAGACTAAGTACCATATGTAGGATGTCAAACTAAACAGTTGCTGAACTTCCTTTCAGCCTTAAAAATCTATGAGGCAAACTGTCTCGTACATCAGCAAATACAACACACTTGAATTTAACTGTTTAACAAAACAATATCAACACTCTGCAAATACCTTTAAAAATCACTGGAGCAACTGACATGCCCAGAAAGAACAACATTAAAATAAAACAGAATAGCTGAAAACAAAGAGATAAAGGTATCTCAATTCACTTATTATCAAAATGGTGACTATACACTCTGATATCTCTTCCCATTGCATTCACAGCCAGCGAAGGGGAAAATTTTGCATACTTCTCCACTGTTTTTTCTTAACAAGATTCATTCCATGTTAAGTAAAAGTATTTTAAAAGGCTAACTAACCTACTTAAAGTCTTCTCATGCAGTGATGAGCATAATAATTTCCAGAACATCTCAACTTACCAAGCAATGGTTTTGCCCAGGAGAGTGACATACAAAGCATTGCAAGTTGTGGCCGAACGACAATGTCTCTCAAGCTTCTTCTCCTACAACATTTTAAACAAAATCCGTGAACTGAAATGAAATTTACCATACAAATAAAACTGTTTGACAAGACAACAAAAGTTCTAGATATTGTTCTATCTGTAATATCTGAAGACTAAGACATGGGAAGTAGTGCACAAAACACTGCATGCTTTTCTATATATAGGAGCACATGAGTGAAAGTTCCCTTTTGAATTTAAGGTGAAGAGTTAGGATCTAAGATTGTATCACAACATGAGGATTACTTTACAGAATCAGTCTCCATGGCAAAAGTAAAATACTCCTTTCCCCACTCTGCCAATCATTGTTACATTATTACACAATAATAATTAATTAAAAATAATTAAACCTTCTAGTATTTGAAAATAAAATAACACATCTACAGTAATATGTGCAACTGTGCTGGTTTTGTGTTAAAAATTCATGCTGCTCCATCTGTGTTTCAGTGTTGGGAGCCATGGGGTAAAAATACTCACATTTCATGCTATCCTGAGCAATAGTATTTAGTTCAATATAATACTTTTTTGGCAGCTGGGCTTATTTCATCCTTCAATGTTTTCATTAAAAGTTATACTAGAGTTAGGAACTTTAGAAAAACTACAACAGACATACCTGCTCTTTAGTCAGTTTAACATTTGCAAAGTTACATTCTGCACTAATGAGAGATTTAACATCTTTGGTATTCAGTGGATCAAGATGCAGAGTGGGCCATAACCTTTAGTAACAGAGAACAAAGTCATATTCAAACCTTATTAAATAGCACACAAAAGGAAATAAAAAGGCATCAGAGTTCCAGACCTTTTTAAAGATTTATATCAAAGCAGTAATTGAAGCTGTTCCCTGCCACTATGAAATTCTAGCCCTCTCAAGTCAAATTTCCACTTTTAGCCTTACCCTGAATCTACATCATGGTACTGCAGTTCTTGATGTGAATCTGACTGCATTTAGTATCACCTTTGATACAGTCATGTGGATATATCCATCACAGTAAAACAGAAATCTGGTTGTCCAACAGCTAAAATCTGTCACTGCAGCTAAAATAGAGCAGCTTTCATTTGTCTCACAGGTTGCAAAACCTTACCCTATTAAACCTCCATATCTTGACAAAGCTGACTGTTTGCTCTTCAAAATGAGTAACTGTAATTTAAAATAATAATTCTAACCCAGGCTCCTCAGAAACATCTCAGCAGTATAACATACCTCCAGGCCTGTGGACACGTTTCTACATTCACTGATACAATCACTCTCACGTTCACTGGCAGGGGATCTATCAACCACTTCATATGTTTCTCAGCTTGCTTAAAAACAAATTTCAGTTGCTTAATGTAAAGATTGTTCAAAACAATGCCACAAGTTGATAACATTTCATTAACTGCACCACTCAATAAAATGAGTCTTAAATTCTCCAGTGTCCTTAAAAATTGTTCATGGTCTGGTTCTTGAGACAGTATTAAATGATCTAGTTATAAGTATCAGCAGTACTCTACACTAAATTGAGCAGATAGAACACTATTGCTGAAATGTTCACCTCATTTAAAACAAGGCTATTTACATGCCCAGTAACTCAGCTCACAGCCTTGAATCTTTGGGTAAGTAAAGTAACCAGACTGCTCAAAAATTAGAGTATTAAAATAAATTTAGAAGGAAAAAAACCAACCCAACATAAATTTTATATACAAAAATAACTCAATTGTGCTTTTTACAAAACAATTTTCTATATGTTCTCTTTGAAGCAAAGCAAACAATAATATTTCTGTTACACAGCTATGGCTGAACTTATTCCAATAGTTAAGACCTCTTTTAGACTGACTAATGGCAAGTATTTTGAAAGCATACCTGTATTTGGTCAATGGAGTCAATAATTATAATAATGCTGCCTTGATGGCGTGCAGAAAGTTTTTCCAGCCAACGGGGAAACTCTTCCAGAAGTTTAGCTGGATCGAATGTCAGAGGTGACACTAACCAAGAGTGTTGCATAAGCTGCAGAATTATAAACACATACAAGAAATTCGACCTTAAAAATCAGCAGATAGTTAAAAGAAGTGCTATAGACAAAAGAGGAAGAAAAAGTAAAACAAAAAAAAAAAAACCAAAATAAAAACCCTAAATAAAAACAAACAAACAAAAGAAATCAAAAACACACACACAGACAACAAAAAAAACCAACCCAAACCCCCATGTGATATTGGGGCAATTTTTCTAGTCAAGTTCACACACAATCCTGTCCTTCCAGTATATGCAGAAAGCTGGCATATGCAGAACAAATTTTGTTGTTCTACAAACAGTATTTATTGAACTCAGTGTGTAAATTCTAGAGAGATAAACTGAGTTTACACAATGGACAAGAAATTTGGAGACTTGAAGGACCTAAAGTTGCACAGGTTAAAATAGGCAAACTTCTAAAATGAATGAGAAAATTGCAAGGATAGAACAACTGATTTCATTTTGCTAAAGGTTTTAGTCCTGTAAGGTCCTTAGTGCCACCCTGTGATGGAAAAAGAAAGCTCAGACCATAGCACAAGACGACTCCTCACTTATTCCCCACATACTTAGCCCACCATTAAAAATAAATTAAAATAGGAGAGAGCTCAGACTAGGACAATATGGTGCCAACTAGTCAATACAGCCCCAGGTTCCTAAACACACAGACAAAAGAGGTACCACCTGCCTCTCTCATTAACCAGATGGCAGGGAATTTTGGAAGGAGCTTATATGAATCTTTTATAAGACATCAATATAGGTCACTGAAAAGGAAACTGCTAATGCCAATCTATTATGAATATCCCAGAGATGTTATTTAATTGATCTATATTCACTGTATTTAATTGATCTATATTCAGATTCCCTCCATTCTACAATGGCTCACATTTCATAGACTCACAGAATAATTTGGATTGGAAGAGAGCTTTAAAGGTCAGATAGTCCAACCCCCTGCAATGAGCAGGGACATCTTCAACTACATCACATTGCTCAGAGCCCTGTCCAATCTGAACTTGAATGCTTTTCTAGTACATTTGTATTACTTTTCACCAGTGTAGAAAGATCTGTAGCAAATTTTATCTTTTGGCATAGACACACAGCGGCACTTTCCAAAGCAGGAGGCAATGCAGGCCATGAAACACAGCATACCTTTAAAGTAAGGCGTTTAATTATCAGTGCAGATTCTGAACTGGTAGACATGGGCCTCCCAACGAAGTGATAGACAATCAGAGTGTTTGGTGAATGCTTCTGTTGTATTTGAATCCTAAAGACAGAAGAGAAGGAAAAAAAAAGACTCAACAGTGTAGTTTTGCAAATGTATCTCAAACAAAACACATCAGTTGTGCCAAAGGAGATATAGTACCTTAGCTAGAGGTGTTCCATGTTTATCTTACAAAATAGGATAGGTATTTCCTGAGCTGTGATTGAACTTTTAATGTCAGACTCCATTATTCCTCTCCCCAGTACTGACAGCAATTAACAAGTGCCTTTCCTGGCACTGGACAGGAACTTTCAAGAGGCAATGACACCATCAGTTCATTTTTATGAAAGCAGATTTTGCCAGAGCATACAAGTGACCACAAAACACATTTCTATGATAAATTATTAGGATTTTTTCTTTATGTCAGTTAAAAATACTCCAGAGGACCCCTCTTGTGTATCAGAAAGGAAGACATTATTGAATTACCAAAACCACATAGTAATGCTGGGCAAAGACAGATAAAAGGGGTTGCATCAGGAGTCAGGTAGATATTAGAGGCAGTCCAGATGGAATTAGCTATTCAAATATGACAAATCTTTCCAGGATGCTTCAATAACTTCGGTGCTTTGTCAATGCCCCCATTTTACCTCTGATTAGACTGACACAACATTTGAAATGTAATGGAAGCTTCTTTCTTAAATTTCATTCATATAAAAAAAAAATTTAAATACCATTTTGACAGAAGGAGGGATTTCCCAGAGCCTGGTCCTCCTGATACAAGCAGTGGTGGAATTGGTGCTGGCGCTGCTACTAAGTCATTTAGACGTTCAAAATACTATAAAAAAGAAATAATCATTATATATATTCCACTGTTTAAGAGAGAATTACAGTGCCTGGTATTGTAAACCATGCAGATTCAAAATGCATGTACCAATATATTAAGGGAAAGGAATAACTACTGAAATGCAATCTAATAAAAATGAAAATAAATGTTGTAAGGAAACTTAAACCACAGAATTTATTACCTCTTTTTAAAAAAGCGTAAAATGGAAAAAACACTTTTTTTTCCAAAACTCCATTTAAAATGGAGTGCTATTAAACCAAATTAGTGCTACTATAGTAAAGCAACAGGGTACAATGTTTGCTCAGGCTTGCTGGCCCCCTCTTTCCCCAAACTCCCCCACAGCACTGGATATGGCTGCCAGGACAAAGCCTTCAAAGTTGGCACATGCCATAAATGACATTTTGAGACACGAAGCACACAAAAGAAGGCCTTCTTTCACCACATGGATGTCCAAGAATGTTGTAGCAGATGACAAAAAAACTCAAAGCACACCTCTCACTTGCTTGGGAGAAATATTTTCTCTTCAAAATAAGAGGTGCTTTAAGATATTCGTTGGTATTTTTCCTTAACATTCTATTACTTTATTGCTCTAGAATGTAGTAAGGATGATACAATCCTCCCAACCATTACCAATATATCAGTAGTGAAGTAAAAGAATGTATTATGCTAGTAAAACAGGGGTACTAAGAATTTAAATCCAATAATGCAGAAACTGCATGCTTATTTTATAACATCAAGGAATGTTGCCCAAATAAGCTGTTGCACCATGTTCTGTGATGACTTTAATGTTTATCTTCCTATATTCATTGTTCCTGATATTCACAACTTGAAATGCTTTAAAAATTTTATTTCCAGCAATCAGTAAAGACTGAGCTATTCAGCAGCTTTCTATTTTAAAGTTTCCTATGGTCTTCTTACATGGCTGCAAGATGAGATGAAATCTTTTCATTAATCATTGCCTAAAGAACCAATACAGGTGTCAGGACAGAGATTGGATTTCCTCAGGGAAAAAGAAGATAAAAGATGAGAAAAAAAGAAGAAGACATTCAGAGTCTCTCCTATTGATGACCAAAGTCTAGAAGGACACACTGCCTTTGGCACACCATTATAGTGCTTGTCCTCAGAGCAAGCACAACTACTTCTTCATCAATGCCATTTAACAGCACACAAACTGGCATCTCTCCCAGAAAAGAAATATGCCATCTATATAGAACATATGGTTTCTTCTAGCATAAGGAGTAAAAGCCTCAGGGATGCTCTCAGGCACAGCCTCCTCTGTAGAAGTACATCCTGCCTAGCAAGGGATGGAAATGAGTGATTTTTTCTTTATCCATATACCTTTCCAATGTACTTACTTTCTCAAATCCCAGCTCGCATGTTGAATTAGAGGCCTGCTGAAAAGCTTCCATCTGTTCTTGTTCATCGTGTGCATCCCACAACACATCACCAAAAACTTCTTCTTCAGGAGCCGTGGAGTCTTCCTTGTTAGCCAAATCCTTGCCTTCTAGTTCTGTCATTTCACACCCCAGTATATCCTAAGTAAAAAGAAAATTACATGGAGAAAACTGCAATTGCAATTCTTAACAGTGCAGGCACATTTGCTGTTAGTCTCAATCTGAGTGCAGCTCTACCAACACCAACATGCTCATTTCCTTTAGGGTGGCAGAGAATTTAAATAAATATGCAATTAGATGAAACCAAGTTAACTCTGAAGGCACAGGCCTCAAGACAGTGATTTTAGTCATCTCACAGTGGAAGCAACAAGGACAAATAAGGACAAAATGGACTATGCAGTCTTTCCTTATTCTATGATATAGATAAAGAGGAATTAAAAGCTAATTTAGGCTATGAATAGATCCCTTTCCCCTGGTGTTTCTTCCTCTGTCCATAAAAGCACTGCTCAGTTTGGGATTTTATTTTCTACTGGCACATTTCTCTGCTTGCCAGATAATAATTATAAAACACAAAAAACTGCTTCACATTACATCTAAGTAGTACACAGTAATCACACTGACATAATTTAAGATCATAAATCAGAGCAGGAACAGAAAAAGCTAAACTGCATCATATACTGTACCTGTTTAATTATTTTTTCCACACAATTATAGATCTCATATGCTCCATCCTCCACACCTCCAACATGGTCAATCATCTGAAAAAGTAAATGGCAAAGCATGATGCAACTCTAAATACAATTGAGAACAGTATTTAGGACTTCCGAAAAACCCATTCTAGAACACATTTAAACTCCATTCTGTTGCCTTCCTTATATAAGATTCACTTTCCCTAAAATCTTTAAAGTTGGGCATCTAGTTTCAGGTGTGCTCAACAATTCTCCCTGTAGAGGCAAATAAATGGCAACAGATGTATTTTCAGACAGGAGGAATCACTCTGGGGGTACACTTCTTCCTCTTCAGTGGCTAAAGAGAGACTTCAGGTGAATAACTTGGCCATTTAAATGTCTAAACACAAGTAAAAAATTCTATCTTTTTTTCCTAGTGAAAATGCAGATGTTTTTTTCTCTTCTGCTAATCAAAATTTTGTAACATTCATAAATAAGAGCTTCATCAATCTGCTCACATAAGGAGCATCCAGAGCAAAGAGTGTAATGCTATTTCTCCTAAAATCTTGGCCCACTAGCACTCAATGTTGTTTAGAATGATTTTTAAATACCATACCTTTGCTTTGTTCACGTGAGAAATTTGCTCAATTAACTGTTGCACTGAGACTGAACTGACTCTTCCATCCTCCTTTCTGTGGTAGATTAACCGAGGTTTTTCTTCTGGATTTCTCAAGAAGGCTTCTTCACAGTCCTCCAACAAACAACTAGATTGGAAATCAGCATTCTTGTGCTATATTACACTGCTATAGTAAACAGTTCAATCAACACAAGCTCTGAAGATGGGTTTCACTTCAAAATCTAATTCAAAAGTCATATCTATTTACAACAAAAGGCAAACAAATACTTCAAAAGAGAATTTAAGAAAAACTCAGAAGCAAGGAAAAGCTAAGGGAAAATTTATGCTACATGCATCAAAACCATTAAAACTATTTATTAATTTTTATAAGCATTGATTTGTAAATTAAAAGCTGATACTCCTGTCATATCAATATGGAGAATGAAAGGTAATTGCCTTGCAATATGGTTTCACATATGATTAATAAGCATCATATACATGCTCTGCCATCTGTTTCCTGAAGGCTCTGTTCTATTCCTTGAACTTTATAGGAAAAGTCCTTCAGTATTTGTTAGATGAAGGACAGTCTCTCAGTTTATAGTAGTTAAAGAGCAGAATTGCACATCTCCAAACTCAAAAGCACTTTCTATTTGTGTATGTGAATAATATCCATGGATACCATTCACATTCCTGTTCCACAAAAGGAACTGCATGTCTTCGGGGTGCTGACAACAGCAAATGGGATCTCTCAAGTATTTTGTTCCATATACAAGCACTACAACTTTCATCAGAGTTTCTCTAAGAGCAATTCTCTAAATTAGTACTATTGGCAGGAGCACTCTGGGTGTTTTTTTTCCTTGTTTATCTTGTCCTTAAACACTTGTGCCCTACATACATAAAACTGGGTTATTTGGCAACAGCAGGCCCTCAGAGTGCCAACATACCCTCAGCAGCTGACATTACCTTCCTAAGAGTATGAATGTATGGCAGGTCTAGTCCAATTCCTGTGTGAAAACAAATCAGCATCATCTGTGGCACTCCACTGTTGTAAATCTTAGCTACCAGTGTTTTAAACCAGCCTTTAATTCTCTGTGGACCAATTTTTTTGTTCACAGAAACAGAGGGTCTAGTTAATACAAAAGCTCCAATAATACAACACTATTTGAAAGCTCTGGAGTCCAAAACCCACCTCTCAAATGAAATTTAAGGCATACGAGTATTTTCAGATTTTTTCATTCATACAGATGTTTTGGAATGACCACTCTGTGATTCTTAATACTGCCTTTTCTAATACGTTTTTGTCTCTTGTTCAGCAAAAGGACACCACTCTCTCCCCCAAACTAAACTCCACCCAAAATTTTCAAAGGCATGACAGTAACACTCCTAACATAATTCTGACAGTATCTGTGGTTTGGTGTTTTTCATTTAGCAAATCATGTTTCTTTTTCTAGAAGGTTGGGAGATTACTCACTGAACAAACACAACACATTGCATCACTATTTGTCATAAAACACCATGACTTCAGTAAATCACGTTGTCAAAACCTAGCACAAGGTAACACACAGGAGAGCCATGAAATTAGCCCAAAAGACAGCCAAAAGCAGGAACTTATATGTGATAGAATAACCCCAAAATACTACAGACAGGTGCGGGGCTAGATAAGCAAAAGAAGAACACTGAAGACATTCATACCAGACAGTCATGAGCACCACAGAGAGCTGCTCTTGGAAAGCAGAACATTTCTGTACTTTATGAAGACATCTTTCAAGCTGTATTTTAAGAGAATCTGTAGCTACAAGAAAAAGGAAATGCTACAAAGCTGATATATTCTTTTGAGTGTCTGCACCAGCCAACCTCAAGTTTGAAGGAGTATCACTTTGAAGATACCAGCTTAGGAAATGTACTGAGCAAAACATCACATACATTTTCATAAGCTATGCACTCTGCATAAATTATCAGTTTCCATTTTTTTTCCCAGTTTGGAAATTCCTCACCTTGGCAAAGTTAAATGCAGGAGCAAAATGACTAATGAACTTTTTTCAATTTCCCATTTTCTTACATCCTGAAGAGGCCATTCATTTTCTGCTGAAAAATGAACAACTTGAAAGAAGTACCCCATTGTTTCACAGACTCTCTGAAGTTTTGGAGAGTAGTTCTGAAAGCAAAGTTGAATAACAATGCTTTATTACTAAACATGCATAGTACTGAAGACCTACTAACCAAATCCCAGTTTCTTTTCTCTAGGCAGTTTCCTTCCCTGAAGTCCTTGGCAATATTTCACTGACTTTTGTGACATCAGACTACATCTACTAAAGCTTTCAAGAAATACCAGACAAATTTCTAAATCAGTATCACATCGGAAACAAAACAGCATAAAAGTGAGCATAAGTTTGTGAAGTACTCACTCTAATGAAGATGTTCACTTCTAGCTGAGTCTCATCAGTACTAATAATGTAACATCTTACTGTGTTACTCCACAGAGAGTGGGTAAACAGAGGAGTAACCTGTAATAAACTGGCAACAGCAGCATCCCAGTCATCTGCCAATGAAAAAAGAACCAAAATGAGGTCTAGGGATCTTCACGTCTCATTACACTTCTTAAGAGACAAGTCATACCTCTTAATATTATGAATATTAAATTTTATTTGAAATAGTAACATTTTAGTCAATTATTTAAGTTTTATAAATTTTAATGTAGAGAACCCATATCATCTGATAATGTTATACAATTTGATAATATGGCAAAACAAGATTGTTAAGTATACTTATATTATCATTACAGTAATACTATCCACAAAATCAAGCTGATAATTGTAAAATAAGGAATAATATGCAGGATAATAAATTCACTCATAACCAAACTTTTTTTCCCCCTCCAGATCTACATGCATTTCAATTAGACCATGTGAATAAATGACAGCAAAACATTATGGGAACTTTCTCTTCTAGAGAAAAAGTCCATTGCTTTCTGTAGCAGTGTATATGTATTCCCTAGAGAAGCAAAGAATTTTAAATCTTTCTCAGATTCTTCATTTTGTGGCGGGTCATTCTTTCAAGATAGGAATAGGTTCCCCTTTCAGTACTACATGGGATAATGAAAGGCTTAGTGTATGAAGCTGCAGCCAGCACAGGGCAGACCCTCCGCTCCAACTTTGCAGGCACAGACTTCAGAATTAGACCCTGAAGGATTGAAGAAAAAAGGGAGAAACTGCCAGAAAAGTCAACTAGGAAAGGTTCCAGAGCAACAGTGAGGGAAACCAAAGCACCAGAAACCAATTTACAAGAGGACATTAGGGAAAGTTCAAAAACAATAATTATTGACAAGAAAGTAGCTAGCACTGATTTACACAACAAAACATACATCCTGGTCCTGCAATCAGATTTCCATAACTGGTCCCCTAGAAAGAATCAAACCCCATGGAAATCCAACGAGAAAAGTAATACAAATGTCACATTGATATTCAGGAAGTAGAGAATCTGAATA
>JAWWEV010000083.1:42632077-42709941 GCA_035583235.1 Hafferia zeledoni
GGCCAGTTCTGTGCATGCTGTGCCTCACCTAAAAAATCCACTGTGCAGGCTGGAAGGGCACACCCACGTGGGGAGAGAGCCCTGCCCAAATCTTCGTCCATGAAGTCTGGCCATATCTGTTGGTTGCTCCATAAAAGCCTGAAACTGCCATATCTTATCCCTGAGCATGAGAACTTGTCATCTCTGCCCTGGTATGAAACCTGCATTTTGTTAATCTGCATGGAAGACATCTGCCTCTGTCTTCCTCTGAGACCTTCCTGCTAAGTAAGTGTCAGCAGTTCAGTGATTCACCAGCCACTGAGCCTGGTGTGTAGGGTTCTGTGACTGGTGTGTCGGGTACTGGAGCTGTGTGCAGCCGAGGGGGTGACTGCCAGATGATGGAGAGGTAGATGTCTTCTTCCCTGTTCCATGTGGCTCAGCGTGGCTTTGGCTGTATCTATCATTATGAACAGTTTGCAACTTGCACAGTCTTTCTGTGATCTGATATGGAATTGCATAACTGGGATTTGAGTTATTTGAGATGTTGTGAGTACAGGAGACAGGGTAACTAAGAAACTGATTGCAGTCCATCTTTAGCTTAACAAGTTAGAATTCACATTCATAAGCAAGACTTTGTCATAAACTTAAGTTTTAGAAGTAGGACTGTAAAATTGAAGTCTGAATAAATATGCTGAAAATCCCATCAAAAATATTAAGATAATTTATTTCTGAAGGGATATTTATGAGAGTGTCTAATACATCTGCCTTTTCAAGCTAGAATTAATACAACATACAGGTGGTTAATTGTAAACTGCCTAGCAAATTCAACCTTGGGGCATAGTTCTAAGTTCAAATAGCTACTGAACTTACTGTTTCACTCAGTAATTTTACTGTAGTCTGTCCAGTTCTAATCATCAGCTTCTTTCAAGAATCCATTTGCTGAGAGGCCTGAAAATTACCTGGAGCAGAGATGATGAAAATCATAATGAAGGAGGGGACATCTGATTTCAAGTGCTCCCATAACTTCACATGTCGTAGCCCTTTGCCACTAGAGGACAGTAAGACCTTAGGAAAATGGGGCTGTGTGAGGAGGTGGGAGAAAAGGAGAGAGATTGCTTATACAAGAGTTGAGAAAGCATTCATTCAGAAGTTACATGCTATTAGAAATAATCAAGTTTCTTGAAGAATTGAGTCAGTTTGGGAAGATATTTTGAGACAAAATAGAGGAAGACACTTAAATAAAAGCTGAAGTTTTAATGTAGTGCTTTATCTATCAGTCATTGATAATGTTATTTGAAAAGTAAAATACTAATTAACTTTGAGAGCTGTATGGTATTTCAATTATTTATTTCAGTCAAAATAGGGCTTTGCTTTGCAGTCTTAAATAACTGGCTGGTGTTGTGATTTTTATGAAGTATTAGATATACTTAT
Organism: Hafferia zeledoni; assembly: GCA_035583235.1. Taxonomy (NCBI): domain Eukaryota; kingdom Metazoa; phylum Chordata; class Aves; order Passeriformes; family Thamnophilidae; genus Hafferia; species Hafferia zeledoni. The sequence continues at coordinate 42,633,488 of JAWWEV010000083.1, forward strand.
GTAAGAAGGTTGTCACAGTCTGTTATTTTGAAAGAAAATAGTAGACTGGAAACACTGAAAAGGAATCTTCTGCCTCCAAAACAATCTGTTACTTCGACCATATTTATATTTGTAACTTCTAATGCAAGAACTCATTAAAAGGTTCAACATAACCTACAGGAAATGTATTCAGAACGGTGCAATTCATAATCAGAATCAAGTTTTCACCTTCATGGCTTCAATATGTCAGACAAGACAAACTTATTTAATCTTTATGGCAAGTCACTTGGGGATATTTCTCCATTAAAAGTTAAAAAGAATCTGTGAAGTGACCTTAGTTTGTCATAAATCTGAACTGAGTTTTAACAGAAAATTGCACAGTGAGTTATAATCCTGGTAAGAAGACAGCTCTTGAACATCTATTTTATAATCACTGAATCATCACTGAACTGAGAAGGACATCTCAGATTTTGCAGTCTCATGATCATTTTATTCCAGGCCAATTGGATTAATACTGTGTGTGGTCACACTGCTGAGGAACAACTAATCTTGTTCTCCAGAAAAGTGGGGTGAAAGTGAAGGAAATGTCCAAATACACAGCAAAACAGAGATGTATTATTGACAAGAAATTGCTGTTGCCATGCTCTTTATTGCTTCAGCATAAAGTCAGAAAACTACAATGGTTCATGGCAAGGGATGAATATAGAAGAAATGTGCTGAAGATTGCACCTAATAATTTTGAAGTTCACTTAAGAGTGCTCTTCACAAAACCTTCCTGTGCTAGTGAGAATGTGATATTCAATAGGACCCAAATGAAATTTCACAGATATTTTCATGCTGCATTGTTCATCGCCAGAACATCTGCCTTCTTGGCAGAGGAAAGTGTCCCAATAGCTTATCCTGTTCTTGATTTACAAATTAGGCGTCCTAAATCTGATCATAATTTTCTTCAAAAACATATGGAAGTGGTACTGCCACCCAATACAGAAAGCTGTACCTGAGTGAGTTCACTGGCTTCTTTAGTCTACAGCACTTAGGCCCTGCATCTTTTGTTTCCCACAAGGGTGCCCTGACTGAGGGGCTGTGGGGAGAACTGGGCTCAGACCTGCAGCTGTCTGGGGAGAACTAATATGTCATACACCAGAAAGTGCATGTTTTGTAAGACCATAAAGAACTACAAGAATCATAATTCTCTAATACAGTGATTAGGATTACTCCTCTCTTCCAGCAAGCTAAAAAAGCCCCATATATTCTGTCTAGATATACTCAGCTATACCCAGACGTGTTTGAAATGAACTCTTACTTCGTTTTAGTTGTCTGATTGTGGGAAGCACCTGAGATCTCAGGAGTGATCAGGTATAAACCGTAGCCATTCTTCATCATTCCCTTGGGTAGCTATTGTCTCTGCAATTCAGTATTTTGTCTGAGATCAAGTGTGACTCTCCCCCTGTAGTGTCTAGAGAAGTCAAACATTTAAAGTCACAGATTGCATTGTCAGGGCAAGAGGCTTAAGATTTTGGTGTGACAGTACTGGAAGATTCCACACCTAAGTGTCTTTCTAGAACAGTCTTTATTCAATGATGCAAATAGTGGCAGTTCACTAAGGTACCAATTTAGCAACGTCCTTAATCATGCCTAATCTGTAATCATGTCAGTATTTACTTTGAAATCCAAGAAGCTAATTCCTTCCTGTCATTTTTTTCTTGCAGTTGGTGTCACCCTTGTCTTCAAGCACAAGCAATTTTGATTTTAGGTTTTACAAGGACAGTCACGTAGATCTTTTTTTTCTGACTTAATCAAATGCAGAAGAATTTATGTTTAAAATCCTGTCAGAAGACATTTGTTCTGAAATCCCCATGTTGTTAGGGTAGCAGTAGAAGTACCAACAGAGCAAGACATTGGATGTTGAATCCCAGCTTTAAGAATATAAATACTAGAAAGCTTCCCAGAAGTTGTTTGCCTGTACTTTGAAACTCTGATTTCAGCTCTGAATGGGTCCTATCAAAGGATTAGATGTTCTGAACTCCTGCCTTCCAGGGGAAGGTCCTTTTTTTCTAGCTAAAAATGAAATACTAAGTTCCTTTAGTTTTTCATTGATGCCTCCAGTTTTAATTGTGTATCTTGAAGTGCTCATTGTTGAGGGGTGCTGCTATATTTTATTATTTGTTCTCCTGAACAGGATCTAATTTCAAGAAATTAATCTGGGTTGTGTGGAAATTGCTGGAAGGAATGAAGACTCTTGGGTATTTGGAGTTCATGTTATTAGATAGACAATGTAGTTACTTGTGTGCTACATTAGTTCTGCATGTATGAGCTGACACTGACAGCGACATGATGTAGAATTTTATCTCTAAACCATTATGTGGCTTATTTTTGAGTCAGTTTATGTAGTTTCCTAAAATATTTCTTGTGCTATTGGGCTAGCAGATTTTTTTAGCACTTCACTGTCTATTGTGTTTAAATTCTATATACGAGATATGTATTGAAATAAAATTAAGTTTCTCTTTTTATAACTGCAGCAGATTCTGAATATCCTGAGGCTATAACTGACTGGCACACAGAGAGATTAGATAACCATAGGAATGGCTGGGGAACAGTGGATATACTCTTTTAAACCTATGGAATTAAGAAAAGTGACTCAAATGAAGAAAGGCTTTGTGGTCACATATATTTTCAATCAAGTTACAGCTTATTTAAATATACTGAGCCTTGTGGCACTGCTGAAATTAGACCAATTGGCTATAATATGACAAAATGTTTAGTTAATTTTGCTCTGAAACATGTGAGGCTTGCCATTCCAGTAACTCTTCTGGGAGTACTTTAGATTGAAGGTGTAAAGCACTGTGATTACATTCCAGGTTCATGCCACAAGTCATCTTATTTCAGGAGTTTTGTGGCAATGTGACCTGAGAGAATGGAAAGAAGGAAAAAAACACTTGTCTGTAGTGAATACTGTAGAAATGGGCACTTGTGGAGTTTTTTATAGTATGTTAATAGATATCTTCTGCCTCCATATTTGGAGTGGTTATATTTGATGAGTTGTGAATATGTTTATGTATTTTGAAACAGAGCATATTCATTACTGGAGGGAAATGTGGTGGTGATCTTGTGCCTTTCTGACTGTCTGGGAGGACTGAGGAGTACCTTCACAGTGTCAAGTGGTGCAAGTTCTTGTCAAGTAGGTTGGATTGGTTGTTGTATAGTGAGACATGCTGAAGATTTCTCGCTGTGGATGTGCTAATCCACTGTGCCTGTGCAATGATTTTGATGTTGTAGGAAGGGTCAACTGAACATACATATGTTGTACAGATTATCAGTTTTGAGCCCCTCACTACAAAAGACATTGAGGTGCTGCAGCGTGTCCAAAGAGCAGCAAAGCTGGTGAAAGTCCAGAGCACAAGTCTTGGGAGGAGCAGCTGAGGCAGCTGGAGTTGTTGAGTCTGGAGGAAAGGAGGCTCAGGGGGGACCTTATTGCTCTCTTCTCAAGTCATAGGGCAAGATGAAATGGCTTCAAATTGGGTCAGGGGAGGTTTGGATTAGATATTAGAAAAATTTTCTTTACCGAAAGGGCTGTCAAGGACTGAAACAGACTGTCCAGGGAAGTGGTTCAGTCACCATCCCTGGAGGGATAGACATGGTGCTTAAGGACATGGTCTAGTGGTGGACTTGGCAGTGTCAGGTTTACAGTCGGACTAAATGATTTTAAGGGTCTTTTCCAAACTAAATGATTCTACTGTGCTCAAGTGCAGTAGTTGTGATCCATAGGTGATATACTGGATTTACAGAGCATGCTCTGCAAGCTGTGTGTCCATAGTACTTATGTCTGGGAAACAGATCAACTCCGTTTTTACACAGCAGTGCTGTTTGTACGTGCTCTGTACATGGAGCCACAGGTTCCCTGCAGCACACACATGAGTGCTTCACAACTGCTCAAGATATCACAAGTAGGTGTTACTGAAAATGTTCTGAAGTCTTCAAAAGAAGGGACATACCACATAATTATTACTTCATTTCTGAGAAGTTGTTTGCCCTATCATCCTTTTCCTTCTACAAACTAATTTTTTTCTCCCTCCCAGCCTTCATTCCCATCCCATCTCACCTTTCACTATCTTTCAGTACATGCCAAGGAATAGTGAGACAACCAGAGAGCTGCTAGCAAGGCCTCTTCCCTCTTGCCGCTCAGGTGTGAGTGTTGCAACAGCCAGACATTTCTCTGCATTCTTTGAGGGTTTGCTCTGTGATACAAGCCTGACTGCTCTCTGTGCTTCATCCCCTCAGTAACTATTTTAATCTTCTGTCTCTTTTTAAAAAACCCCACCAAACCAACAACTGTGCTATCTGAAGAGACAGCACGTATGATAAAGGAAGGGGGAAAAGATGAGAGATCTCTTTTTGGCTTGGGGTTAACATAGATGAAAGTAAATTCTGGCAACTGGAAGACTGAAGTCTCTCTCATTAACTTCTCTGTGGTGGAAAGAAGAACACAGGTGCTTCAAATCATGGGGAAAAGGCAATGCAAAGTGCTTGGTGTGAGGTACAAACTTTAATCCCTGCTGGTGTCTCAAGTACATTAGGAAACTGTCTTTGCAGCCACGAGGGCTAAACTTCTTTTTGAAAACTTCTGCTCTGCACAAAGAAAGCAAGTGACAGTGAGAAGAGAGACCTAACTCCCCAGAGCAGTTACTAAGAAAAAACCTAAAGTCTTTTCTGCGTTTTTCTACTCGTGTTTTAAAGACCATTTGTAATGACTTCAAAGGGAAACTAGGCCATAAAACATTTTTCAATGTATTTATAAACAGCAAATTATCATTTAATTCTTAAACAAAGTAAATAAAGCCATAAAATGCATAGCTCAGACCTGTCAAAAACATACTGCCTTTGAATCAGGAGAAATATTTCACGTTACATCTTCAAAACAATTTAAGAATTCTGTCTGGCAATGAGATTAGTCTTCAAAGCAGTAACCTTACCTAGCTTTAAATTGTTAAATGTCAGAGCTGGACTTGTGTTCACAATGGAACTAAATGATGAACAGCACCAATTGAATGACCTTTATTGAGTAAACAATTTGTTGCAGTCTCTGGTGAAGCCTTTCCATTGACATGACTTTAGATTAGATACATTACAATAAACACTACTGATATCTAACAGTAAAGGAAACATTAAAAATATTGCTTTATTTCCCCATCCTCCCTAAAGCCTGTCACTTCATTCTCACGTACCTGCTAAAAAAATGCCCAAGGCTACTTGAAACATTCAGAGATTTCTTTGAAAATTAATCTTCATGGAAGAGAAATTCAGATCAAGGACAACCTTTTTCCTGCTACACTTCCATTGTGTACACAAACTATGGAAGAAAATGACTGCAGTTTCTGGGCTAAGGGCCAGCTTGTGTCAGGAACTCAGGTAGCATTGGGTTTTTTCCTACCCCCACCAATACCTGAATAGCTTGCAAATGAGCAGGGGGCAAGTGAAGTATCTTTGCTTTGGGGTATCATGACAATGTTTCTTCAGTGCATCGAGAGCACTGAGGTGGGTGGGTATCCATATCTAGTAAACAGCAAACTCATTAGTTTCAGAAACCAATGTCTCCAAACTCCTTCTATTGGTAATGGGGCAATGCCTTTTTGGAATTACATTCCAGGGGTGATTTCCTGCAGAATGTGCTAAGGAAATGAGGCTGTCTCTGTCCTCCTCTTGTTGCAGTTTAGTGCTTGGTGTAACACAGAGTAACTTGCTACCCTGGAGAGGATACTGCAGTGTTTCCATACATCTTTTCAGAGGCCAAGATGTGCTCTGTGAGCCTGCAACACAGAATGGTGTGTGAGTGGTATGGTTTGTTTTTCTGAGCACAGGCGATTGTGTGTTCCATATGAAGTGCCTCCTTAGGCAGCGAGCACTTTCAGAAGGTGTGAAAGCAGAACAGCAGCCTAAGAACGCAGCTCACAGATAAATGTTGAGAGCACGGATGGGTTGCAATGCCTGAAGCCCACAGGGAATGAGCACCAGAAATGAGGAGGCATTTTCTCCACTGATGGTTGGCTAGAGGCTTTGTGTTTGGTAGTGTGTTCTGATTTTGTGTTTCAGCGCAGTCATGAATTTTCATGAGGTTTGAGAATCTACCTACTTAGTCACACCTTAGGGAAATTTTCATATGCTAAATGTTTGAGTGTCTTGCTCTCTTATACCGTATTTCAGTTGTCATTGTGAGAGAAGAATTGGACTCTTCTTTTGTCAGTTATTTAAAGCAAACTGGTGAAAAATGAGTGTTCTAGGCAATGAGTCTGTGCTGAAAAGTTCCCCTCTCCAATTCTGTGCTGGTGAATAACGAATTTACTTATATCCATGACAAATTCAGCTGAGAAAGTAATCAGCCCTTCTGTGTGGTACAAAAATTCTTTGTCAACATGAAACCTTTCAGTAAGTTTATCAGGTAAAGGTAATTAGTTTAGAAATGTTGATGCTTGTGATACTAGTCCAGCTGTTTAACTTCTTTTATAGGTTGGATCCTCATTAGTTGCCATGATTTATGACTTAGTTTTTCAAAGCATAGAATTCCATACATTGGCCACCATCTACCATCTTTTAAAGTTTTACTTCAGAAAACTTAAAAACTAAGAGGATCGATTCATATTAATGTATAAACCTGCACATACTGAGGGACTGAAAAAAGCAGTATATATTCCCTGCAAACTTACATTGTCTCTTTGCAGGATTGCAGCTGTGTGGAAATGACATGAAATTCTTTGAGTTTTCCAGTGAGTTAGGTATGTATATTTGGTTACCTGAGACATCTAATGTTCCTGTAAAACCAGCTGTGCAAGATTTGGTGTATTTGGTAGGATGCTTGTCAGTGTTGAAGGTCGTGTTGCTCGGTGACCTGCAGGAGCTCTCAGAACAGCTGAGATATTACAAGAGGACAAAAGGATGGCAAAAGTAGGACCCTGAAGGGGAGCAAAGGTGGAAGTTGGAGCCTGCCCCAAGGCAACACGTTTGGGTGTGTGAGGGGGTGAGAAGTGAATATTAACAGAGCTTTGTGCAGCTACACTTCCATATGGTTAAACAGCTGTGTGCTTGCTCTCGCAAAAACATGTTTTCCTATTACAGCTTGGAGCTGATTCATTTAGAGATGCATTCCAGGCAATAGCATAATGAAGCAGAGAACTCTTTTCTATTTGGGTTATGATATTTTAATTAAACACCAGGTAAAATATTAAAAAAATCTTCTAGCTGACCTAGAAATCTAACATACTTTTTCATCAGATTTCTTAGAACAATGTTGAATTGGTCTTAAACTCTACTTGAACCTGGGTGAAAATGGGGCCTAAATTCCTGTGTCTAATGTCTAGCCATAATTATTTATTTTAAATAATCTTTGTGTTTGTTAGGAAAGGTAGAAAATGAGAACTATTAGTGGTACATTCTTCCTTTAAATCACTCAAGATGGCTCACGAAAATGAAGAGTAAGAAGTGGTATTGGCAGAAGAGAGTAGGAATTTCACTGAAAGTGTAAAGGATAAACCAAATATGAAAGATACTGAGTGCCCTGAAGAATCACTTCTCTTAATACATGATTCTCTCCTAGACCCATAACACCTATGAGCAGATTATTGTATTCTTTTTTGTATCTTAAAATTCTACATGATAATTTACACTACTCAGACTGCAGAACCTTACCTTTTAAATCTTCACCAATGTCTGTTGCAAATATCATGTTTGCATTGAAGAAATAATTTTGGGGGAAGTCTTCAGTCCCTCTTGTTTAACTTTGCTATAGTCCTTTAGGAAAGCATTTTAAAATAATACATATTAAAGAGATTTGGAATTGAAATATGGAATAAATTCAGAAGATTTTAGGAAGATAGCAAGATCTTAAATCTAGTTAAGAGATGTTTGCTGACATGTCTTTAGTGGGTGACAAAAGGATAACAAGCTTATAAAGAAGGATGAGGTTACGTAATATTTGGATTCGAGTTATTCCACTGAGCTTTTGGTCCTGAGATAAAATAACTCCACTTCAGATGCAGTTTCAACAGCTCTTGTTTTTCTCTGTTTGTATCCAGTGCTGAACATTGCTGAAGCACCTGTGTACAGCCCAAGGTTAAGAGTCCCTCATTCCAGTCTTTCTTGGGAAGCTGGTACAGGTAACAGTGCTGGCAATGCTCAGCCTTCACTCTTCAGCCATCCTTCTTCATGTAGGAGTAATTCCTGCAGATCTGAATTAGCCTGAAGTCTGTGAAAACAGAACTGAACCCAAACAGTTCTAGAAATGACATCTCACCTTGATATGTGGCTGTGGCAGGAAAAGACTTCCTACTGTTTATGTTTCTACTTTTGCAGGGAAAAGCTCAGCCTGGATGTGAATAACTCCTCTACATATTCTGGGGGAGGGATGAAAATCGTAGTATAGTATCACACATGGCACTATTTTCACCACATTTCAGAATTCTGTAGAAAACCGCCTACTTTATTTATCCACTTCTTTCATGAACAACTGGGTTAAAATGCTTAAATTACAATAAAAAGCAGACCTCAATGTCCATATTGCTTAGTCATATTTTCACTCAAAACTCTTGAACTTTGTGGGAAAATGTGTACTGCATCCCATTTTTAAATCCACTATTCATACAGCTATAGAGATTGTAACCAAAAGAAGTTGCATCTTAAAGAAGTGACTCCTAAATGTTCCACTAAGAGACACATTCACTTTGCAAGCAAATGTGTGTTTCATATCAGAGCAAATTAAAAAAATTAAAAGTACTTGTAAAGATCTACAACCTTTTGCAAAACTGAAGAGGACTAGCAATGTCACTGAATATAATGAAAGATGGAAACAGAGAACTGCTTTTCTTTGAAAACAGAAGTAAAAACTTCTCTGTTATAAAAATCTTAAAAAAGAAAAACGTAGGATTATTTCAATTACACAAGTCACATCACAAATTTTCTAAAGTAAGTGTAATCCTGTGTTAATGCAGCTTCTTTAACTTGACTGTACAAGGTTTGGTTTGAACCCAAAACCCTCTTTTGGAGTTTTAATACCTCTCTGAATAAACTCTGGGGGGAAAAAAAAGAAAAAAAAAAGTGAGATTTTGCAAAGGAGACTTTGCACCAGTTATTTTAAGCCTTCCAAAAGGAGATGTTGCAAATTTTGTACATCAGGGGTTTCTGTGTTTGCAGAAACCTGGACTTGTGCATATATTTTTCTCTTTTTTTCACCACTCTGAGCATATATGCTTATAAATACCTTTTATTGACTAAGGATAAACTTGGACCCTATTCCTGCAAACAGGAATGTCAATGCATCAGAACTGTATTTTCTAGGATGGCAAATTCTGCATCACTTGAAATTTTTCAATCAACATTAAATTTCTTTTAATAATTTAATTTCTTTCAACCACAATGTTGGGCTAGATTCATGAACTGCTCTGTAGCACTTAGGAGACTTTTCTTTAATCTTAGTGTCAAGTTGCGTGATTTTTAGTTTTTTTCAGATCTTGAATTGTTTCATTGTTCTCTTCATGGATACTGAATCTTGAAAAAGGAGGAAGGAGCTGGGCAGGTGGTGTGGGCATGGAAGTTAAAAACCACTAAATGGAGGCAGGGGACAGAATGGTGTGAAGGGAGTAAAAATAAAATAAAATAATAATAAAGAAAATAAAATAAATTAAATAAGGAGGACATTGATGAGCATGCAGTTTGAGAAAGCCAGAAGAATGTATCTGACAGACTACAAAAGCAAGTGCAAGGACAGAGTTGATAGAAAGAGTTTGCTACATTGCACATTTGCTACATTTTTATCAGAACGAAGCTCTGCACTTGGTTGCCTAAGCCTTCAACTTCTCAAGTATGCTGGTTCTATCAAATGTTCAAATGTAGCTTGATTGATCCCATATTTTTGTTGTTTTGGGGTTGTTTTGTTTTGTTTTGTTTTGTTTTGTTTTTCTAGTACCAATCAAAATACAAGAAAATGAAGATATTTCTAAGAGGTGAGTTTCTCATGGGCATACCTGTCCTGCAGATTTCTAGTGAATCCCGAGGACTTGGAGCCATGGGAGGATACAGGTCACCATTTCGACCCAGATAAGGCCATGTCAGCAGCCCCACTCCACAGCAGTGTATAACAATGTTCAATGCTGAGGAAAAGGCTTCACTTAACTGCATGGGATAATTGACACCAAATAACTGGTTACTACGTTGGTTAAGAATGGCTCGAGGTCCTAAAATTGCTGGAATACTGAGAGCTTTTCTTTGTTGATAAAGTAGGTAAAAATTAGGTTTCCTGATTTGTGTTGACTTTAAAAATTAGTGATATCCCTACAGACCCAAGTGCCAGCAATAAAAAAAAAAAATTTAAAAAACCCCAAAATATTTGATTTGGGCATCTTCTTTTTCTTCTTTTCAAATTTAAGATTAACTGTATTTGACCTCAGTCAAGGACAATGAGACTTTTAAACATTTCTACCTTCATTTAAAGGAATATTGAAGCACTTCCATAGATTCTAATTTATATTTCTGCTTAACCATATTAGAGTTTTGACAGTTTCATTTTACTCTGCTGATTTTATCCTTTTTGAAAACTGTTTCCTTCCCTCATCTGTATGGAACAAAAAGTGATCTCTGGGGCTGATTGTCATGGGACTTTATTTCCATATTTTTAAACTGTGTGGAAAGAAGGAGTCCAGCCACTTACAGCAAGCTTCCAGCTTTCCAGAGCAAAGTCACTCAATCAACACCTTCAATAGCAAGTATTTAACAGAAGGTACAAGGACATTGTTGTACTTGGAGCTTATATAGGTTTATAACTCCCCAGGAGACAGGAGTAGTTGAAGTATAGACTGTCTGCAATGAGTAAAATGGAGGAAAAAGGTCTAATTTTACTGTGATTTAATGCCAATAAATAAGAACACAACCTAATGCTACAGGCAGCTGTCACCTCCTCAATTGCTATACATCTGTGGATAATGCAAAATCAAAAGCAGATTTGTTTAAAGATGAAATCAAACTATGAAACTGTACCCCATAAACTGTTCTTTAGCCCTCTGTATATTCTAAGATGCAATGATCTTTGCTGCTGCTGTCTTTGAATGGAAAAGTGAACTTCAAGGGGTACACAGAATATCAAATTTGTGATGTTGGAAGACTCCTGGAGAATGTTCACAAATCTTTTACAATAAGTCAGCTTCAGTTTGAGTATTCTGTTATGAAAGGTGTGGCATTGTACAGTTAGGAAGGTGTGAATGCCAGATAATATTTACTGAAATAAAAATTCTTATGCTTTCCATCTTACTAAATAACTTTTTGCACATTGTTAAATTATTATTCTCCATGTAATGAAGCCTTGTGTTTAGATATGATAGATAGGATGTTTCCCTACACACTATTTTAGTTGAAATAAACAGTCTAATTTAATACCTTAGATAATATTTGCTAGATATCAAAAAGACCACTGTGTTATATAAGTCACCTTGATATTTGGGAATCAACTATTTTAATAAAGTACCTTTTCAATTTAAAAAAGGAAAAATATCAACTTTACAGTATTTTTAAATTCTGAGTCCTACCCAATAATGGTATAGATGGACTGGCAGCAATTTGATTAAAGTGCTTCAGTTTTCTTAAAAATAATTTGACTTAAGAAGAGAGTTTCAGAGAGAAACAAAACCCTTTTCAGTGCCTTTCCACTAAGGCAAATGCTGTTAATGGGAAGTTTTTTCAGCATCCCTATGGAATTACAACAGTGAGGCCTTGACCCTCGAGTGGGATATAGCAGCTCAGATCTCTATATCCATGAGGAATCCTTTTTAAGTCATTGCTGCACAACTGAGTGCTTTTCTATCACAGTTTATCATCTGGTGTGTTTGTTTTAGAAGATCACAGGTATCTAACTGAATACAACTTGTCTTAATACAACTCAGAAAAATAAGGCAGGCTAAAGAAAATGTTGATACCACCAAAACAGCCCTTTTAAAAACATAAGCTCAGTGTGAAACAGTTTTTAATCTTGTTTCAAGCAGTAATGAAATGAAAACAATGCTGTGTTTGATTTCAGGTTCACTATTCCTATGCTGCTTTTTCTCCTTGCAGATAGAGAGAAGTGATCATTCTTACAACATTCTCTCTCCATCATGATAAGTAGGCAATTGCACCTGCAGGCAAATGAGATCTACCAGCTGTAACTAAGATCACAATTGCACCTCTCCTCTTTGAAAGAAGACATACTTAGCACGTTGCCATATGCCTACAAAAACCGGGTTATTTTGGCTTTACTGTGCTCTGGCAGTTCAGCCACATCATCAGTTTGTTTATCTACACTTGCCTTTTATGTCCTTATGAAAAAGATCTTCAAATGGTGTAAGTAATATGTACTCAGCAGAAAGCTACAGCACCTAAGCTTAGAGAAACATTGAATTATCTTTGTTTAATACCTTGCTTGTACAGAAGAGTATAATTATTTGCAAAGCGGAGAGGAAGAGTCAGCAGCTTCCCCATTTAAAGAGGAGCATTTAGGAGATCACTGGCCTTATGTTTCTTGTGTTACATTAAACAATAAGAAAATGAACTATAGATTTTTCAGATCCACATCCTCAACATATAAATGTGTGTTTGAGAAGCCAGACTCTAATAGCAAGAATATTGTTATACTCTGGGTCTGATTTTGTTAAGAACTGAGCACAAAATAAAAAAAAGATGGTGGTTTTATCCTACAAATGTAATCTTAAATACAAGTTAGTGAATTGAAAAACGGATGTAAATGAAGACCAAAAAGGGAGGATAAGGGTTCAGTGGGCTTGTTCTGGTCAGTCTGACAGCCCTTTGTGTTAGCACACCAGCACTTTAACCAGCCTTGCAATTCTCTGAATGGTGCCTAAGCAAAGAAAGATCTAAGGAGAATAATGGGGGAGCTATGCAGATGTCAGGGTTAACATATGCCCAAAGTATCAGGGACAAGAAAGAAGGAAGCACAAATTATGTTACAATTTTCTTCCTTGTTTGTTCATTCAGTGAACCTAAAATGAGTCCAGCATTGGCAGATCACCATGTCAGTATGAATTGTTTGATAGCACAGAGATACATGTGCACATGCTGAAAATGCATACCTGTCCTTCCTGATTTCTTGCAGTAAGAGAGGCAGCCAGTGGAAGGATGCAAAGAGAGACAGCTGTTGCAATATGAACTTGGAAAATTACTTTTTCAGCAGCTTTCTGGATGTATAAGAGCAAAACCAGCTTGCACTGATCAGGACTAACAGAAAGGAGGTTCCAGCATTATAAGGTAATGAGATCCAGATCCTATGATTAGATAGCATGGACAGAATCTTTGAGGGAGAGTGGAACTTTCTAACTTGATTGAGATTTAGATATAATGTGGATGTGAGGATTTTAGAGGGAAGTGATCAGCTGTTGGATATGAATACTGATGAGAGAGATCTGGTGATTAGTAAAGAGAACAGAAGGGACAGATCAAAAGAGAATGTACAAATATCGTAATTTTAGCCATGTTGATGAATCTGTGAGGCCAAAGGTGACATTAGAGTCATTCAGTTTAACACCTATTAGTGAGTGTTACTGGGTGAGTACATGGTTGTCCAATGTATTCTTAAACAATCTCCAGTGTTGGAGCTTCTGCAACTTAACTACTCAGCATTTTTGTTGTTTCACTATGTTTGTCACTAACCTGAATTGGTTTTGCTGCAGGCTGAGTGTCTCCTTCAATGCTTTTCTTTTAATGATTGTTGCTGTATTATCTACCTTTCAGCCTTCTCATGCAGAAATAATATACTCACTTGAGTTACTAGTTCAGTTCCTGATGGAGGTAAGATTTTGAGCTAGGTATACATTGGTTTGGTTTTTAAGTTCCTGAGGTTCAGTTTCAGTGTATATTAACATTTCCTTCTGCTTTCCCTTCTGAGGATTGGGAACACTGCCCTTTCATGAAGGATCATAGAATCGAGGACATGTTAAAGGTTAGATGAAAGTTTTGGATGTCCCCCTGGTTCAAACTCCCTTTCAAAGCAATGCCAGCCTAGATCAAGTTGCTAACAGCCTTGTCCAGTCTTTAATATCTCCAAGAAGGGAGATGTTGCAGCCTCTTTGAGCAACCTCTGGCAGTATTCAAGTGCCTCCACGGGGACAATTTTTTTCTCTGTATCCTCCTCTGTATGAAGTTATTGAAGACCAAGGTGCTTTCTACTTCAGTCACCTCCAGCAGCTGTTTCCTATTACTGTAAACAAATATAGAGGAATATTTGTGCACAGTTCTTTTAGAACAATGCGTAGACAAAACATGTTCCTTCCCCAAGAGATATCTGAACAATTAACATCCCTCCTTCCCACCACTTGGTTTGTTTTGAATGGTTTTGTGATTTTGCAAAAGGCCTCCAGAAATCTCAATTTATCTAATTTTGATGATGTATTTTAATGAGTAACCTTTTCACAAGAGTTCCATTTTCTTATTTTTTCCTGTTCATTTTTATACTTCCAGTGGGTTCATTCACATTCAAGGCTTCAGAGCAAATACTTTATTTGCAAGCTTTCTCTCTTCTCTCTTCTTTCTGAAACAAACTGAATTAAATGATGGGCAACTAAATGAGTTATACAACTGGATCTCTTATTTCACAGCCCTGATCACATGCTGTTTTCTAGCACCTTGTGGGTTTTTTAATTATCATGGAAACATCTCAGTTGATCAGTGATTTGCCACATTTCCTTTTATCCTTCCCGTTTTATCTTCAGCCATTTGCTCTGACAGTATTTCTTTTGCCCATAATTTTGGATAGCTGTTAGTAAAACTGGATTACAGTACAATTTTTAAAATATCAAATTATGAAATAAAGCAACACATTCTCACAATAATGTATAGAAAACAAACTGTTTCCATGGAGTGGGTTTTCTTCTGAAATGGCCTTTAAGCACCACAAGTGCTGAGTCTGTAATGTAAAGAAAGATTACAAAAGAAGTTGTTTAGGTGTGTTGAAATTCATGATGGTAAAGAATACAGCAATTTCAAGCATTTATTACTCTATAAACTGCACCCAGAATTTTAAATGAAGGGCTATAATCCTGTGAGATTGCAACATATAGGATGGATAAATTGAATTTCTATATAGCTATTTCCAAACATAACATAAGCAATAAAACAGCTAACATGTACTGTGCAGTAAGAATCGCACTAGCACTTTTATTACATAGTTAAGGGAAAAACATGCCCAAGGAAGGAAAACAGTATAATTCTTAAGTTTAAAGTTATGTGTATCAGTAGGGGAAGTAGTCTAAAACCAAAAATACTTTAGCAATTATTTTTGTTTATGAATACTAAATGTGAAGGTCAACTGACCCTGTGGCCTCAACTTTTGTTTAGTGGTGTAATGTGTGTATTGTTTGCTCTGGTATTCAAGGTTCCTGTGATTAGAAAACATAATTACAGAAAACCAGAATTTGAGTATTGAAGGTTAATGACCTCAATGTATTCAATTTCATGCTTTCCACAAGACAATTACACTGAGTTTGTTATAAGCCTATTTTTAATAGCTGTTGGACATTTTCCATGTGAGAGAGCACTTCCAGTAATTACAGAGCATGAGAAGCCTAAGTAACTTAAAGAAATTTAACCCATTTTGTCCAATCTAAGTGTTGCCTGTGTTGGTTGCTGATGAAATCATCTCACTCCTGGTTGTCCAGGTTAGGTGGGGTTTGCCTGCAAACAAATCCCTGCGATTACAGTGCACAGGAAGCTGAGCTGTTTCTCCTCTCGTTGAAGTCCAGTAGGAGCAGAAAGATTGGACATTTTGGATTAGTCTACTTCTGGCTTTGTTCTTATCTTGACTAAGGAACTCTGGGAAAAGTATTTAGTGAGTGTGTTTAAGTATTACAGTACTAAGTGTCTTCTTTCTGATTCATCTTTGCTTCTACAAGAAAAGTGCTCTCCAGAAAAGAATTCAGATTAACTTTCATTTTCTCTTCAATTCAAAACCAATAACAGTATTATAGATAAATAATGTCCTTGTAGCTAATGTTATTGAGTATATTACATCTTCATCCAGGAACCTTGATGCAGACTAAGGATACTAATTGGACAACTCAAGGCAATTGTCCAGTAACTGTCAAGGATGAGCCCATCCTTGTCCCTCCCCTTGAACTTCACATTCTGGGTGCCTTCTCCTGATGGTCTTCTACTGAGTTCAACTGTCCTGTATTCCTGTGCAGGATAACTTATATATGCAATATATATACACCTAATTAGGCTTCACAAGGGGAAAGCACTTTCTTCTTGTAGAAGTTTAAGTAAGAAAGACAATTTATGCTCCTTTGGCTGCAGAAGTCCTTTTATGTCTAGCTTCTGATTTGACTTTCTAGAAGTATTTTGTTACCTGTTTTAGAGTAGTCATTAATCTTTCTCTCAGGTACCAATACCCATTAATCACAGACACACGAGTCTTCTGATTTGGTGTGAAAAGGCTGTTGTGGTGCTATCTAGCTGTTCAGAATGTATGTCTTGTAACGAGCATTGCTCCCTTACCTTCAAGCTCTCTGCTGTTGTTTCTTTCCACCAGCTGAGTGATGAACAGAACTCTGCATCAGCAGATAAGCATCTCTGCAAGAATTCAGCGGATTACTAGAATCAAATCTTACTATAATCCTATAATATTTCCTGTAAAAGAAACTGTCCATGTCTTTCAATGTCTTCAACACATGCCAAATACTCTTTGTCATATCTCACATATGGTCTGTTTTGATCTGACATCCTGATTGCTCATTTATAGTATGACTGACAGTGAATTTTAGCAGATACAAAAAAAAATACCATATTTGTTCTGTACCTGGTATGCCATTACCTTGTGTGCAGCAAATCTCCTTTTAGTTATTTATTATATATATTTTTTTCCTCCATGTATTTATATATATGGAAATGTAGCTCAAAAGTTTTAGAGAAAAAACAAATGGATTCAAAATTGACTGTGCTGTACCTGTGTTATAAAAGGAGAAGTTTATTGATTTTTGGCAAGCATTTACTTGTTTTCTGTCATTCCAGTATATTATTTGGTAATAACTGATGGAATAAAGGAAATCTCAGGTTTGCACCAATGCTTGGGGGTTTGAAGTGTTTTATATTTCAGTCTCACCTGTCTTCTCCATCTTCTCCCCTTTGCTTTCCAGTTTGGGGAGATATTTTGTCTTTGTGGCCTAAGACAGTATATTGTTTGAAAGATTGTATCTCTAAGGCAGTAGCTTGTCAGGATTCAGTTCCTCACATAACTATCTATTACACATATTGTCACCCCTTTATGTTTCCTATGAGCACAGGAACAAATTGCTCTGCTCAGCTGCAGAGTTATGGTGGTGGGAGACAGGGGAGAGTTTTCCATGTTCCTGTAAACTGTCAGGAAATAATTTGTATGGTCATTTCAGTTTTACTACAAAATGAGTCATTCAATATAGAATGCTTCACTCCTCTTGTAGATTACTGTAATTGGATATGAGTAAGAGGCTGTAACTGTGTTGACTTGCCAGTGACATCGACCCCATGTCTGACAGTGATCCATAGTTGCTGCTTGCTCAATTATTCACAGCAACTCTTCTTTGTAACATCAGTCCTTACATTTAGTCCTCAGTTTAAGTCCAGTCTTTCCAAGGGCCAAATGACACTGGCTGCTTACACACCGAACCCTG
The DNA here is from genome assembly GCA_035583235.1 of Hafferia zeledoni. NCBI lineage: Eukaryota > Metazoa > Chordata > Aves > Passeriformes > Thamnophilidae > Hafferia > Hafferia zeledoni. The sequence continues at coordinate 42,651,133 of JAWWEV010000083.1, forward strand.
TGTTCTGGTTTCTGGTAGAACTATAGACTTGCTTTGATTGTCTAATGGAATAGCAGTTTTCACTTACACAGTAACTGTGTCTTGGCAGCCTGAAGTTTTACAGATGCAGTGGATGTAAGGCTTCATATTTGAGGGAGGGTGGCAAATTATCATCAGATTTTAACTTAATGATGGGTCCTGCCATCAGATCTTAGCTGCTTCACTAGTAACCAATCTGCAACAACAGTGTAGAGGAAGAATTTAGAGCTTAATGACAACTGTTAAATTAAAACAGATAATTAATTAAAACGGAAAAAACGCTCAACTTTGTTCATTTTTGCTTGTGGGGTGGAGGAGTCAATACAACTTTGCAGTTATTAAACTTCTTACTAGAATGAAAGATGAATCCTCTATGTCACTTTGGTTTATATATTATATGTCTAGGCCAACTGCCATATGCCCTTTAAGACATTGTAAGTGCAAACCCATTATTGCTTTGTTTCTGCAACTGTGTTCATCACCATTTTGTTTCTAGAAAGGAAGGAGACACAAAAGTAATTTTGTAGACTCTTGTGACTTTATAATTGTAACACTTTGAGATCTGAAGCTCAGATCTCTCACAAGGAAAACAGGAAAGGAAAATTTGATACTTTCCCATGATGAGTGCTCTAAAACAAACTGCATTTTTGAGAACTAAACCCGAAATTATTTGGTTGTAGTCTGAATAAATAAGCTATTCTTTTAAGCAAAAATGGATTTTCAAAGACAGTGCAACTTTCAAGTCAATGGAGATAAATTTAGTAAAACAAATTCTGAACATCAGTCCTTGGCAGGTGAGGTGAGAAAAATGACCACGCACCTTTCAGAAGTGACCTTAGCAATATAGTTGTCTGGATATGGACTTCAGCTATGGCTCAAGTATTACTTTGCAACATTCAAGACACTAATGTGAACTAAAGCTTAAATTCAGAATTCGTATTTCATTCATTATATACTTTATAGCTCCAGCAATTCAATTACAGCATAAATTAAACCTATAATTTTTCTGATGATCTTTAGATGAGTCTTTGCCATTCTCCCAGTTTATGAAAATCAATTACTTATGACAAGCCATGGGATGAAATGTAAAATGCTTTTTATCTTCTCATCTGTATGTAGATGGTAGGCAGAGCAGCAACAGGTAAAAATAACCTTATTTTCAGTGATATTTTGGCTCACCTAGTTTTTGTTAAGTGAGTTAAAAGCCTTAGTTGTGTATGGATCCAAGGAGCAATTATTTCCTACCTACGTTGCTTCAATATTAACTGTAAGAGGCTTCTTTACTTGAAGAAATGCTTAATGAAGAAGAAACTGTCATAAGTAAAATTAAATGATATAATGGAGCATTTATTTTGGTATTTTCAAATCAGTTGGACCACCTGGAGGCTTCCACAATACAAATAATGGGGAATGTAGAAGTTATTACTTCCACTTGCCTTTAACCGAGAAAATTATTAAATTTGCATTTAGAAATGTTTTTGCAATATTTTTATTATGTAGCAGCTGTTAAAAAGAACTCTGAGACTTAAAAGTATGAGATAAATCTAGTCACCATGTAATTACTTTACAATTAGATTAGCAATAAAGGCTTCATTAAAATTTTTTTTGACATAAACCCACACAAAATATTTAGATATCTAAGAGCTTAGTCACTAAAATTATCTAGATCTCACTTATAAGATTAGAGCCTTTAGTTTCTTTTTCTTAACAGTTAAACTCCTCTTCATTCTACTGTGAAACAAATTCCAGTGAGACTTCAATCTGGAAACTATTCTGTGTTGGAACTTGCTTCAATGAGGATAATTTTCTTTGTATCCCCTTGTACCAGTAACTGTAATTTTAAATTGTAATTCCACTCTGTCTCCTAGTATGGACATCTCTTTGCTTGGTGTGAAACATTATCCTGCATATTTATTTTATTTATTCTATGTACTTAGTGTTAATACAGGAAATAGTGTTAACACAGGAAATTAGCGTGTATTAGATATTGAATTTCAAATTCACCTGTTAACTTCCTGATCTAAACAAGGCTATAGCTGAACAAAACACACACATTCAGGTGCATTTTAAAATGGAATTTACAAGTCAAAAGAGTCTTGCATCTCCCTCCTGTAATGCCATGAGTTTTCACAGAAATAAAGGCAAGAATGGATACTCTCATTTAACTTGTGTCTATCCATGCAAATGCCCTTAATTATAAAAATTCTGACCACTTTCACATACATTACATACCATATATACCAACACCATATTTATAGGGTATGTAAATATGCATCTATATGCTCTTTTATATGTACCTAGGATATTATCTATGATGAGAAAATATAATTAAAATTTTTAACATGTTTGCTCCTGAATCTCAAGATGTTAAAAGACCTTCTGCCTTCTGATTAGAATGAAATTCATTATGATGTACATGCATACATATCACTTACTGAATTTTAGCCATGGTTTTACTTCAAAATGAGCTCCAGCTTTCTTCATTCTCTCACAAAGATAGTTAGAAGAACAGGCTGGTCTAAACTATCCAAGTCTGCCTGAAAATCTAGTAGAATTGTACATCTTCAAACTGGTATCAATTCTAGTGTGATCTGGCTTACAGTTTTTGGTAGTCCAGAACAAATTCTTCTCCAGGAATATTTATTCAGTTGACTGTGGGCAAATGGGAAGTCTCTCACAAATGTGTGGCTCTCTTGTATTCACTTGAAATTATTATTGGAAGAATTTTGTACTTTAAAGAAAAAACTGGGGGGTTTAAGGTCTTTTTTTTAATTAACATACTGAATGTCTAGTGCATAAAAATGATAGTACTGTGTAGGTTCTATGTAATATGGAAGTTATTGATGTGTTGTTTATTTCTGTTATAACAATGATTAGCAGTGTTATAACATGAAATGATTCTGTGTGAATGGTTAAAGTACAAAATGTTACAAAACAACTGCAGTCCATTCATTGCTGTTACTGTTTTGATTTCAAGAATTCAAATACTCCTTCAGAAAGAAAGGACAAAAATCAAGATAAAACTTTTGCTTTGCTTTCTTTTGGGGAAGAGAATGTTTCTATCTGTTTGCAACAAAGACAGAGAAAAGAGGATTGGTTATTGCTTGCAGCTTTTGCAGCTGCTTCAGGTTGAGGTGACAGGAGGGCCACAAATAATAATGATGGTGGTGTGAAGTTTAGTGGGGATTTGGATTGCCCTTTCGGAGGGGAAGCAGCGGCCCATACTGAGACAGCACGTGCCACATGTGCTCAGGAACATCAGAAATAAAATGCAGGGCTATGTGACACCCTCTTGAGGCTGTAACCCCTTCTATTCATCCAGACCATTATTTTAATCTGTAAAACTGTCCTGGGAGCAATGTCAGGAGTTACTGTTGTCCATTCAGAAAACAAAATGCAGTTTTTAGCTGTATTTACCTGAGCACAATGGCGTATTACAAGTATCTTGTAGGAAGATCTGTGAAAGGAGCAGTTGTTTGCACACCAAATTAAGCAGATCACAGCATGCAAAGGCACTTTGTTTCAAAACAATACAATAAAAGCTCTGCCTGTGTTCATGTTGTCCTTATGTATGTTGCCACTTCTTAGATATTTATCATTCATTTCTCTTTAGTTCAGAGGTGGTTTTAAAATGGAAAAGGACAGCTCAAAAAGAGGAATATATTCTGAACATAATTTAACAGGAGGAAGCCTGGTGCATAAACTCCCTTCCAGTAAGTAACTGAAAATAAATAGTAAATGCCTTAGGCAAGGAAAAGTCCTGAATTCCTCTTGGAAAAGAAGGAAATCATGTTATTCTGTTGTATTTCACTCTTCTGAAACCTATATAAAACTTGAGAGATCTCCTGAAAATAAAATGCATCAGTCAGAATCTAAATGCTTCAATACTGAACTTGAGAGCCAATGTCTGTGTGGTCCTCAGTGAATACCAATAGGTACAATTAGTAAAGAACATATTCAATGCATATAAAAGGCACAATATATACTAGAAATATATTTTTCCTGTGATGTTCTGCTTCCTCTGGGGAATATGGCACTGTAAAACTGAAGTTTAAAATAACAGAAGTGAGACCAATCTAGGCCTTCTGATGGATGATGGGTAGGGGGAGAATATTTTGCAGATTTCTTCCTTGCCTGGAATGATGAGGGACAGGTAAACGTGATATTGAAGAGGGAAAGATTGAAGTACCAAAGGTTATAACATAACAGGCCTGAGTGGAAAGACAAAATTTCAAAGTGTGAAGTGATGCTGTTGGAGATGTTTTGTTTGTTTTCAAAAGAGAGAGGATAAGAAAGACTGCAGGGGAGTAGGGGAGATTATGTGTGGTCCATGCAGCCAGAACTCTGAAAAAAATTTAATTAAATGAAGCAATTAAAAAATCCTATCTAAAAAAGAATATAATCTCTTTAGTGGGGTATGAATCCATGACCCTCTGGGAATATAATAAATCTGAATGATATCCATGAAAACTCATGATGCATCTGAATCCCAGCCTAACTGACAGATATGTAAAATCTCATGAAGACAGACAGCTCCCCACTGGCTCTGCATCTGAGGAAGGTTCCTGTGCAATGTTTTAATTAAGGTTATTTATTTCTTTATTATGATGATTGCATTTTAATTGCTCATGAAGCACCCCAGGGGTGGAGGTGGAGGTGCCTTATAAATATTATATGTCAGTAAGTAAAGGGAAAATGTTGCAGTTCTAGAAAATAAACCAGCAGCTATATATTTCTGATGCAATCTAAGAATAAAAGCAGAAATGCTTCTTTAAACTCTCTCACAGCCTTTGAAGTAAATAGCATTATCTTATTAGTCTTTCTCATTTAGCACAGGTGACTGCCAGTGTAACTCACAGTCCAGGTCACAGCCACATGAGAGCTGTCTGATGTGCATCTCCACTTCCAGAACTCAGTGGGGCCCTTTCTATAAGGTCAGGGTAGACATTTATACTTCTAGTGGAAGCACTGCCTGAATAAATCTCTACTAGGGGAGTAGGATGGGAAAAATAGTAAGGTAAGGAAAAAATTCTGCCTTATGAGAACTCATCCCTCAGTTGCTTCCTCTTCAGGTGTTGCTTGGGTCTGTGTTTTGTGAGTGGACAAAGGCATAGGTAGCTGGAGGTGAAATCCACATTGTACAAAGTATGCTCTGCTTGTATGGCTTTATATATACCTAAGGCTTTCTCTTTCTCATCCAAGACCAGGGACATGAACTCCTTGTCTATATTTCTATATATGTCTCTTCATATGCCCAGATTCTTGCAGTTACAAATTCCTGTTTGTGGCAGAAACTCGTGTTATGATACATTGCAAAATATCAGCATCCAGATGATGTGGTACTCTAGGAGTTGGGTGTTGGTATTTTTTATTAGCAAATTTCGTTATATAATTCTTGAATCATAAAAGATTCTTGTGCACAGACAGAAATATCTCTTTTCCTTTTCCCCCAGTTTTATTTTCATTGCTTAATTTATGAATTTAGAAAGTTATTTTTTTACAATGTTTTTTACCTGGCCAAACTGAGTTTTTTTGTCTTGCTTCCAAAATGGAAAATTTTTCCCTCTTGAAAAAACCAAACCCCTGAAATATTTCCGCAATCTTGAATTATTTGACATTGTACAACAGTTTGAAATTTATTTGAGAATTTCAGGTTTAAATATGCACTTTATTAGGAAGAGTTTTCACATTTTTTTTCACATGAAGACTTAAAGAAAAATCTCATTGGGTTTATAAACATGAACTTTAGTGACATTTGTCAGGAGGTACTTTTATTCAGCAGTAAACATAATATCATATCTAGGGCTCTTATTTTCTCCATGTAGTTTCTGAATGCATCAGTATTACTATGAGTTGATATTAATCCCCTTAGAAACTGGCTGCTTCGTATCTTATTTTTTTAGAGTTAATTTCCGTATCTCAAATTACATAGGATTCTGCATGTGAGAAAGTCCAGTTGGATCCTTGCTACTAAAAATAGTATCAGTATTCATATGACTACACATGTGGGTGGTTTGCACATGCAGAAATCAAAACTACAGCTTCCAAAACATTCTTTATATCTACTCTGGTTTTATTTTATCTGCCTCTGCTTTATTTTGCTGGCAGTGCATCAGAAAGGATGTTCCACTCATCCTTTGAGCTTAAGGACTTTTCTCAGCCTCTGAAGGAAATAAAAATACAGTGGTGAGGTATTTTTTATTTGCTCTGTTGCACCTATGTGCCAAACATCCTTGGGACTGATTCACTTGCCAGAAGTTCATACACAGATGTCTCTTCCTTGGCCACTTGCTGTACATGAAGCTGTTGTAGAGCCAACACTTCATCCCTGGGAATTCCTTTCTGTGCAGGTTCTGTACTTAGAGGGCTATAGGTTCAGGCTAGCAGAGACTTTGCAAATAATTCTTCTATAACACTGTGGCTATTCAGTCATTGCACATAAATAATTTGCATATGAGTTTGTTTTCTTTGATCTTCCTTAGCTGCTTCCCTTTTATAGCCCCTCGGTTTTTCAGTGTCTCTTCCTTTGGTCTCTCTCCTTCTTCCATTTCCTCCTACCAGTTCCATTTTCATCCCAAACCAATGCTGCCTGATGCAGTGCCTGCAGTGCTCAGACAGCTGCAGCACACAGAGACATGTATGAGCTACCTTCAGGCTAGCTAATTTGGGTATTGATAGCACAGCTCCTATTTTTGCCTAAAAGCCCAGATACGTACCCAGCTCCTCCCCAAACACTGCACAGGCAGTCACTGTGCTCCTGTTGGTGCCTGAGCTGGTTCCCTCATGCAGGCACAGTCACTGTGGTTAAGGTAATGCAGCAAAGTTCAGTCCATTCACTGCCTCGAGTTTTCAGATGCTTAGTTATTACTTACAGTAAAAAGGCACCTCACTTGTTAAGGATGTATTGGCTTTATTCAGTTACTTACATGCAATACCTTTTTACTCTGCAGAATGCTGGTCTTAAACTCCACAGGAATCATGGCATCTGCAAGGCCCTGTCTATGCCTTTCTCAATTGTCTGATTATTTTTAAAGTGTGTTAGAAGCATCAAAAGGGTACAGCTAGAGAAAATTTTTTAAGGTATCTTAGTTTTTTATTGATTGATAATTTATTGAAATGGTTCCTGAGCCAGAAAAAAATTAATTCAGTAATTATTTTATATTTATCAGATATTTAAATTTTTTTTTTTCATCATCACCTCCCTTGCATCTCAAACTGAGCTTGATATTAAAGCATCTTTACTTGATTTATTGGTTTGTGCACCTGCATCATCCAAAGTTTCAGCATGTCTGTGAGAAGAATGTTCCCTGGCATTCAGTCTTTGCTGAATAGACAAGGAGATGGCCCTGCTTAGCAGTGGTGGAACCGACAGCAGACTGCTTTAGTTTTAGTGGTAGTGCATGATGTGAGGGAAGAAGACAACTAGTCAACCACTTCACTCATCTGAAACTGACTCAAAGCAGTGGAGCACAGAGGTGATGCTTGAATGAATTTATGCAGTTACTTTAGTAATGGTGGTGTGAACACAATATCTGGAGCACTGGATTACTCATGACTCTAGATGAAGATTGCAAGATGTTCAAGGAAAAAAGCCTCAGTGTTCTGTAGGTCAGGACATTTCCCTTCCACTGTGTTCATACTTTTTCAGTAGCACGCTGCATATACAGCAGTTTGGCATTCCCTTGCTTGTTAGCAAATTGGCAACCAAGGATGGCTTAGTTATGTTGAGAAACACGTTTATTCATCTTCCTGATCTTTCTGTTTCTGCAGTATTGAATAGTTTGGGAATTTGGAGCAGGCAGAGCATATGGCAGCATATAAAATATATTGACTGTTGAATGCATGGAAGGTTTTTTCCCATGGAGACAATCTTAAATGAGTCATGGAAGGTTTGTGGTGCTAAGCTCTGTGGCAGACCGGGGCAGCACCAAGCTCCCTAACCCTGGTACCATTGGTTTGCTAGATGTGCCTGTCTCTGCTTTCATGGAAGTGCTCTCTCTGTTTTGGCTTAGCCACTGTCCCACTCAGGGTCTTTTTGCAACAGGGGCAGGATTTTATACAACTTATTTTTATTAATTGCTGTAATGATTTCATTACACTGGTAGTAGATCTATTTCATATTGGAATTCAAGTAAAATGTCTTGTAATGTATTAGAAATGCCATGGTAAATTATATTAGCTCCAAGTGCATTTAGCAAATGATGATACCATCTGACTTTAATTAGAAAGACCTTGAAGGGTCAGATGCACAAGGCATATATGCTCAAGGTGAAAATTCTTTTGAAAAAGCATATTTAACCCAGTTTAGCAGCAGGTCAGCTCAGAAAGAATAGAAAAGGCATATTCTGTATGTAGAATGAGTGCAGAATATATTTGATCCTTTGTTATTCTTCTAGTTTTTTTAAAACCCATCTGCAGCCATCCATTGAGTGCTTTGGGCACTCTGTATGATGGATTAAGAATTAAAATATAAGCTTTGACAAAACTTATTATAAGTGTCTCTCCATTTTCTGAAAACTTCCTCAAAAGCCATAGAAAAGAAAGAGAAAAGTACAGCTGGGAGAAAATTTGTCCATTTGGTGTCCAGGAAGTAACTAACCTAGAAGAGTTACCATGATCCTGCTGAAATAATGCCATTATAACTGAAATACTCATTAGGTAAGGTCAGGGCCTGTGTATGTTTTGAGGGAAAAGAATTATTGCAAAAAAATTTAAATAGCAAAAAAAAAAATTCCAAAAAATTATTTGTTCCATCTCTCTGGCAGGTATTTTTTTAAAGATCTTCTAAGGCCAGATAGAATATTAGGTTTAAGCTTTTTCCAGAAGTTATACTGAATTACCTGCTCTGGTTGTGAATCTGATGATTCTTCTGCAGAGATACATGTAGCTGAAAATCTCTGTTTCAAGTATATCTTTTAAGCTGGGAAATCTTTGTTCTTGTTTTTCAATCGTAATAGTTGAAACATTAAGAAATACTTTAAATCTTTATAGATAAAAATGCCTCGTCTTCAGCTTTCACACTTCAAACGTAGGATGACTGTTAATAGAAACAAATTTTACAAGTGCTGAAACAGCTTTTTGCCTTGAACACACACTTCACTTCCTTCTTGTTAAGTGCTACATTTAAATCCTCTAAAGTATGTTTTCTCAATTTTCTCATACCGTAAGAACAAGATTTTTTAAAAAATATATAGAATCTATTTCAGTTCAATGCATCAAGATTGTTTTGGGCTGGTTTCCCTTTTGTCTGGCTTTCCATTGTGTGTGTGTGTCAGTGTCCTGTTTTTGCAATGTCTCTGCAAAAGACACTGTTGTGTTTATACAGTCTCTCAAGCCTCTACACTAATATAACTGACTGTGTTAAATGCCAGGCAACAGGAAAGCCTGCTCCCAAAGCTACGAGTTTTTCCTTCTCTATATCTTTTGTGCTAAAAATTCAGCCATGTATATGATACAGATATTAAAGACAACTTGGGGAAAGGAAGAATTTGTACTCATTAACAGTGGTACTTGATGATCTGAAAGGCCCTTTCCAGCCTAAATGGTTCTATTGATTCTACTCAGAAGTTTTTATGCCAGGGTGCATGGAGATCTATTTGCTAATCAAGGATTGTTTACAATAGACACAACTCATATTACACAAAAACATTGAGATCTTCCAGGCTCCAGATGAGTTCCTTTCTAAACTTTTGTTAAGTAGATGCAACACATACCCAAGTTATAAAGAAGTAATGTCAGGTGGTGGGATGAGCAGTGACTGAAGAATGCCAGCTACTGATTGACTTTCAGGCATTCTGTGGAAAACCAGACATGAACACATTTCTGTAACTGTGTTCATTTCTTCCCACTATGCTATGTTTCTCCAAGTAGTTTCTTAGCAGGAAAAACAAGATAATTTTGAGTTTTCCCAGTCTTCATTCCAGAAAAGTTCGATACTTAAAATATCTTATGCATCATCTCTTCAGCTATATTTTCATAAGCCTGAATGCAGAATTTTATTTCCAGATGAATTTGGCTGTAATTCTCTTTCAGTGGTTCACAAGTATTTTATTTAGCAGGTTCTGCTGAAGAACATTTTCTATGAAAAAAACTGTGTATCTATCTTTATTTAGCCTTTTTTTAGATGAGGTCACTCCTGAGTGGTTGAACCAAAGACTCTGCCAGGTGAAGATCTAGTTGAGATTCCTCGAAAGGTGTGACAGTGAAGCTTGTTTGAGGTCTTGTCGTTTCCAATGCTCCTTGCTTCTGTGCTGCAATTTCCTTTGGGGAAACCAGATTTCTTTGAGACAGATGGGTTGTCTTTTCTTTTTGTGCAATTGGCTTGAGGATATTTTCAGTTGCTGTCTGCAAACCCAGCTGTGTGAGACTGTAATTTTCATTTTCTGATGTTGGACTAATCTGGAGGTGTTTTGCTTATTATAGTTTCTGTTGTATCCTCCCAGTATCTGTTTTGCAAAAACAAAATTTCTGAAAGCAAACTTACGATTGCTGTATAGTTAGATTTGTTGTAACAGACTGCTGAAATTCTTTACTTGATTTCTACTGTTCCCACTTGCCTTCAAATACAGGGATTCCCCTTAAAACACTGAAAAGTAAAATAGCTGTTCTAACTGAGAGATTTTGTGATTCTGAGACATGATCAAGTGGTAGATTTATATTAGTCATCACAGAATTGATATTCAGTAACAGAACTGTATCTCCTTGAATGCTTTATTTTAAATTGTGAAACAATAGTTCAAGATTTGCATGGTTTTTAATTGAGTGTAACTTGGCCACATGGTTATATAGTCTTTCAAAAAGCAAAGATATAGCTATAGATACATGTCTTCATAGAAGTTTAGAAATGTAACCATATGTGTTAACAGTTCTAAATTTCTGTATGCAGCCCTGTTTTAAAAATAGTAAGTATATGACTATGTTCAGAACACAGCCTTTTCCTGTGAATGTAATGAGAAAAGTACAATCTCTGTATCTGAATTAACAGCAGCTTTGCCTCCCATGATTGCTGGGTAAGAAGATGACACTTTGAAGATTGTAATAATTTTGGCAGGAGCTATTCTGTTGAGCAACATCACAGTGCATGGAAATGCTACATGCTGTTATGTGGTGGTGTTAATTGGCATATAACAATGAATGCATTATAAACCTCTTACATTTGTTTTAAGTACAATCATGCTATGTGTTTGGTGCTGGATGTATTTGGAAGTTTAATTAGACAAGCTTTGAAGAAGTTCAAAGTGGTTTTGGTTTGAACCACATCTAACAATGATGTGTAACTTACCTGAATTAAGTTAGCAACCAGGAAAATAGTTTTTTCATCCTGCCTTTGTTGAAAGTCCCATTAGAATTATTTTTGAAATTCCATTTTTGCAAGGTTATTTTGGGAGAAAAAGAGAAGCATGCTAACTACTAAAGCTGATTATTTTCTTGTTCAGTTCTACATATCACGTTTTAGAGTAATTTTGGTGTTGATTCCTTTAATTCCTCATGGCTCTTCTGCCATGTAGGGTTGGTCTTTGGTGAAATCCATAGCATGCAGGAAGTCCACCATGGGGTTAACACCACAAGGAAGATTAAATAAGGCATTGTATGTACTAAATTTTTAAAATAGAATGGAGAATGGTGTTTCCCCTATGAAAAGGCTGTTGAATCCCTGCACCTGCTATTGGTGCGTTTTTCAATCCTGTTCTCCACCAATGGGACTCCAGGCCCCACCCATATTTCCAGAGAGTTCCATCCGGAACCCTATAAAAGGCAGCATTTCACCTCAGTAAAGGGCTTCTGTTCCACTGCCCCTTGGAGTCCTGTCACCTTCCTGGGATCGGCGCCGGGAGCGGGAGCCAGAGCCCGGATGGCCCATCCAACAGCCGCCAAAAATGGATCATATAGTGTGATTCCATACTTGTATCTTGCTCTGTACATTGACCTTTCATAACTCTGCTTCTTATTATAGGAAAATATCTTTAGCAGAAACCATGTGTCCTACCTGGTTTTACTTTATTGTTCTACAGCAGGCTCATGCTAGAAGCAAGGCCTTGATAGAATTACTGTAAAGAAGACCATATGCTTATACAAACATTTCTGAAACTCTGACAGTGGGGACTGCTTAATTCCATGAGTCATCAGTCAGTTCCAAACTCTAGTATGTGCACAATATATGTAATGAAGGATTTAAAGAAAAGAAAACTTTAAAGGAAGTCTATCTGTGTGTAAAGACATAATTCTTGTTACAGTTGAGGCTGAAGCATTTGTACAAAGCAGTTCTCCTTCCATTCAGTGTAAATCAAGGAGCAGTTAATTCTCTTTTGTTCAGCCATAGCAAAAATAGTAGAAGCTGAACACAGGCCCAGATAAGAATGAGCAGAAAGCATTTAGGCTGAAGCCTTTTCTTAGGAAATGATAAAACATATGCAGGAACCAGGATTGACTGCAGAAAGGAGAGAAGGAAAAAGAAATGCAGACAAAGCAAAAGCAAAGAAGCTGAAGTCACAATGACCTTTGAAAATTAAGGGAGAGGCAGTCTTTGGCTGAGTACTTACTGCAGCAAGGCAGGGAATTACTGGGATTCAGGGAAACAGGAGTTTATACCCCTGGTGTATATAAATGAAGTTAGCATGAAAGGCACTTGTGCTTTCATCATCAGTTATTCCTCTCCAAGGAACTGATTTGAAATCTGCCAAATGCTGGTGACTAGGCAGGTATTCCAAGACAGTCTTCCACTGGTAGCTCAGCTAATCTGGTCATCAAGAATAGTAAGGCATAAGAAGACATTAAAAAATGACATGCAAGGATATCCTGGAAATATGTGTAACTGCTTATTGGCTTGCTTCCAAGATCAGCTGCTTAAACTGTGGAGTCAAAACGAGCATTTGGATGATCTAATGGTTCCTACTGCAGAGCACAGGTAATAAATCTGCAATTACTAATTCACTCACTAAGTCCATTTAGGAGGGCAGCTATTTTGTAGTTAAAACGTGATGGCAGGGAAGTTTCCATACTTGCTGGGTTTCTCTGCATCTAATCAGCAAGTGAAGGGTGGGGAAAACAACCCAGTCCTAATTTTCTAGCCCTGTCTTTCAGCTGTTAGAACAAGTTATAGTTTTCTCTTATAAACTGAAAAATGCTAGCAGTATAAATGGATGGATCAGATTTTCTATTCTTGTAAATGGGTGCAATTCCATTTGAAATTAATGTAGCATCATCAAAATTGCCTGGAAGTATCATTACACTCCTAAGGTTTTGGTGTGCAATTTGGAAATATGTTATTACCATTGGTTTAATGTAAATGATCACTTTTATTTTTACCTCTTCCATCCCTTTGCCACCTCATCCCTGTAACTGAAACTGAATCTGTCTATAAAAATATTTATATGGTTAAGAAGGTAATTTACCAGCTTGAGGAAAGCTTGTTGTAGGAAAGCTAGCTGAAGTTGAAGGAAGTCTTTATTTTTTGTCCTATGCTTGTCAACACTCAGAACTATAATAACTTGAAAAATAATGATGCTAGAAGGAGTCTGAGACAATCTATGACTGACAGTAAAAACATGGTTCAATAGTATCAGTTTCCCAGGGAAACAAAGGGAGACAGTTTTTGAAAATATGTTCCAGCTTAGCCTTTCAAGTCAGCTTTCCTGTCATCAACACTTGACTGTCTTCATCCTGACATTTCTTTCCCAGTCAACCAAGCAGTGTAGCTACTGAAAGTTCTCTTTGGCCTCACACAGATCAAACTTACTCTGTAAGTTTTGACATAATAGAAGTCGAGGAGAGTGTTCTCTGCCAGCATTATACCAGCCTGGAGGAAAGCACACTTCTGCTAGCCAGGTTGCCAGCAAAGTCGGTAAGAACTGAGATGCCTTTTGGGAAATCCTGAAAGCTGTAATATTGAAGACATATAAAGCAAGTAATGAAGACATAAACCAAACTTCAAATTGTACTTCAGCGTTGTGGTGTTTTCACTTCTCCCCAAACTACTGCTGTACTTTTTTCAGCCTTGAAGTTACCATTTCAGAAATACTTGAGATAAAATGACTTGACAAAGAGTGCCCAGAAGCAAATGTTTCCAAGAAAGAAGTCAACAGGTGTTGCCTGTGTGGCAGCTTCCCCTCGGTGCTGTTTCTGCCCTAGGAATAGAATAAGGACAGTTCCATCACTGTCAGTATATTCTTTGTTTACAGTCTCTTTTGTTCATATGAACTTCGGTTCTTATATTCACTCTTTTGTTTATATTTACTTCAGTGAAGTAAATCCTTTTGAACATGAATGCTACAAACAAAGGGAAGGAGAGAATGAAGAATCCTGGAAAAAGGAGAGTTATAAAGTAGTAGTAGTAGTAGTAGTAGTAGTAGTAGTAGTAGTAGTAGTAGTAGTAGTAATGTAGCAGTGACTAGAGCCCCCAGCTGTAAATTGTCAGAAATTCATTGACACAAAAGCATAATTGTAACAGATGAGAGTTTGTGCATAATTTGCCCAGCAAACGTTTCTTACTGTAGTTGTTACGTTTGAGGACTTTTTGAATCCAATATTTAGAAAATTGGCATGAGTGACATTTGCTGCTTATTTTTCCTCATAAAACAGATCAACAAGCCATATGTCTACATAAGAGAGAAATACTGTACAAACTGTGATCCAGTGTCCAGACAGGAAAATAAGCACATCTTTTCATCTCCAGTGTATGCAGAGATGTCTGGAGTGGAAACAGACACAGAAGAAAAGAGACAGTGAGTAAGTAATTCCTGCCTTTCTATTGTTAGGATTCAGACAGCTTAGTCAGCAGTCAACACAAATAAATTCCAGAAGGGAATTACAACCAAGACACTCATGTTCTCCCATTCAGCCCAAACCAACACAGAACACTTACTTCCAAGATATATCTCCAGAAAGGACAGCTAACAGGAAACAAGAAGCCTAGTGAAGAAGTCAAAAAAAAGAATAACTAGCCATGTTAACTTTTATTTTCAAAAATTAATTTGATTTAAATATTGTACTGGTCATGATCTGTTCAAATTCAGTTGTTTTCTTTGGAATAGATTAAGAAGAAATTATTTTTACAGCTTTCTTTAGGTGATTATAAAAGAACTTCATGGTAGAAAATTACCTATTTTTAGTTAACTTTTAGTTAACATTTTAATTTTCTGAGGCTTTACTACCTGGTACTGCAGTTTCTTAAGAGTTTCTCAAAAAGTGACAAAAGAAATTTCACACTGAAAAGAGAGTGGAAGTTTCTTACTAACTCAGAAACATGCTAGAGTGGACAATGAAAGATGGTTTGCTCTATTTTCTGTAGTGTGTTGCTTTGCCTAGAAAAGAAGATGCCAGTTGCTTGAGAAGTTGCAGGAGAAGAGGATGTGCTGACCCAAGGTAGTACAAAAGCTACAGCTCCTGATTCCTTACTGGTTGTTTTTTTAAGTTTTACCAGACACTGCTTTTGTAATATCTTGTAGCACTAGTTAATACTGTGTGTATATAAATAAAGCACACATGAAATAAAGACCTTCACTTTAGGGTCTGAGGAATGGGCTCAGTATTTCTTGATGTCTGAGGGATCCCGAGGGATAGCCTAGAAGATCCGATTATGTTCCTTCTTATCTTTTTTTCTGTTTTTCTGGCATAGTCCTTTTTTTTTCTCCTTTGCGCACAGGATCTTTACATACAGTGAAAACCTCTGTGGCTTTTTCATTTGACTATTCCTATAAATAGTGGGCTTTTACTTTCTCTACCTCTATTTTTAATTTCTATTGAGGTTCTAAATGTTAAGAGAGGTGCAATGACAGTTTCTACCTTTCTCTGCGTCATAGTCATATTTTTCTTTATTCTATTTCTACTGTATTGTTTTTTTGGGGATGAAATCATACACCTACATGTAATAGTGAAAGTGCAGATGCACCAGTGATTTAGATACGAACATTATGGCTTTAACAGTATTCTGTGTTTCCTCCTTAATGCAACTTATGTGTTATCATGATTATTAGGTACTGGCTGAATCCTGAACAAATGTTTTTATTCAGTTTTCCTTGATGACTCTTTCTTTGGTTGTTTGGTTGGGGTTTTTTCCCCCACTGGGATCTTATAACTAATTCAGAAGTTATCAGTGCATATGAGTAGCTTAAATTGTTCTTTCCAATGTGCACTACCTTGCACTTTTCTGCATTCAATTTAATATGATCATCATAACATCCAATTTCTTTGTTATAATAAGTCCTCGTGGGGCTCTTCAGAATCACTAGCTTGAAGGTTCTTGAGCATTTTATCCTGCTGTCTTTTCTGTCAATATAGGAAAATGCAACACTTTAGCAGATCAATATGCAACCCCAATGGGAAACTGTTATGCAAGCTAATAGAAATAAACCCAGTAGGTCTCCATGTATGTTATTATTAAGAAAAGCACATTTCTCTTATTAAAAGATGACCTTTTTTCCAATGGGTTTTTAAATTATGCCTAGTATAACCCTTTACTTTTAGATGAACTTTAGATGACAATTCAAAAGGATAAGACACCATGAAAATTTGATATTTTTCTAAATGACATTGTAAAAATCTCTTCCATAGGAGTATAGCCACAGTCAGCACTAAAATATAACGATGTATTTGAATAACAGTAGGTACTTTCAAGGAGAAAATAAGTGAGAAAATATTCATAAATTTTAGAAAGATCCTTTAAATAGGCCCTATACATAGGAGAAGATACAAAACATTTCTAGAATATGATAGTATTGAATGATTTCTGGCTTGGTGGATGCCATTTCAATCTTGATTCATTTGCAGTGTATTTGTACCCCTGTACCTGAAATATCTTTGGTACTACATCAAATCCCTTGTTGTTCTTGGCATGTGATGGTTTTCTAACGGTAGTTAGAAAAGATGACCTTTAAAAATTTTACTTACTTGCACTTATTTGGCAAATCTTCTGCTGTCACTAAGCTTTTAATTAATGATACAAAAATATTACATTTTGAAGTTTTAAATTAAACAGTTTTCTGAGGTTTATTGGTTTGGTTTTGTGGTGTTTTTTTTTTTTTCCACAGGCAGAAGTTTGGTTTCCATTGTAAATTGATTCTGTTCTGGTTTTTGTTTGTTTTTTTTGGAGTGGTTTTGGTTTTGGTTTTTGTTCCTGCTTATCCCATATTCTGATCTGTTTGTTGATGATTCAGCAGAATCTTGAAAACTTTTAAAACACTTCCTTGAAATACAAATGTGTTGCTGTATTCAGGGTAAATTATTCTAACATGAAAAATGTAATGCACCCAAACTCAAAGTGTTATTGAATACTGGGTTTAAGTTAAGATTCCAGTCAATTTACTTCTTCCCATGCAAGGCTATCTACAGTTTAATAAAGTTATCATCCAGTGAACCACTTGGCATTAAAGGACCTGTCTGGACATCTGCAGGCACAGGGAGCTCCATGTGTCAGTAAGATTATTGGTACTTATCCCCTACTTGAGCATCCAGTATTAGATGAGCAGTGAAATTTTGTACTTGATTTTAGTAATATTTTCATGACTTAATTAGACATCAAATCAAATCTCAGAGGCTTTTTGTCTATGGAGTCATGAACCTCCCTTCACATCCATATTTATCACTTGCACAAGCAGATTAAGTTCAAATGCTCGTGTGGTACGTGTCGCATACGTAAAAAGGAAGAGAAGAAGCCAGATATTAAATCAAAATGGTGTTAATTGCTAATAAATGCAGGATGCACAGCTGGAATGAAATTCTGTCGTTGTAGGTAGAGCCAAGGTTCGTGTTATTTAGACATTTAACAGTATCTGCAAACTTGGTTGCTTTTATATACTCTTTGTAATTTTAGTGTTTCAAAATGGGGAGTTAGAAAATGAGAAATTCAGATTGATGTCCTGTCCTCCCTTTCCTCACTCCAGAGACAGCAATAACATGGAGCTCTGGGAGAATACTGCACTAGAGAGAATCTTGCTTTCATATAAGCTCTCCATTTGCTTCAAATATAGAGGAAGAATAGTATATGGAAAGATTCTTTCTTACTCCAAATGCTGGCTATTCCCTTCCAAATAATATCAAGGTGTAGACTGAGAACTATATAATCTTTTAGATTCTCAGAAATATGAGGATTGCACAGAGCACAAATACACTCTCTCTCAAAAATCCATGGAAGATGCCAGTCAATTCTTTCTGTAAAATAACTGTCTGATTGCCTGTTGTAAACAAAGCACATTTCACAAGTGTATTAATAGATGGAAATATTTTTCTTTACTCTTTTAAATAACAGCCCCATGAGAACTCCATTCTGTCTTTCATGATTAAAACATTTCTACAGAGGGAGTTAGAGATTGAAATCTATTCATTATGAAAACTATTTTTATGTTGTTGGAGCTTTTATGAAAGATTCCAAGTTTCCACACCATTTATTAGGCAATAACATCATAAGAGAGAAACCCCAGGAACATTTTAGATTAGAGGAAATCTAATAAGGACTTTCAGAACTGGGGCGAACTGGATTTGAAAATAATTCCAAAAAATCCAATTATGGTTTTAGAAATAAGGAATAATCCCTCTTCTCCACCCTCCCATACTATCCACTTGGACCAAAATCATATCTTTGCAATTAAGTACAAATTATTATGAGTCATATGGTGACTTTCCATTCAGTAATGGCAAACAACAAGGATGTTGGAGCAATAGTCATCAAAAGGATTCACTGAACTGGAAAATGCAGTTTTGAGAATAAACTCCAAATCATTTAAAATCCATGGAGATGTTATGATGGGCTTTGCTGGCTTTTTGTGGAGAGACATTTAAAACTGTCATCTGTTTAACAGTAATTTTGCTGGAAGATACAGAAACTGAGCAATGTAAAAACATCCAAGGGGAGAAGGAGATAAAATTGTGGTTTATTTTGCATTTTATAGCCCTGTAAAAAGGTCAGATGTAGGCCTGTGACCCACTGGGCAAGGACCCCACCTGTACTTCCAGGGGAAAGGGATCAATTTTTCTTTCTGTTGCTAACATATTGATTTTGTCAGGAAGTTTCTCACTCATTTTTGGGGGGTTTGGGTGGGAATTGGGGGCTTCTTTGTCTGTTTGAGGCTTTTTTGTTGTTGGTTTTTGGGTTTGGGTTTTTTTAATGTACTGTGACTTTAAATCTTGGAGAAGAAAAGAACTGTAAATCTTTTGTGTCCAGAACCAATGTAGGATAGGGCTGCTGTTTTGATCATTATGATGCTCTTTAGTCCAAGTCCCAGTATGCTTGTGAAACCTCTCAAACATAAGTGATTTTCTGATGGTAGACCACTAGGATGTGGAGCCAGGGAAAGGCAATGGAATTCCCTGACATTGCTCAAGGCACTGAAGAGGACAATACCCTTTTGTGCAGTTAATATACCATCCCTAGCTGTGTTAGTACAGCTGCCTTGTACAAGCAGGTGCTACATTTCTTTCTTAATTTCATTTCTTCTATTTCAGTCTATTTCTCTAAATTATCATGATTTCCTTTAGCTCAGCAGTTGTTTTCTGGGAGGGCCACCACCAATAATTCTTACATAGAAGGCAAATAATACACACAGTATAGAAAAAAATTGGCTTGGGTGTATGGCTCATGTAGTTGTTTTGGTTTATTTTTTTATTTCATTTTGTTTTGTTTTATTTTAGTATAATCATGGAATATCCTGAGTTGAAAGGGACCTACAAGAATTACTGAGTCCAACTCCTCGTCCTGCTCAGGACAACCCCAGGAATCACACAATGTATCTGAGAGTGTTCTCCAAAAGTTTCTTGAACTCTGTCAGGCTTGGTGCTGTGACCACTTCCCTGGGGAGTCTGTTCCAGTGCTAAACCACCCTCTGGCTGAGGAACCTTTCTAATATCCAACCTAAACCTTCCCTGGCAGAACTTCAGGCTGTTCCCTCAGGTCCTGTCACTGGTCACCACAGAGAAGAGGTCAGAGTCTGCCCCTGCTCTTCCCCTCACAAGGAAGTTTTAACTGCCATGAGTTCATGAACAAACCAAGTGACCTCAGCCAGTCCTCCTACTGCTTCCCCTCCAGACCCTTTCACCATCTTTATAGCCCTCCTTTGGATGTTTTTTATTATTATTCCATTTCATTTTAATGTTATTTTAAACAGTTACTGTTTAAAGGCTTAATATTTTCAAGTATTCAGTAAGAGAGCTCAAGCACTTCTTTAATCTATTGCCATTGGCTTTACCTCTTGAGGTTGCTAATTTATATTTATTTGCTTTTATTTTTAGCATGTGGTCAGAAAGATCTCTGCAAACGCAGATTGGCTGTGGCACTGAGTGCCATGATCTAGTAAATGGACTAGAGATGGACCAAGGGTTGGACTCGATGGTCTCGGAGGTCTTTTCCAACCCAATTGATTCTATGATTCTATGAAAATAATTTTGAAAAGGTTAATGTGTGAGTGTGTATATTTGCTTGTGTGTGTGTGAGTATGTGACAGATCATGATTAATCCATACATTACAATGTCATTTCTTTTCCGTGATATTTTTCAAAGCCATTACAGACAGGATCACCTTTTCTGGTAGTATCCACCTGCTCTGGATGCTTTTATCCTTATTAGAGTCTCTGATAAGCAATAAATTTCAGAGACATCTGCAAAACGTGGTGTGTGATAGCATTTTCCCAGGCTCAGCTCTGTGGTCAGAAGGCTGCAGCCAACCTGCACGAAGCTGCACTAGGTCAGACACTACAAATCACATGGTTGTGTTCACCTAAAGGAAGAGCTGTGCTAATTGTCATTGCGAGGACAGTATCTACAGCATGAGACCAAGAAAAATGTCAATAGAAACCCTCGCAAAATTAACCCAGTCTGGAACCTGCCATTAAGCAGCCGGAGTCCCCCTTCTACTGTAACCAGTAAGTTCCTGGAACTGATCAGAAATCAGACAAATTGGCAACCTGTTTCTTCATAAGACATAATAGTGCAAGGCAGACGGAAAGACAGCAACAGAATCCTTCACTGTGCATCAATGTGTGCTATAGAAATCATGCTTCTTTCTTCAGTATTTCCTAGTGCTGTATTTTATAGCATTGTTTATTTGTTTTGAAAAATAATACAAATAATACTTCACATAAGGAGGGTTACTTATTTAGAAGGATTTCTGATACTAATCAGGGGGGTGTCGGTTATTTTGCCCCTTTCTAGACACAATGATTCTTTATTGTATATAATGGTTGCAACTGGTGTTGGAGCCATTTGAATCATATATTGCTTTTATCTTTTCACTGGATAAACTATTCCATGCTGTGGGAAAGCTCATGAGCTGAAGGTGTGGTCACTGCAGGGGACAGACGAAGCTGGATGCTCAGCAGGATGGTCATTAATTCAAAGTTGTATCAAAGATTTGTGAGAGTAGGATTTTGACTTGTACCTAGACCAATGAAAGTTCACTGAACTGAATGGAGGTACTAGATATTCAGGGCAATGAAGAAGAGAAAAAAAATACAGGAAAAGAAAGGGAAAAGACAGGATGAAAAGATAACAAAAAACCAAACCAAAACAAGAGAGTAAGGGAGGACTGGATGGCTTTTAAAACAGATTTTGAAATTGTTAATATCTGGGCCTAGGTAGAGGGCATGGATAGCAAATTGTAAGGAGGAGATGATTAGACACAGTAAACTTCTAGGGATTTGTGAATGCAGAAATAAAAATCAAGCTGAACTGTAAATGTGTCACAAGTTTCAGTGCTCCTTACTATCACGATTTTTGATCGTGGACAAAACCCAGCTGCTCATTGCTTGAGAGTTCAGAATATTACTCAGGAATTTGTAATAAGACTGAGGAAATATAGTCACAGATAAATGGAAAGAAAAGTCAGAGCTTAAAAGAAGGTTTTGTTGCAAAAACCTTTCATTCTGAAAGCTGGAAGAGGCTGAGTTTAGCTGAAAAGATGACAGAAAGGTCAAAACAATATAAGTTCTACTCTTTATAATTAAGAATTAAAACTGCAGCTCCCTCTTCAAGGAAGACATAGAATGGTTCTAAATAGGTCATTTTGTTCCACATGAAGTCAGCAAGCTCCCTCCTGACTGGCGTTGGCCCCACTGGCAACAGTGGGTGTAAAAGCGTGGAGCCCTAAATGCAATTCCTTTGTAGATCCTTAGAGGCTTCTGTGGTACCTTTTCCCGAATGTTCTATATTGGACACTGCTTCCATCTTGAACCCCTGATTCTGCTCTTGTTCTTCCTAGAGGGCACACAAAGATTTTTGGAAAGTCACTCTGAATTTTCTAACTGGAGCTGGATGCATAGCTCAGAGTGCAGGGATTAAAAGGATGGGATATTTGATTCTTAGAATGGTGTGTTACTGAATGGTTGCACTACTTGGGAACATCCAAACCACACTTTTAAAGTCTCTAGCTTTTTAAGTCCTTCTGAAATGGGAACAATCTGTTTATAAAACATAGGCTTCATTAAGAGAAATGACTCTTTGTAAAGTTTTTTCCTAGACATCAGCACCTTCCCTGTGGCAGCTTAACTGCAGAATAGCATTCTTAGAGATAATTAATTTCTTATGTAAGAATGAGGACACAGAATAAAGTCACAACAAAATAAAGACAACCTGCAGCTGGTTCATTTTGTTCTCCAAGGACAAAAATTCACAGACTAACTAATAAAGTTTATTAGAATTTCCTATTCTGTTGCTAGAAAGAAGGAAGGACTGTGAATAACTAATTGGAAAGTAGTATGTGTGCTGGTGAGTTGTCTCCATAGAATATATCACATTTAAATATATGGTCTTTCAGCAAAGACATGCTCTCACAATAAAGCCTTGGCTGATCTTGAAATTGTAGAATCCTAAAGTATTTTATGTTAGAAGATCTCTAGGAGGGCATCTGGTCCAGTATGTCTCATGTTAACAGTTTCCTTAAGGCCAAGGTTGACTTGCTAACAAAAAAGGTCTTGTGTGGGAAATAGTTTATGTACACAATTCAGGTACAGCCCTCAAGACAGAAAGATGCACCAGATTTGGTAACATTAGACCTAGAACTGTTGCAGGAAGTGAAATTCATTTCAAGTGAACATGTTCACAGTATCCCAAGAAACGTGTCTTTCTACTCACATTCAAAATGTCAGTGTTTTGCATGAATGCATGATGCTGAATTTCAAGTGTTATAAAAATAAACTAGTAGGTCTGGCAGACAAACCCATCTCGTGAGTAAACATGAAAGAGATCCCTAATTTTTTAACCTGTCATGATATATTTAGGAAATGTTGTATCCACACATTTCTGAGCTACAGATTAATTAACTAAAATATAAATATGGACAAGAACTGTTATCCATCTTAAAAAATATTAGCTATTTTATTTTCTCCCTTTGATATTTTTATTGAAATGATCAAAGATGCAGAAATTTATGCTGTATAACACTGCAATTCTCAGCAAGATATCTGTATTTTATTATTAGTTCACTAAATCTTTATGCTATTCATTTTTAAATGCTTTGAAATAGAATATAAATAAATGCCATTTCTAAACTTTCAGAAAACATGATAATGGTCCAAACCAACGAGTTGATAAAAATGGAATGCAAAAACTAATTGTGGTGTTATCACATGAGCAGGGTGTTCATCATCTTCATGTTTTCTTTAGACTGGAGAAGAGTGAGTTGTTTAAAAACTATAAACCTGTTTATAGAAAAAATCTGTACAAGATCTATTTTCCCCTCAGGCTGTATCTTAAATTAGTCAGCCAAATATAGACCTACTTGCCTCCCTCTGCATCCTCTGCCCCAGGATGAATCTTGGGATAGCTTAAATACGTAAGTTGCAGTTAGAATCTTGGCTACAGAACTAACTGGTCCCCCTGGAAGGGAGAGCTTGTGATTCCAGCTGAAGATGCTCAGACAGGAGGAGTTCTTAGCAGACAAAGCTTTGCTCGAGGTACACAGCACTTGCAGTCTCCATACCATTCCTCCTACCAGGTCACATGGGCATTTGTCATGCAGCAGTGGTGTATTTGTATAGCAGCAGTGATGGTCTTGTGAACACAATTAAATTAGTTATAAATTAGCCAGTTTTGGGTATTGCTGCCAGGCTCAACACAGAATGACCCTTTAGATGTTCATTTTACTTCCTGGGTGCTTTTTGTGGTATAAACTGAACTCCACATTATTGAAGCTTTGCGCTTTGAAGTTTCCCATATTGCTTAAATTTAGCTAACTCATTAGCTTAAACTCTCCTTTAGTTACATACCTAAGCTGTCATCACTGTCATTGCAGTGCAGAGGTGTCTTTCCCCTTCTGCTTCATTTATTTTGGAAGGTTGATGAGGTGGTGCAGAGACCTTGAACATAACCTGGAATGGTGCCATGGGGTTTCCCAGGAGTTGTTTGCCACAGCACTCGGGTGCTCAGGCTGTATGCAGAGGTGGCTTTGAGCTAGGTGTGCTCCTGCAGGGTCAGTCACGTGCCTGTGAGTTCAGGGGTACTTACATCTTTGGAGAAATAATGCCATGCATCTATAACCCTTTCTGGCAATGTTTTCTTCCCTGAATAGATCTTATCTCGTAGAATGTTATTGTGAAGTAAGTCTTCTGTAAAGATGCAGAAATCTCACCCTTCAGTGCTGTTTTATCTGAAGATCACCCAGGGATATTGCATTTTATTCTAGGTGGATTATAAGGTTTTCACCATTCTATGCAATCCTGCCTGTCTAAATTACATATTCAGATAAGAAAGACATTATTTCTTCCTTTTTTCCTCAGTAAAACCTACCATAAAATGGGGTTTGGATGTATGAAATGTTCTCACATGAATATTTTAAGCCTAAGAAAATTATTGCAACACTTTGGTTAAGTGTGGGAGAAGACCCAGGTTTTGTGAAATGGCAAGAGTATTACAAACGTTGGGTCTACAAGGACGCAGACTCTACAAATCCCAATGCCCCTAATACTGATATTTTACACTGGGTCTACAAGGATGTAGTGTAATAAAAAATGCATCACAAACATGTCTTCCTTATTGTATTTTCCCTTAGTCATCCCCTATCCAAGTTTCTTCTTCCCACAATCCCCTAGAGTTTCCTTCCTACCATTTCTCCCCATTGGTTGAAGTCCTGTATCCTCTTTTGTTCTTATCCTTGTTGTATCATTGATCATTGTAATGCCCCACCCCTTTACCCTATGGTCCATTTTCGATCCCTTATTTGCATATTCCCTGACCAATAGGGAGCCTTGTACTGCCCACCCTTCCAGAACCTTCTCTGCCTGAGATTATATAAGCGAGACGTTCAAACAAACTTGCTTCTTCTGTCACCAAACCTCCTGGTCTCTGGTCATCCTTCCTTCACAGCTGTGGCGCATCAGGGCTCAGGTGGGCTTGGTGTAGAGGGAGCCTTTCCCAGCTCTGGGGGGGAATCCTCAAAGTGATTTCATCCACCGAAAGTTAAGCAACAGGGATTCAAAACGTGTTTGACTGCAATTTGTTATGATTGATTCACAAAAATAATTGACAAATATTTCTGAAAATTCCAGAGTTGCCCTTACATTGATGATTTTTCTGTCTGAATTTGTGAAGTATAATTTCTTTTAGTCTTTACATGAAGGGAGGAAAATGATTTCCGATATAATTTTAGGGGAATGATATCAGAAAGTCATTAACTAGCACTTAAAACTTACGGTTCAGACTGCAACTCTATACATCTCAAAATTTAATATGGTTTTAATTAAGGCTTTAATTTCAGAACACACATAATTTCTTCTTGCAAATTAGCCATTATTAGTGAATCATTCTCTACATGGTATGCATTAAACATCCTGATTTTTGAGAACGGGTGATCTTGACTTTTTAACTGCAAGCTTTTCACCTTCCACTGTGTTTGCTTATTCCTGTGGGATGCTGAGAACCCTCGGCTCCCTCTGTCTTTCACACAACTGAGCTCTGAGTGTACTTAGATTCTTTGATTAAAAGTTTGTTCCTTCGTTTGCTTTGTGCTCCCAAAGGCTTTTCCTCCAGGCAGCTCACATTCATTAAAGGCTCTGTGGAAAGCTCATGGGACAGACTTAATTGAGCAGTGCCAGTCCAGAATAGCAACGCATGTTCAGTGAGAACAGGGTGCAAGACAGTTGGCATCCTGGGGATTGTAAACCATCACCAAGGCCCCCAGAGGCAGGTGTGTTTGCTGGAGACAGCACAGCCCATGGGGGGATACTGGAGCTCTCTTTGTAGAAGCTGTGATTTTAAAGGTTACTGCATGTCTTTGCCCATTACAAAACGTCACACTACTCTTGAACTATATACAGTGTACAGTGTAGTCTTCATTCTCTTGCTTATTCTGGATAGTTTAGGTTTTTTTCTGTTGTATGTAACAGAAATGGGCTTTGGTCTTGTTTCTGCATCTATGAGGGACGTGACGGTTTGTCATCCACTTAGGCAAAGGGCAAATTGGATTAAAAAATTCATAACTGTGTATTACTTGCTGTATTTAGCAGTATATGTACTATGTAATGAATACTCCATTGATAGCTAGCAGGTACTTTTACATGTAAATTAAAAATGAAGTATAACGCAATTATTCATCTCTGGTCCAAAATATTTACACTCTCAATTGAAATAAAACTGCAAGTGTGATTTGCAAAAACCTATCATAAATACTACTTAATTAAAAAAATAAATACCTAGTAGACAAGTAGATTTCCTAATAAAGTGACTCAGCAAAGAATGTTTGATCTTGGTGAAAAAAACTCTCCATCTATTGCCCAAATGACTTTAAGGAACTGCAGTCTTAGGATATTTAGTTTTAAATGTAAATTGTATTAAAGTTCTCTATTTTCCCTTAAGGGCTGGAATTTCTTCTCTGTGGTGAAAAGTCACAGAATATGACATATTTTATAAAAATACTTATTCTAATTAATTACAGTAGAAACTGCAAAGCTATTTTAATCAATATACAGATATCTTAAAAATATGCACACTACACATATGGAATATATATAAGGAAATTAGACATCTATAAGTAGAAGCACCAGGTTTTGGTTCAGTTTTTCCATGTTTGCAGAGAAGGAGACTTTTGCAGCTTGTGAAGGAGTCCAGACTCATGAGGCAACAGTCAGAAAACAGAACCCCAACTCAGACAAAAGTTTCAAATATCCTGAATGCAAACCCCCCATCCTATAACCACCAGTGCTGGTGGGGATGCAGTCAGGTCACTATTTTGTTTCATAGGCACCTTTTTTGCCTTTTTCCTGAAGAAAGATGGATTGAGATGCTGCTTTCCTTCCCACAGAAAGGAGAAGTGATAAGAAAGGTTGTTTCAAGCCATTTTTGAAAGAGAAGAAATTGGAGTTTGGTGTGGTTTAGAATCAGAATGAATAAAGTATAAAGCTGAGACCCTTATGGGGTCAAAAAGACCTTGTTTAATTTTTCATCTTATGATATATGTCTAACACTTTAAAAAAATCCATTAGATAGTATTGCCCCAAATAGGTAAGCTGGTCCCTGGAATTTCCAGCATCTACAGTAGAATGAAACTTTGCAATTAAAAGCATAAATATCATATTGTTTCTACTTTGGAAAGTTTTTCAATATCTACAGAAGCCATTTCTGTGCCCAGTATTATTGAGCCAGCCACTGATGTTTGGTGGGTTAGGCATATGCTAACATGGGCATATCCTGCTGCTTTACTTGTAAACCTAGGAGTTGTTTGGAAGTCTATTCCATTTTTAACTGGATTTTAAGGACATTAAAGCAATTTACTTTGTTTAATTGGAAGTTGTATCACCACCCTGGAGAGTTTAAGAACAAATAGCAAAACCTTGGTTGGGTGGCTGTGCTTTTGGAGGATCCAAACCCAATCTGCTGTGAACGCAGTGCTGGGGGAGTTTGATCACTGGTAATATTGACAAAAGATGAATATACTGTTGAGAATTTCACTTCTTATTCTACTACCATGAGCCAAAAACTTCTTAGGAATAGGTTACAGAATCTTTTTTATATGTTGACAGTAAAACTGAAACCAGCATTGCCTTGCAGGGATGATGGATATGGCCTGTTAAATCATAGCAAGTTATATGCAGTTGACAGTTTTGAAATATTTCTCCACAGACCCACATTTGTCCTGTTCTCAAGAACAAAGTTTTAACTCTCATGCTCTGTGACATGATATAAATAAAAGGAGAGAGTGAGATTGTAGGGAGAGTTGAAAATAAACTAGATAAGTTTGAAAACACTCCTTGCATGGAAAAGTTTCACAGAGTTTAAGACAGGTGAATACAATACTGTTCTTAGTAGTTAACTATTTCATTCCTTTCTGAGTGGTGAATGACCAGCCAACTTTTGCTTTGATGCCAAGGCAAAAATGTGATTTTCCATGAGTGAAACCCCAGAACGTTCAGGCTCTACAGTTTCTTTGATCAGCTTGTGTAAAATTGAAGACTGTACTTGCATCAAAAGTACTGTTGGTGGCCACATGGAATAAGAGTTAAGTGGCACATAGCTCAAACATTTAACCACCCTCTCAGAGCTATTATTTCATATTGAAGAAAGTATATAAAAACTCCAAACAGGCATTTGGGTATTTTATTGGGGTTTTTTTGTGGTGTTTTTGTTTGTTTGTTTGTTCTGGTTTTTTTTCCTTTATTTGTTTTTGTTTGTTTGTTGGGGGTTTTTTGCCATTCATTGTTTTCTATGGTTTATTTCATTCCTTTCAGGAATTACACATGGTTTTGCCATTGGGTTATGTTTGATGATGAGAATTTACTGTGGTTTTAGGGCATAACCTGCTGAAGTGCAAGGTCCTGCTTCCTTGTTAAGAAGCAGATTTTACTCATAAAATCACAGAATGGTTTGGGTTGAAAGAGACCTTAAAGATCATCTTTGATTTTCCTGAGCCACAGTGTCATGATATATCAGAGGTCAGTAGACCAATGGAAATCTCCTAGTGCAGACTAAAGCTTATAAAAGCAATACTAAGAAATGTTTCTTCCTGCAGCAGAAGTGCATTGTTGGATATTTTAGTGACCACGTCAAAAATTCATTCTGTTGAAAGTTTCAAAATGCAGTTGGGTTGTAACACCTGCATTTGCTGTTTTTATTTCTTTCAGCATCTTGCTCTGGTAGGAAAGCACTGTCTTCTCCTAAAGTATTGGCTTCAGTCTCCCCTGGCTGGTCATTTGATGAAACAGGTTTATTATGTGGCTTTCGAGTAAGAAACCAAAACAGCAATAAAAAGAAAGCAGATTGGCAGTTGCTATGGCAATTCCATCCTTTGTTAAGGCTTGATATAAGTCTTAGGAGCTAAGGGAAATGCTCAGAAATGGTAATTATTTTTTTTCTTCAAGGGAATGTAATTTTCCATTGTGAGCAGAGATTATAAAGTCAGCAATTTAATTGATGCAACTGGAATCTCAATTTTATATTATTCATTTCTTTAGGGAAGGACACATTTTCTGTAAAATAGTTGTATTGTTATCTGCAATTCCAATTATGTGGTGTCAATTTTTATTTCAGATTATTGACTTTTTTTCCGAGTGTATATTGGTGACAATTGTTAATATTATCTAAGCAAACATAAACCCAATAAAGTGTGTTATTTGTTGTAAGAGGTCCATTAATTTCAATATAAAACATGGTGCTACAATAGCTTAGCTTTTCCCAGAACCTGAGAGGAAATCATTAAGTGAGTTTTGGGACATAGCTTAGAGGGATGATCTCTGAGGATGTTCCTGAAAATGAGATGGATTTGCAATTACGTGGTATTTACCCATACTGTACATTTAGTAGATAGTGAGGGAATTCCAGGCCAGAAGTTTGATACCAAGACACTTTCTCTGCAGAAGAAAATTCTGGTGACAATGTACATGCTGCTGCTGCTGTGCTTTTGAAACCAGGGGTTTGGGTTGAGTAATGGAGGATACAAGAATACTCTTCCCCATTGATTAGTCCAGTTACACTGATTACAGCACAGGCATCTAAAGACTCTTATTTATTTTTTCTTTCTTACTCTGAGACTTTCCTTAAATATATTAAGACTTGCTAAGCATTTTCCGGTGATGGATTTTGTATCTTTCTATGAACAGATACTGAATTGGGGGTTATTTGGGAAGAGTATTACTCAAAATTCTCTGTAGAATCTGCAGCACAACCACAGCACATGAGTTGTGTATCACTTGATATTTGCTTCCAATGAAGTTGAATTTGTAGGAGGTAATGTTTGTCATCATTAAGAACAATGGACTCCTACTCTCTCCCTTAAAATCACCACATCTATGAGAAAATTGAATTTTTTACCATTTGGGAGTTATTGCATTCAAGACCCTGTGTTTTTTAACACAGATGTATCATTGAGGAACATACTCACAACCAAGTGGCCTCACTGCTGTTGGTGTTAAGGACAAGGGAGACATTCTAGGAAATAAGCTAGAAATGGAGAAGACAGACATTTAAAAATATCAACACTAAAAAGCCCATAGAGTGTCACTAACAGCTGAGTCACTGAATAGGCTAAAATGAACCTGGAAATGCAACCAAATAATTGTCTGGCTTTCTATTTTCTTCAGGTTCTCTGCAAGAAGATTTTACCTGAAAGCACATTGAAAAGGTAAGTTCATAGTAATTTTTAGAACCTCATTTTAATTAATGTATCTTTGCACTTTAGTAATTTTTTTAAAATATATGACAGCAATACCCAGTCAAATTTAGAATTAGACTTTTGTTTCATGCCAGATTAGTATTCTAAAAGGAACTGCAAAGGAGAGGGATACTATAAACCACTTTCTTCCTATTTTGATCCAAGAGATTATGATTTACAAAAAACAAACACAAACCAACCATACCACAAAAGGGAAGAAATTAATTAACACTTCAAAGGCTGAACATGATGTCTTTAATACTAGTTCATTCTGATTCATATAAATGAGAGCAAAAGCAGTGTTCTTGTGTGCTTCAGTTCAGAGGTACATGGGAGTACTGGACGTCTGCGTGGGGAGAAGACTCCTCATGCATGTGGAAGCATTCTTCCTCTGGGCAAGTATGTCTCCTCATTGTCACCAAATGTATAAGACATCTCAAGCCTTTAGCTAAATGTTAAAGTGCCAGTGTAAATAACCTCTACATGCTGCAGTCATATTTCTGAAATTAGGGGTTATTATCCTAAAATCCCTATATACTTGCATTATACTGGGAGGTTTCCAGGGCAGACTAAACAGCATTCTTGGAAGAGCTAATACTCACTTCTAATTTGTTATGGGGTATTCATTAACCTCAGAGATGACCCAAAGATGTGTATAACCTGCTTAAACAAGCTTTCACACCCAGGTCTGCTCTGCAGAGAATGCCCAGGCATGACTGGGGGCTGCACTTGCCCAGTGAGTGACCCCAAATGTAAAAGATCAGATAAGTCCCTGCCTGGGGACTGTGGGCTGACAGCAACAGAGGTGTTACACAGCACTTTGCAGCTCTGAGAATCCATTAGGAGATCTCACAAAGAATACTTCTCCAAAAGAGATTGTCTGACCAGAAGCCTCCAGCAGAGCTCTTAGAGCTCCCGGGGAAATACTTTGTGTGCTCATCTGTGTAGACTTTTTGAATAATTCTTATAGTAGTGAGACACCTCCAAAATGAATCTAGAGAAGCACTTTCTCAAGACTCTGAGGACGAAAAGATCTATTCAATTGTGTTGATTATAATTTTACAAAGTTTTCCTTGTATTATCACCCAGGCAGCAATTTTTTATTGTTTATATATCAAAATGCATTGAATTGTCTTAGTACCTTGGAGCACACAAGTGCCAGTGTTGGTGAGAGCACTTTGTCCTCTGGCTGCAGTACAGGTTCCTTACCAATTGGAAAACATATACAGGAATGCAGATCTTTTTTTCCCTGTCATGGCCACAGGCTTGAATGTGCTCAATAGGCAAGTTTGAAAGGGTCTGCAATATTCAAACCAGACATAGAAGGGCATATTTGAGTCTATACGGTTGCACCAATGTTCTTTGCCACCTGTCTCACCTGAAGGTGCAGAGGTGAAGGAGGCTGGACAGATCTAATGAGAAGACTATAAAAGTAACTGTAACATTGGAGAGTGAGATTTCACCTCTGCAGTTTCTGGTTCCACACAGAGACGACCCTGAGCACTAATCCAGAGTTAAGACCTGGTACTGAAAACTCGTCTAAACCTGTAAGAGGCTGTGCTCTGCAGCAGTACTCAAGGTAGGCTTTTAAGTCTTATTTGAGTCTTCTCAGTCAAATGTTATTGGCTGCAGAGTGTGTAACAATTATTCTTACTAGAAACACACTGTCATTTTCCACAGCATCCCAAAATCTGGCAAAGCAATGCCCGCATTCATCGAGCTTGAGCCTGTGTGCCATGACAAGGGGTGGGCACATTCTGAGTTGTACCCTGCATCAGCAAGCAGGCTCAAATCCTTCTGGCATCCTCTGTAATGGAAAAGGGGAATAAAAAGTAAGGATGGGACAAGTGGAAGAGCCAAGGAGTTAAAGAAAACAAAGCAGTGGGAGGTGTTCTGGAGCATCTAAATGTCTTGATGCAAGAGCACCACCTCCATGACTTTATCTTTCTGTCTTGGATAGTGGAGGTTGTTGAAGTGAGGCATGGATTCCAGCAGCTTTGGGAGAAAAAAAGCAGGAATGAGCAGGGTTTGCACACAGACAGATACTTTCCAAGAAATTAAACCTCTTTAGTTCTGCAGGTTTCTCTGTGATAATGTGATTCTGATACAGTTTTACAATGTGATAAGCTTGGAGAGAGCAGGATTTCACAGTAAATGGAGGTACAGTGAAAGTGTCTTGTAAGGTTCACAACCCATATATCAATGTATTTAAAAATCCAAGTAATTTTGGATGATATCTTACATTTTAATATATTAGTTAAAATATGGTTCATGGTCTAAAATTAAACAGCCTAGGGTGATCATATGGGAGAGGATAAAATATTCATCTCATTATAATTACAGACCTTAAATATAAAAGATTTAAACCTACTAATGCTGCATTTTAAAAAAATATTGTATTGTCATTCTGGAAGGTTATGTGAGTAACATCCACACTAGGATTTAAAAATATTATCTCCTGTCCTTAATAAATACCTTATGTGTTGGATTCAACTTTTTCTTTCCTCTGTAAAACAAGCAACAGTGTCCTTTACACTGAGTAGTACAGAGAATCACAGTACTGAGAATTTCCACATTAAAATGTCTGTTTGCAATAATGCTACATAAGTAGGGGAAGAAAATGCTTCCCTTCCTGCCAAGCACATAAACACAGCAGAAAACCCCTTTGAAGTCTACACAAGGAAGATGTGAAAAATAGCCTAGAGAAGAGTAATCAGAGGCAAGGTAACACCAGTTTTCAAAAAGGCAAAAGGTTGATGAAGGAGAGACATTCCAGGTCTGTCCACTCCGTTATTCTAAATGTAGCACCCTCAGAGGACATAAAGAAGCCTGTAATTTGTACCAAGTAACAGCAACGCACCGTCATTCTGTACTCCCTCCCCTGTTTATTGCACATCCTAGATACAGCAGTTCTAAACTATGGTGAGATTACATGGCTGGGAGCTATCAGGGAAAAAACAGTGTTATGAGAGAACTAGAGAACCTGCTTTACTTGAAATGAGGACAGCTCCAACTCTACCTGTGATTTACTATTAACCTCAAAGACATCAAGGTTTCCTGACTCAATAGCTTTTGAAGCACAAGTTTCTGGCCTCCCAATGGCCATAAAAAGTGATAATAACAATATAATGTGATTTCAGATTGGAGAAAGGAATATAGGAAGCAAGTTCAAATACCACTGGGCAGGTTGATCACAAGAGAATATATGGCTGTAGAAAAAATAAACTAATCAAAGTATATTCAAACATAAACTTAACTCACACTTCAAGAAATGCTTGTAAAGGACAGGATGCCATCAGGTAGGCATAAAGAAAGCTATTTCCACACACCTCAGTCTTTTGCTACCTCTTTTCATAGTCCAGAAGGGATGATTTAAGCATTAATTCTAGTAGACAAATGAAAATGGTAAGAGGTGTTATGTGTAGATCCCTTTCCTCATTTCATCTTTCCATTATTGCTGACAGATGCTATTCACCCAGAGCTTGTTTAATTTTGTTGCATTTATGATGCTTCCTTTGTAATTTTTTTTGTCATTTGAGCAAGTCCTTCAGTAATAGCAACAGCTTCTAGGTCTGTCTTATACTCAATTTATATTCAATTTTGAACCTTTGCAAAAGCTAAAAAATGTTGGTTTCATTTGGGACTGAGTATTAGGTTCTGGTTCTGCAAAACTACAATGTTATATTATCCATACTTTAAATAAACCTGCAGAAAGTAATATATGAATATATGAACAGAAGCAATGTAAATCAGAGTTCTGGCTTGCTTTCTAACGTGGGGAGGAGGAGAAGGATACACTTCTGTAGGGGTTTTTTAGTATTTGGTATTGGCTGTCAATCAGGTTGTCATCAAATGTAGTCAAACATGACCATCTTTCCTTCAGTCTTGTCAACAAAGCAGATGGCATTCTACTCCTCATTGTTTCTCTAGTTTTCTGTTCAAAATGCTGTAAATTACATGAAATTGAACATATTCCTTTTATCAAGACTGATGTTTTGGGGGCGATAATTAGATATTTGATAAGCCTCCAGCCACTTCGATTCTATTCTCTTTCTCCTTGTGTAAATCAGCAAAATCAAATGGGAACCTACATTGTGCCCCAGGCTGCCATTGAAGGTCCTAAGCTGTGCCTTTCTGGTATCATGAAGAATTGGAGAATTTGAGGAACTCTTTGCCTCCTACAGGAAGCAAGAATTCCTCTGGGAATAAATTGCCTGCCAGGCAAGGGTAAGTGGAAGTGCTCTGACCTGACTACAGTTCATTTGATGCAACCCATTTAACTACTTGTATTTTTTGGAGTCAGGAAAAAGTATTAATTGTGGACACCCCAGGTGACAGAGCAACTTTTGTGCAACGGGTTTCAGGAGCTGATGTGCTTGTGGCAGTATTCCTGCTTCCCTGCCTTCTCCATAACTGTTGAGGAGAACTTGATCTTGTGTCCAATGAAACACATCCAGCTGTTAATAACCAAAAAATGACAGTTCTAAGGGCTGCACCCAAAGCTATAGCTGCAGCAACAACAAGAAGAGAGGAAAGACTGCACAATCTATGTTTATAGACAGTCCTTTGGCTTTTCTCCATCTGCATACCAAAGCAAGTAAACTGCTGTTAATCTTAACATCAGCAATCTGAACCGGAAATTAGACCTTGTCCATTATTTATTAGGGTGGGTGGAAAGTAAATTTCAGCATTAAATTGCAAGTTTGGAGAGAGATATGCTGGGTTTGAATGATATGGCACAGGAAAATAAATCTTACTGCTCCCTCAATTTAACACATCAGATTCTAAAGACATAAAAGTGGTTTTATTTCCTGCAACCCTTTTGATTACTTCTCTCTTTTGGTATTACATGTTCATGCATTTACTCTCCATTATTTTGCAAGAGACCAAAGTAAAACTTGGGTATACTATCCAGATAGAATAAGGAAACTATAGGCCCTAAGCCACCTTTCAGTTATACCAATGTAAAGGAAAAATTAATTGCAATTACATTTTTCTGGTGCTAGACCTGCTGAAAGCAATAGGCCCTCTACTAAGAGTATAGTAAAGTAAAGGGTAGTTGGTGGATTTGTTTTTCACTGTGGGCAGTGGCAGCACCTGCTTTTCCGTTGCCAGTACCTAAAGATCAGGCTACAGTAACATCTGCTGCTAGTCAGTCTGTCATTACAAATCTGGTGCTTTGATATAAAGAAGAAAACAAAATAGGACAATAAAGAGGTTGTTTACCATTGGCAATTTTTAAGGAGTTCTTATTTAACAAGTAGAGACATTCTTTCCCCACTCCTCCATGGTGGTTTTTTTCCCCTCTTCACCCAGTGTCACTTTAAAGTCTTGTTTCCTGAGTGATGGTGGAAAGATTTATCCTTTTGTAAAGAAATAAGGACAACTTCCCTTAACTGTGCTCCAGGCTGCTTTCCTTGTTTCCATCACTCTGCAGCCACTCTGTATGAAGTGGTCCATATTTACAATCCAGAATAACTTTTTGAATGTGTTGGAGGCTATTGACCCTAGAAAAATAAGTTAACATTTCCATTTAACTGCTACCCTTGAGGCTTCTTACTTGCATGTTATGGTTCATTGTCTGCACAGAAAAACGAGCTTAAAAATATATACAAAAGGACTGGGTACACAAGTGTAGAGCAAAAGAGTTTCTTGCATATCTCAGCATATCTCAAAGTGCTTTCTGGGCATGCTGATGTAAATTTAAAGTCCAGTTTTCTAAATGTCAGTGATGCAGCACACTCCCAACTATGCCTTCAGTTTTTGTAAGTAATGATGGTTTTCTTCTCTCCACCACCCCATTCCCACTGCCACTTCTCCCACACTCCCCCCTTTTCACTCTGCCATGTTTAGTTTTGATGCATTAGCTTTTTAGCTCAGTGTTCCCCCCTTTTCCTTCCCTCAGGGATGCTACACTCTGGAGTATGGCTTGGAGTAATTTAGTTCTTTTTTGCAAGATGTTGCCTGTAAGAGTATATCACCATCAGGAAGCTATTTTCCTACTCCATTGTGTACTTTTCCCTGTGCAGTACTTCCATTATGGAAGAATTCATTAGCTGATTGGCTCCTATCTCTTTCCTCACAGACTGGTAATGTTATCTATCAGTATTCAATTTAAACCCTGGTCCAACTCCATGCTGTGTGGTCATGAAAAACAGGCTAAGGCTATATCTGTACTGCAGGATAGTGAGATCAAGCAAGAGGAAATTGGGTCTTTGCTCAGGAACTCTGAATTTCTCATGTGCAGTACGATGTGCTTTCGAGAAAAGAAGCTGATAGCTTCCTCACAGAGTAGGGCTTATCTTCTGCTAATGAAAATGGACATTGATCCACTGACATTACTAGAGCTATTGGGATCAAAAACAATTAAGGACCTGGCTCTGTAACTCTGCTTTTCCATGTGCTTTCTCATGTCAAAACACAGCAGCAGCAGAGATGGCTTGTCATCACTGTTCAAAGCAGAGACATGTCTGTGAGCAGCACTGAAGAGGGCAGGGCACACCTGAGCTGCAGAGGCCACTGATACAGGCTTGGACACCTAAAGTAAACAATAAATAACACAGAGCAATATGGACACCATGCACCAGACCAATGTGGTCAAGCAAATGCCATTTATTACACACTGCACACGGTTTGTATGGGGTTAAGGCTACGTTCAATTGGCTAAATTGAATCTCACACTATCTAACTGCAGATTCTCATTGGTTAGAATCTATATCTCACAAGTTCAGTGTTTTGGTGAACTCATTCTGACTGTTTTCAGGAACATCTCGAGTGTGGTGTGGGAAACCTGTGGAGTTCTCATGAGAAACTTCTGGGGAGTTGCTAAGAATCCCTAGGGAGTGATTTCTCTTTTACTGGACACCAGCAGCTGTGGCCTTGATTATTCTTAGCTGCTTTCAGTCTCACAGGGTCTATATAGATCTGAATTGCTCACCACCTTTGATTTTTCTGTACCAACAGACACCCTTGTGGCAGGTGTGCACCAGCTTAAACACAGCACAGAGCCACATTGTGCTGCTGTATGGGCTCAGAAGCCAACTGCTATCTCCACATGGGACTGGAGCACATGAACTACCACCTCAGTTAGAGCTGTTGTGGGAAGCGGTGAAAGGAAGGGTTACGTGGCTGAGATCTACTCTGCTGCTATCTAGCACTTCACTGTGATGGAGGATTACACATCAAGGAGGGAGTTATCTTTGCTGGTATCATCCTACTGCTGCTCTGAAGCAGCAGTGAAAACTGCTAAGAGGGTGTTTTAGGCAAGCTGCATATAAATTTCCACTAAAATATAAAAGAATGTTTATTTCATTAGTCCTTCTAGGACGTGAGAGTCAAAGGACAGATTAAAAAAAAAGATCATGTAGGTTGCTTAGGACTAAGCTTTTTCTGCATTCTTTGTAGAGTTCTGGTCTCTAAAGACATCTAGGGCTGTCAGACAGAAGGGCAGAAGAGGTTCAGTGGCTTGCCCAGCAAGAAGGTTTCTTTGACTCCATTCTAGTGGGCTTTTTGCCCCATGGCTTGGGGGTCTTCACCAATAAAATCACTTAAGTTCCAGAAACATGATCACCACATCCATCTCTTATCCAGTCTTTCAGAATTACCAAGTCATTTGCATTTGAAATGTTAGTAAATTCTTAGTCCATCTGCACAATTTCAGACTGGCTGCAAAGTTACCATCTGCAACCTTTGCTATGCATTTGGGCCTCAGACCTATGTTGTCAGAGTCGTTCCTTCTCCAGATGTATGCAAGTTACTTTACTTCACTAGTTCCATCAATTTAATAACAAAAACCAGGTTGTGTGTGACTATCATAGATTTACAGATATTCACACAGTGGATATTAGCTGAACTCTTATATTTACTGCTTAGCAAATATATTTTGCTGTATATTGGAAATGTCCTCCTCCTTGTAATGCAACCAGCACAGATAAAGGCTGATAAACATAAAAGGCAGACTGCAAGATGCTAAAAGGTCTTGAAATAAATTTGGAGCCTGTATAAAATTCTGTCATATCTATCACATATAAGATGCAATATATCCAATTTTTTACACAACTAGTTTATGCTTCATACTTAGAAAATCCCTTAGATAAAAGTTTTGAAAGTGAGAGCCTCTAATCTGGCATTTACAGCTGTATTCAGACACATAAACAAAAGTGCATGACTAAATTAATAAATAAAGGTACATGGCTTGCTATTTGTTTTAGACTCACAGCTTACGTGATGACTGGTAGTTTTGTAAATAACATTTCTTACACAGAACAGCTGCAGCAGGTCAGACAAGAAGGCCACTTTCCCCAGTATCTTTGGTAATGTCTTATAGTGAGTACTTCAGAAAAAAACATTAAAAAAGGGAAGCACACAGTGACACTACTGCAGTACATCCTCCCAACTCTGTCTGTTTAACACATCAGAGGCACTCCTAGATTGGAGTTTGCATCTACAGTAATATTTGATAGTAATTTAAAGATTTTTCTTACATGAATTAAACTAGAAATGCTTTGGATCTCTTCATGAATTTGTACTCCTGTGGCCATGAATTCCACTGCTGAATTATTTATTGTGTTAAATTGTTCTCTTTTGTTTCTTATTTAAGTCCCTACCTTCAAAAATAGTAGTGTGGCAACCTCAGTCCCTCCTGGTCTCTAATTATTGCTTCCCTATTTTAAGAATCATTTAAGAGTGCAATTTTCACTTGGGGAAAAACACAGTTCTCTTGTTTCTAGCATCCTTTGGTGCTAACTAGGCTAAACGTCCCTCTCATGTGCTCTCTGCAAGCTTCCATGAGGCAGACAATGACAGTACCATATGTCAGTTTGTAACGTTCCCAGGTGGTAGGTAAGTGATTTCCAAACACAGGAACAGATTGGTGATGTTTCAGTCTCCTTGCTCTCTAAGGACAAACATTTCCAATATAGCTCACTGTTGTGAAAGCAAGTCAATTTCTTCAAATATTCTTAAAAACCTGGTTCTCAAAATGCTAAAATTAGAACACACTTGAACATTTCAGATAAATTAGAACAAAGAAATGAATCCCAAGTAGGAGAATTTCTTGTGGAACATCATAGATCTCTTCCCTTTCTAACTTCTGTTATACTGTCATTCATGGTTTTTAAAAT
The DNA here is from genome assembly GCA_035583235.1 of Hafferia zeledoni. Taxonomy (NCBI): domain Eukaryota; kingdom Metazoa; phylum Chordata; class Aves; order Passeriformes; family Thamnophilidae; genus Hafferia; species Hafferia zeledoni. The sequence goes on from JAWWEV010000083.1 coordinate 42,690,830, forward strand.
TTATGTTTCTTACAAACAGGAATCCTCTGAACCTTATCAGAGAAATGTAAGCAGCCTCTTAAAATGAGAGTGGTGTTTGCTAATGGTACACCAGTACCTCTGAAAGTTTGCAAGGATTCCCTGTTCAATCTGCACCGCAAATTGTATCACTAGGTGAGAAATACATTTGCATCTGACTTAGTGTTTATTCCTCTTCAATGCATCTCCTTCCTATTTGTGTACTATTTCAAACTACTTGTTAAGCAAAATACCATTATGGCACAAGTATGTGTTTAAAGTCTGACTTTTTGAGAAAGACACAGTAAAATAGAAATGTGCCAATTTTGATGGAAAAATATTAGGAGCTCTTTAGATTCAGGATACAGACTTCTGCAGAAGGGGCATATGAGGAGAAGAAAGATCCCACAGCAGCTTACAGCCACTAACCAAGACACTCATTGGGGTTAAAACAGTATGTTGAATATGGAGTAAGGGCTCAAGCAAGTGCCAACACATCTGATGAGTACCTTACACTCACAGGATTGGCTTTTCCAGGATGGATGTCTCTCACACTCTGTGGATTCAGTTACTGTGCTTTGTGTAAGAACTCCACCTCTCTTGGCACCAGAGAAACGGACTCTTGTGATGGATGGTTAGATTTCTCTCCTGTCTGGAATATGAGAGACTCAAGTTGCTCTTTAACTCAAGAATGGCAGGACAGTGGAACTGTGCCTCTCATATGTAGTGGGCTGGTTTAAATAATCTGCCTTCAGCATGTCTCTCATTGTTCCTGAGAAAATACTGGCAATTTTTACAAAAAGAGCAGTCAAAGATGAAATCTCAGAACTTTCCATGCATTTTGGTTTTCTGACCAGCTGTACAAAAGCATGCATTGAAGGGCCTAAATTGCCTCTTCCTTTGTTGGGGCAATAGGTTTTAGTTATACAGCACTTTTAAGAATGTGAAAACCACTGCAGTTTGTTGGATAACAAGACCTGAGCATTATCCCTGTAGGTACTGCTGCATCTAGATAGAAATGCTTTACTCCCAAAAAAGGTTTCTAAGCAATGCAGTGAACCTATAAAAACACCTTCTGTAATTCATGTGGCACATGCAATATGAAGCATGGCATGGATGTTCAAATGGTTCAATATGGGATCATACTCCTGACCACAGCACTCCTGAATAAATAATGCAATGGACTACAATTTTTATCTTTTTCTAAACATCTTATTTAAACAAAATATAAACTCAATACAGTCACATTTTCAATCCATTTTATTACTGGGTTACAATTGTTCAGCACAGATTCTGCTCCTTTCTCCATAACTTAAACTAATCATTAATGAAGATCCACAATGAACTTGCATCTTCAGTAGAATGCCAGTCATGTCTGCAGAATGATACAATAAGGAATTTAAAACTATGATACATAATTATCTTCTAAAAACAGCATTTGGCATTGCTCAGAATTAACTGCTGACTGTTCAGATCTTACAGTTTTTAGTGGGTGCAGTAGTGGAGGTCATTGCATTTTTCATTAGTGTCTGCATGACCATGAGATGAGAGAAGTGTAATTTGCATCATTTCATCAGAAAGATGTCTGTTCTGGTTTGCAACTACTATTTCTGTCCTGTGATACATTTTTGAGCTTTAAGGTAATCAGATTTCACTTACCATGTAGACTAAGGGAAAATTGGCAACCTATAGGGAGAACATGGAACACTTGCCATCTACTGAGAAAGAAGTAAAAGTCAATTCCTTTTTTTTCACTGTTAGTCTGCAGATGGAACATTTATTCTTTCAAAGTATTTCTGAGTAATAAATTTTTGACATTCTATTTACTTCTTTATCTTTCTCATTTTACTTATAATGCATGTGGGACTTAGTCTGTTTAGATAGTTAAAATAGAGAGGTAAACTGAATGGAATTTTTACCAGCCATGCACTGTGATTTGGGCTGAGTGGAGAAACCTGAATCTGGTTTCACATTCAACTCTCCTGATGAGTCAAAGCCATATGACAGCACTGGAATCACGATTTCTGGAACAGCAAACTGTAAATAAAAAGAAAGTGTGGATATGGAGGGAAAGTAACAAATTTAGTTTCAGAGTTTGGATCTGATATTTTTATTCAGGTTAAACTCCCTTTATCTCTTTCAGCTTTCAGTTCAAAAAGGTAGGTATTCCCTGTTGTTAGATTCCCAGAAACTAGGCAGTTCCTGCTAGCTGCATTCTGTTTTTTCATGCTCTGCTTCCAATCATCATTTTCAATAAATTTGCTATGCAAACTAACCTTGATATTTAATGTAGGGATAAACTTGTCTATTGCTACTGAGATATTGAATTTAAAGCATGGGAAATTGCACAGTCTCACTTCAGTGCATTTTGCCATTGATGGTATCTCTCAGTTTACTCCTCAAATATTGCTGGTTGATAAAAGCTGAATCAGAACCTGAAGTCACTTCTCATTTTTCACTCTTAGGAGACCTTTTCTGGAAGTCCAATTGATTAAAACAAAAAGGAACTCAAAAAATATTTCCTAATTAGGCCTGTTGAAAAAAGGAGCAATGTGTGGTATCAAAATGCAATGCTGGTTTTTCTCTTAGTTGATCCCAGCAAAGCTGCTCCAAGGGATGACACATCTCTGTTAGTCTCATTCTTGTGCAAAGCCAGTAGAGATGCCATATGTTGGATAAAGCAGTGAAGATAAAGATGACAATAGATCTGTGAAATAAAGCAGTAGGCCAGGCTAAGAAAAGAGTCTGGCTTTGCTCCATTCGTAGATAAAGCTGTGACTGGCTTTAATAATTTCCCTTGTACTAGAAATTAATTAGGACTTTAAGGTTTGACCAATACTGAATAATCACTCTAATAATCTACAATGTTCGACCTAGTTATGTCATGGAAGGGGCAGTAATAATTACAGGTTATAAATAACTTGGTAGGCAAAACATGAAGACATAGACCTCTTATTATGTTTTTATATGAAATCAGTACCTCTTGGTCTTTTTTTCCCTTTGATTTCTTATTGAAGGAAAGATATTAATCTCACATTAATATACTGCTCTTCACCTCAAAGCACATCAAAAAGTATACACACACAGTAATGTCTATGAGTTTCTTTCTTAAATAAATATGAGGTGTTTCATTTAATAGGAAGTAGCAAAAAGATAGAAGTTTAGGGGGTGAAGTGGGGGAAAAACCCCAAATAACCATTTTAAATTTATTGGGCATTTAAGTCCCTAGAATAGAATTATCCCAGTTGGACTGGTTCAGAGAAAGGCATTTTTGACCTTTTTATGCCATGTAGCATTAAGCATTTTGGGTTTCTCAATGGGAGGCCACCATCTTCATGATAATATGGCTGGGCAGATTGGGCACAAATAACTTACTGTGACTTCCATGATACTGGGATTAATTTTATCAGAGCATTTGGGATTTTCAGTGATCTGCAAAGGCCTAAAGGAGCAGCTTTGTATCATCATCTGGGTGACAATCCCACCCATTGCCATGGTGTGAGGAACTCTGTGGGTGCTGATTTGGTGCAGTAACTGTTCCCAGTTAACGGTTCCCGGTCCTGTGGCTTTGGGCTGGTGCTCCCACTGCCAAGTACGGTGCTGGCCTGATCCTTCTGAGCTTGGGGAAACCAAAGTCATAGTCTCAGGTCTCCCATAGGACAGTAAGCTGGAAAATGAAGGAACAGGTGTCCCTACCTAAGTCTGGTCGCTGTGTGGCAGAGGATGTAGGGAGGTTTTTGTCATTTGTTACCTGCAAAAAGCATTACATGGGGCAACCAAAGCAAAGGTGCATCAGACAGTTTGGAAAGAATGGTCTGAGAGGCACAGGCTGATGGACAGAAAAAACCAGCAGTAGTGTTCCTCATGGTCACAATAGAATCAACAGTATATGATTACTCCAATAAACGCAGCAGAACGTAGAAACTTTATGTCATATATATTAGGTGTCCTTTTTAATTTTCTTTGGTTATTAGAAAAAACAGAAAGGAGGATGCTGTGTGGAAATAATAAATGGAGAACCTTGCAGAGGTTGCCAATGCATAGAGTTACCAAATAAATTTAGTAATGGAAAATTATAGAATCATAGATTGATTTGGGTTGGGGGATTGGGTTAGGGAGGGACCTTAAAGATCATCTAGTTCCAACCCCCTACCATGGACTGGGACAATTCCACTAGACCAGGCTGCTCAGGGCCCAATCCAGCCTGGTGCTGAGCACTTCCAGGAATGGGGCAGCCACAGCTTCTCTGGGCAACCTGTTCCAGTGCCTCAGCACTTTCACAGTAAAGAATTTCTTCCTAATATCTTATCTAAGCCTGTCCTCTTTCAGTTTAAAGCCATTCCTCCTTGTCCTGTCACTACATGTCTTTTTTAGAAGTCCCTTTCCAGCTCTCTTGTAGGCCCCTTTAGATACTGAAAGGACAGAACAAGGTCACCCTGGAGCCTTCTTTTCTTCAGACTGAACAACCCAAACTTTCTCATGCCTTTCTCATAGGAGAAATATTCCATCCCTCTCATCATCTTCGTGGCCTGAATAATGTAGTAGAATTTTAGGAAAAAGAGGAAGGCAGAATCTTAGTATGTTTGGGAAAGAAGGGAAGAAATGTCACACTTTGCCTCAGACTGAAATATAAAAAACCCCCCATCACTGTCTTGTCACCTACCTGGACAAGAATTGCTTGGTTTCATCAAGAGAAAACATCAAAAGCAATGGGCCTTCAGCAGTGACAACTTCTGTGATGACCTGTCAGGGTAAGGACATAATAAACAAATTTCTTGAATTTTATGCAGTCAGACTCAAAAATAGGGTGTATTTTTAGTTAGGAGTTAGTATAAAAATGTTTTAAATTTTACCTCTTGATGATAAAATGGCAGATGAGTGAAGGCTTAAGGACATTGTTACACATGAAGCTCTAGATCCTAAGCAGGGGCAAAAAACTGTGGGAAATTGTCTGGTCTGCAGAGGGTACCTGTAGAGCTGGTTTTTGTGATGTGTTCCCAAATACTTGCATGATTTCATTAATATGCAACTTATTGCATTGAATTTTGCCTTTGCATAGTTCTATGCCTCTCTGTTTGGTGGTTGTGCTGGGGTTTTTGTTTGGTTTGGTTGGGGTTTTTCCTTTTGTTTTGTTTGCTTTTGGGTGGGGTATTTTTTGCATTACTCATTATTCAGAGGTTGGCCTTATCATTCATTTACAGAATTGATCTTCTGGATCTACTCTTTAAAACTGTGAAAACCCTTCTGTGTACAATAATCAGACAGTCTTCTAACTAGCATTTCTACTGTCTTTTTCCAGCTGTGAGAACAAACACTTTTAAAGCAAGAGGTTGTAAAATAGGCCAGTGTCTATCATGGAATTAGATGTCCATCTCTTGCCTTCCTTGATCAACGTTTTAGCAAATGCTTTTTTCTTTGCTTTATTTCTACAATGTATCACTTTTCTTCATCAGAAATAACCTTGGGTTTTGTCCTCTCTTCACAGGTGTTTCCTTTTCCCAGACTAGTTCCTTAGCATTTCCAACTCTTCCCATTTATTTCCCCCCAGCTGTCGCACCATACAAATAAATTCATGCAGTAAACATCTCAACAACAGAATAACCTGAAAGAATGTAAATCAGCACAGAGCATCTCAAAGTCTGTCATGATCCAAATTTATGAAGCCCAGAGGTCTATAGATTTGAACCTCAATCACATTCATCTCACAAAGAAATTTGCTGCCAATTGTGTGTACCAATCCCTACTCTATAACAATCTTCTTAAGTAACAAAATCCATTGTTCAGTTTCAGGGAAATTCAGTGTCCTCTTTTAACTGTTTTCCTTACCTACTACCCCTTGCCCTCCTTTTCCCTAACAAAACCTGGAAATGCCTTGCCAATAAACCCTCATTTGAAATTAATGTGCAAGGCACAAGTAAGGACTTTGTCTGTGTGTGTGTATGACAGAGGGACAAAGCTTAAAGAAGAGTGATATTGAACCATCTAATTCGGTTGAGACAAACAATTAGGCTTCAGATGCTTGTGCCTGGAAACTTGTCCAATTTTGCTGACTCTTATAATTTGACCTAGTAACAGGATATGTCCATCCTACAGGCCTTGCTTCACCAGAACTATAACAATATTTTTATATGCATCAGAGTTTCCTCAGCTCATGACTTGCTAGCAAAGCAAACTCATATACAGTAATTAATCTGGCACTGCAATCCTGTCAGCACAGGGTAAATTTGAATGACATGAAGGAATGGATGTGAGAAACTGAACTCTGAAACACCCAAATGATTCACAGAAAACTAAATGAAGATTTAAGAATACACCTGTTCATCAACCCTGAGACAGCAGTGAATAAATGTGTTTCAGTAATGATCCAAACAAACATGAAGGCAGCCCTCTATTACTAGGATTGACAGGAATAAGAGCATAGGAAAAAAGTGCAATGAGTTGCTTGCTGCCTGTATTGGATTACCAAGGGAGTTATCCAAACAAGGATAGAGAACATAAAGTGAATCTGTGTTTCTTTTTATGCCTGATGGGGCAAAACCTACATAATTGACAACCTATTTAGAACTATGTTCCTGCAGATGTAGTGGAATTTTTCCTGTAATCAGATGACCATTGCAGCATCAATGAACCTTCAGTCAGGACCATGACACTGAGATTAGCTCCGTTGTTTAGAGTACAGTGCTAATAACACCAAGGTTGTGGATTTGATCCCTGTATGGGCCGTTCACTTAAGAGTTGGACTTGATGATCCTTGTGAGTCCCTTCCAACTCAGAATATTCTGTGACTGACACCTTTCTGCTCTTCAGTAGAGCAACACCTGCAGATGGGTACTTGCAATGTGAATAAATGTGTCACAATCATCATCTTTATTTTTTGCAAAGTGGATGAAAATCAGGAGTTTGACTTACAGTAACCTCTTTTTATTTAAAATATTTAGTGCAGTTGGGGGTAATTATAGTTGGTCTCTGATTTTATAAAGATTTATTTAAATTCAAACTGGGATTACATAAATCTGGGTGTTGAAATTCACTACTATCGTTTTCATGCTGGAGAGCCAGCAAATGGATAGTAGCACTGTGTATGCAGTAATTAATTCAGAATTGCTAACACAAGCAATGACTGATATAAATATCTTCCTTCTGAATACAAAATACCTCAGAATTATTTTCCCTAAAAAAATTCCATTCTTCTTGTAAAATAACTCATTCCCACTTCTCTATAGTATTATTAATATTTTGCCACAGATCTTTCAAAGCTAAGACAAATAGGCAACATTCTCAGAAGGATGCAAATCAGAGAAACATTTAAATCAGATGATTGCTGAGGAACAGTTTTTAAAACAACATAAACAAGGCAGACTGGGAGAGCAGAATTTTGTTTTTATAACCAGGATAAAGAGGTAGACAAAGTTAAAATGAGAGAGACAGAATTGGTAACTTACCTGCACTTGGCCTGTACTTGGCATGTTGCTGCAATTTCCAGGGGCACACACTGTACATTCAGTTACACAGACCCTCACAATGAAACCCTGAGCCTCCAGACTCCCCTGAGTTGTCTTACTGTGCTACAGCCTTTAAAATTAACCCTCATGCATTTCAACATTTGTAGATTTGTCTTCATGTTTTGTACCAATTTAGGTCTGTTTTTCAATTGTGTCTTGCCTTACATTTTCCATTCAAACAAGATTAGAGTGCAGAAAAATACAAGTGTACTCATTTATATTTCAGTGAACTTGGGCAGCTCTTGAAGTATGAAGAAGCAGAATTCTTCTTCTAATGGAGACCATACTTTGCTGAGCAGGAAATCCATCCCAGGTCATCCTTTTCAGTCATCCTAACTGCTAAAAATAGTGGTGGTAAGACCAGAAACCTTAGTATGACCTGTGCCTTATCTATTTACTTTGTTAATCAGGGTGTCTGATGAAAATGGGTATGTAGGTATGTTTTCTTATTAAAAGTGCTATACACCAAGATTCATTTATTTAATGTTTCACAATCATTTACTGCTTTACAAAACACCCTTGAAAATAAAAGTTGATTTTAAGCAAAATGCAAGAAAAACTAATTCTGCAAGAGGAGCCTGTTTGCTCCAAAGCCAGTACCAAGCACACTGGGTTTTTTAGCAAGGGCATAATGTCCTTCCAGACAAAAAAAAGTCTGATACCTTACAGAACATTTGGGAATTTGTATCTTCTGAAGGAATTATTTGTTACTCTTTCTGTACGACACTTAGCACTGTTGTTGGTCCCAAGACTGACTGGTGCAGTTTCATTCTATTTTTAGCATTTCCTTAGACCTTCATTTATGAGTTCTCTTTAATTTTTTCACATTATGAACAAAAATATCCCCTGACTATTTGTATATCTGCCATAAACTTATTAACCAAGACTGTTTGTGTCAGGCAAACAAATCTAATTTCAAAATGAGATGTAATTTGTTACCCGCCCTGATTTATATTACTTTTATTCCTTAAGTCTTCCCTGTCCTTAAGTCAAAAAGTTGGCCAATTACAATTACACTGCAAAGGAGACTGTCCTTAACAGTTTTGGATCTCATGCAAAAGATCAGTTTTCATTTAATTTCCCCTTGTATTCAGGAACATTAAATATTCATAAGCAGGTAGTTATTTTTAGTCACTCTACTGAACAAGATAGGAAGAAAGCAACAGGTAAAGAGAAGGTAAAACTGCTTTTGAAGCTAACAGAAAATTCATTGTTTTGAAAGCATAATTCTGACTTGCATATAAAATAAAGTTCTTGGTCCTTGGACTCATCAGCAGGGCTTATACTGATGTCAGCTGGACAGTGTCACTGCCAGAGGCCTTGTGATGCCACTGCAAATGTGCAGAGGGATGAGAGACCCAATAGCAGCAATGGAAATAGAAAAATACTGGTAGGTCAGAGTTATGTACACAATGACTGTGTTTTTAACTTTTAATTTGGGATTTTTTCTATAATTTCTGGTGCTGTTCAGACAGACATCGGACCAAGTTTGTCTCTTTAGACTGTATTTTATTTTGCCTGGGTGTATTGTGTTTGCCATGTAATCTTTCTTGCCTTGGGTAGGAGAGAGAGGAAATAAAAATCATGAGGAAACAGGAGAATCAGTTCTAGTTTGCATTGAGTGATGGAGTCAGAGCTGATACTAATATAGGTAATGTGAGAACACAAGTTCTTCCCAACAGTCAAACAGAGAAACTTCTGTGTCTGGAAAAACCTATAGTGAGTAATGAAAATATATGTATGTGCATATATCTCTGTGCATGCAGCTGACAAAGAAAAACAGGCCCCTTCACTCCTTACTTTGAGAAATGGAGAATTGCAACTCCCCATTAGGTAAAGCATTTCTTGGAGGAGATGAGTAAGTGTCTAGCAAGCCATTGGTGAAGGTTGAACAGGGCTGAGATGAGGCAGGTGCCACCCTGAATGGCTTTATAAATCAAAAGCCACCAGAAGTGTAAAACTGCTGGTTGAAATAAGTTGATTATGGGTTGGCTAAAGTTTGACTTTAGTCTGTGATGAGGCTGGAGGGGTAGCGGAAGAACGGGCTTAGAGATTTCCTCTTGAAGGAGGATTAACTCCAAGGATTTAGCTGTCAGGTACTAAATAATTAAAGCTGTAAGTTGTCTAGGATATAAATGGTTACATCAAAGCTGAAATGTAGTCAGTGACTCCTAAAATACATTCAGAAAGAGAAGGGGAAATTTAGACTTTTTAATTCAAACGTGTTGCATGAGTGCTAAAATTCTATCAGCAAATTGTATTAGTTTTACAAATGCCCTTTGTTTTCTGTTCATTTTTTCGTTCTTTCCTTCAATCATTCCAGCAATAACTGCAGTGGGAAAAAACTACTCATGATCCTCCTTAAAAGCAAAGGAAATTGAAAATAGAATAGCACTAAAACATAATCATTCTTTTTAACTGAATATAGCATTGCCTTTACTTTTTCCTTAATTAATTTTATTTTTTAATGGCAGCTTAGGAAACAAATTAAATACCGAGCTACTACTCACTCAAGTGCAAATTCAGTCAACTGTTAACAATGTGAACCTGTTAAAATTTTGTCTGCTCCTTTACATGCACATGACTTAAGCTGAAACTCAACACATTTAAAAACTTAGATGTAATTGTTGAGTCCTGAGGGAGCAAGGCTTAATAAGTACTCATGCTTCTTCCCACTTCCTTATTACTAGATTATTGCTTTCTTATTCCACTATCTTAACTTGTATGACTTGACTGTTCAAATAGAAACTCATTGACTTCAAAATGAGCCCTGTTCAGTTGGCTCTACAACTTTTGCCTTAGAGGATAATTTTTAATAATGGAAACCTCATAAAACCACAGACACTTGCATAGGAAGAGAAAAGAATGAAGCAAGTGTTTCCACTTTGTCTTCAAGAGAAAAGGGGGTTTGCAGGGACATTGTATTTTTTGTTTCTGTGTCTGCAGTTCTCAACCAAAAGCTTTAACATTTCTGAAGTCCTCATTCAAGCTAAATAATTAACTTCAAAGTCTCAGAGTATGGTCAGGGGCCGGTAAAACCATTAGGATCATCTTGGTTGGTGTGTTGTTGGACTGCTAGAGGGTTAATAACAAGATTGAATGAAGCATTCCAAACAGAACCAGACATACAGATTGGAAACTTCCTTCTTCAGTGAGGAAGTTACAGGACAGATGGGAGAACTGTAAACTCTTCAATGGCTAAGAAAAATCTGCTTTTGGGCTGAAAATCTTGATGCTAATGCTGAAAAAATAGTCAAGTTGAGCACGCTGATGAAAGAGGACACAGATGCTATGTTGGAACTGAGCTGGAAATCACATTTATTTACTGCTGTATGTGTGCACATTCACACTCAGACATAGTTTGCTGTCTGTTCTGTGAATTCAAGGCATGGCATGACACCTTTAGTGAGGGATTCCCAGGTCCCACTTGGGTTGGCTGTTTCATGTGAAAGGAGCCCTGCTCCTGTCAGTCCAGGCTCAGCATCCACCAGCCTGACTCCTGACACTGCTGCCACAAGACTGGGTGAATCATTGCTCCAAATTTCCCGGCCTGAACACACCTATTTTCTTTCCAAGCACCAGCCTGTGGCCATCCCAAAGCCCTGGATACCGATCATCTCAGAGCATGACCAATGTTCAGCCAAACACCTTGAAGTATGACACGTTATGGGTGAATTCACCCATATTTCACACCTCCCTTTTTACTGGACATGAGTAAGAAAGCACAACATTTGCTATCTTTTCCAGGAAAATCCCTATGTGACTTTCACAAATATCAGCAACTGTGGTAGAAGCACTGAGTAACATGTAATTGCTGTAAAATCAAGACATGGTGGATGGTGTTCTTGCTTTCAGTATTGGATCTTCAGAGAAGATTGAGCTTGCCAATAAAGCTCTGCTCCCAGGCATCTGCAAACCTGTCACCTGCTGCTGCATCTGCTTGGCAGTGGGAGGGATATTATGAGTCCCTGAGGAGTGTCCTGGCCGTGCATCACCTGAGCCCAGCACTCTTCCCAACATGAAATCAGGGAATGGCTCTTTGTGAGACTCATTTCTCTGACCATAATGCAGCGTCGGGCAATTAGTGTACAAGTTAATTAATATAGATAATTAATACACATTACAAGATAAATATCCAAAGAATATCATCAGAACTGATGAGGCAAATGTAGGATTTGATGGAGATTGGTATTGCAGAGCTTTGGACTGGTCTTTCCAGAAGTTTGGAAGAGTCAAACACCTGAACCCACAGGAAATGGATGTGCAGAGGTTGTTCAGGAGATTGGCCCTGTAAAAATGCCTGAGGAGCTTTTGAAAGCAGGGATGAAAGCAACAAATAGTAGAAATGGTAGGAAAAAGGAGGATGGCAAATGGATGGATAACAGGGGGGGGGGTTTGCCCTGAAAGACACTAAAAGAAAGGAAAGCTATCTCTGAAAATTATTCTATTTTTCCTACCTACCAAGTAAACAAAAATTTAACACTCTGTGAATAAAAACAATCAAAAGAAATCAATATACCAGAACATAATGCACCTGCCAGGGTTCAGGTGCTTCAGTGTAATACATATTTTTTACTTTTTTCTTTCCACAGAAAACAGACATATTTTATTTGTTTTGTCAACACTGGACATTTATTTTTAATAATAAATGAAAGGCAGATACCTTGGCCATATCATCTATTTGGCTGAAATAGTTCCACACTTTTATTGGAAGACACATTTAGAAAAAAGTCCTTCTTTTCCTTAACCAAGTGAGGAAAAACCTGTTGTCAGTAAATGAAGGCTGTTGTATCCCTTCTGGAAAGCTGCTTTGACTGGACACTTCCAGAGTCACACAAGCAGACAGCTAATGCCTTACTGAATCAAGATCCTACAGTACATTTTGTGACCAATTACACTTAAAAATCCCTACAAAATGCTAATGTTTACATGGCTGAATTAATAGCCCTCGAAAAAGACTTAAAAAATTGTTTTATCAATGCAGTTGTTCAAATACTTTCATCCAGCTATAAAGAAGAGATCCAGTAGGCTCTAACTGGTTATATTTTCATAAAAAACAGAAATAACAGTGTCGTGATGGCAGGGGGATAATTTTCTAATTGGATCAGGGGCAGTGCAAACACTTTTAATCAGACATCTGTCTCACTTCCTAGAATTGTATGTTATGTGACAATTAATTTTCGTTAGAAAACATCCCAACTTTTGAGTTTGGAAACATGAATTATCTATTTGTTTTTTATTCCTTCTTTCCCTAAAATGGACAGTTCAGAAGAAGACATATAATACAGCTTATTTCAGTTTTTTTCATTTGGAGAAATGTAATAATTAATTAATCCAACACACTGCTATTTAGAACCTGACTGTAGTTTTAGAGATTTTTACATTTAGGATAAGAACTTCACTATCTTCTCATAGGAACTTTTAGATTAATATAAGCCTTTGCAACTTACTGAAAGTCTCTGTTCACTGAATATAATATATATACTTTTTGCTTCTGAAAAGTTATTTTACAGATAAATGCATGCAACCAAAAACTACTGTATGGTACTCTAAACCTGGACTGAACAACTCCAAAGGAAAAGAGACACGATTTAGGAAGAAAGAGCGAGGAAAATTTTACTTTACCTGTGTTTACATGACAGATGGTGAGCAGAATCTTGGGTAATCTGTTAGTCCTTGTGAGCAAAATCAATTAAGTTTAGAAAAGCTTTTTATTGCCGGGGAGATTAAAAGTAATTAGCAATCATAAAGAAATTTGCAAAGGTCCTAATTATAACGAAGCGATGAATTCAGTTTCTGAACAGGAGAGAGGTTCTAAATACAAGGGAAGTTTGTATATTATCTGTTGTTTATTAAGAAAATAGCAAGCCCTCTTTTTGCTGAATTGGTGATGATCTCTGGAAAGGCCTCCTGGGTTTTTATTGCAATGCTGACACAATAGCAACAGCCTTAATATCAGTTTATTAAAAACTAAATGCAGTATTAAGTATTTAGTTAAGAGCATTTAGCAACATAAAGGAATATAATCTTAGATTTTTTTTTAACCTCATATGCTTTCATATTTTCCCACAGTTGATTTTTATTTTACTCAGCCATTTACTTTTACCATTACAATCATAATTTTTTCTGTTTCTAAGAGCTGGGCATAAGAAGAATAATTTAATTTAACACATGAAGTTTCCAGAAGATGTACATCTGTCTCCCAGACTAACTTCTATTCTCCCAGACTGTTTGAGCCACATATATTTTGGTAAGTTTTTGTAGTATGAAAATATTTTTCCTGTTTAAGAAGTTCATTGTTTTATTTATGTGAATCTTTTTAATGAAAACACTCGGGCAATTTACCAGGTGATCACCAGGGATCTTTGACTGCTGGAAAGCACATATTTAACCCCAGCCAAAAGGTGGTCATGGAACATTTCTGTCAACCATACAGTCATAAACTAGGGAAACATTAAGATGAAGGAAAAGTCAGCAGCAACAAATCCCCAGAGTTTATGGGACATGTGAAGAGATGCAGTTTGTTGAAGAGCCCTGGGCAAGCTGTGAGGGGAGGGAGATCTTTGTCACTTGCTCTCCAGATTGCCTGAGTTTCTTCCCTGCTGTGCCACTGCTGTTATTCCTGAAGCTGACAGACACGTGGTAAAATGGAAATTTAAGCCTCCACTGTTTTGGTGTGATGTGGTGACCTTTCTGGAAGATACCTCCCACCAGTAGTGATTGCTCAAACAGTACTATGAATTCTGTGTGGGTTTTCTTCATGTAAGCTGCTCTGAACAAATTAATTCTATTTTTACTTTGAGTCACCAGTGATCATCCTCATAAATGCATTTCATCAAGATATGGCTGAGGTATAGATATATCCTCAACACCTCTGGTTTTTCAGTAGTCTCTTCAGCACACTTATGAGAGAAGCATCCACATTTTGGAGCTTGGTATGTAATATTCAGAGACAGAACTAAAATGGTTGTGGCAAAGACTGAAAATGTTATATTCTAGTTTACACTTTTCAGTGGTAAACTTCATGCTCTTCAGCAGAATACCTAAGCAGCTGCAGTCTTCCCTAAAGACAAGTTCTCTCAAAGTCTTTTGAATTCTTCTGTAAGGCTTAAGGATTTTTCTTCCCTCTATGAGAACTTTTAAAGATTTGGCTAAATTATAGTATTTTGTTGAAGATTTTGTATTTTAATATATAGCTTCTTTCCAATTTGGAGATATTATTTGTTTAATTAAATGCTTAGAGACTTCTGTTGTGTTCATGCAACCAGCATGAGAACAATTTTCCCTTATTACCAGCTGCCTTTTTGAGAGCCCATCTTGATCAATATGCATCAAAACAAAATGGGTGAATGTTTTCATCAAACCATTCAATACTGAGCAAGTCCTTGTGTAAATGACTTCGGCATTCACAGCTGATCATCTCTTGCTTCTTTGATCCTTCCATTGCTCTTTACAAATTCTGGGGTGCTGTAAAATGCTTCTGAGAGACAGAAAAGGATAGAAACCCCCCAGATATGAAGGTTAAGGTCTTTGAAGTCTATAGGCTTAGATTTCCAAGCCCACGTACAGACATTTAAGTAAATAGTGCTCAGTCTTAGAGGTGCCAGGTATTTACACTTCCTGATTGTCAGTGATGTAGGGGAATATTCAAGATGCCTTAAAAGCAGACTATTTTAATTAAATATTTGAACCATAGTTTGGGGTCCCAGTGTTAATCATAAGCATAAATACAAAAGACAGTAGTAAAAGAACACTCCCCTGCCTGCTGTTATCTGAACTCCCCATCAAAATTAGTCCTGTGGATGCAAAATTACAAGTGTTATTTTTAAAACTTTCTAAAATGGCTCAGGCCAATGTTGTGGTCCAGAATGAATCAAAGTCCAACATTTTCTTTATTCTTTCTAGTATTTTTATTGTCACTTTTATTGAGTCTTTATGAGGTCCTTCCTTCTTACATACTACCTTATCCTTCTTAGCACATGAATAATTTCATGACTTTGTAAAGACCTAAGATGAATTAAATTTGAGATGAAAGGAAAAGAGATTAATAGTGAAAAGGAAAAAGCTTTCTCCCTTTGTGAGTTGGAAAAAAGTGACTCAAATACTACAAATTCACTGCCAGTGCTTTTCTGAGGAGTATTTATGATCACTGATGTTTATAAGCCAAGACATTTTTGTAACAACCCTATGTGTATAAGGGATAGTTTTATGCAAGTAAGGAACATATCCTTAATGACTCATCTCCAGGTTTTATTTTTAGAGCAGTGCCACAATATTTTAGTATAATTTATTAAAAATTTAATATGCTGTTAGCTCTCAAGTTGTAAATGAAGCATGTAGGAGGAGAGGGATTACTACTGTACAGCTCCTGCAACAAGGAATAATTATAGTCCTAGAATAAGAAGGGTGTGGAAAAATACTGTGTAATAAGTTCTGTGTAGTTTTTCCTTTCGGTGACAGACTGATTCAGTTTTAAAAACTGCATATTTTTAAGCTCCTGCTGGATGTTTATAACCAGCCATGAGAGTGGTCTACAGAGAGAAGGGCTGGTTAGAGCCTTAGAGGGCTCATCTGTGGTTCCTCATGGCTGTAGCTCTGATAGTCTGCAATAGAATCACTCCCACATTGTCTAAGAGAGCAGCCTTGAGGGCACGTATTTTCAAAAGGACATGGAAAAAACTGGAATTAGTTCTTTTTCTGGCTCCAGTTCTGTAAATTGGGGTTTGTTTGGTTTTTATATTGTATCTACTATTCCTAGCTGAAATTTGGAACTTTTTTGAGTCTGTGTGCTGTTTTTAAAGACTGTGACTATCCAGAGAGCTTGAAGACAAGCTGGCCAAAGGCAGGAGTGAAAAAGAAGAGCTGGTGAAATGACCTGGTTTGTCAGAAAAGGCTCAGGAAAGGAAATATGTCTTCCCCTGGCTCCTACATGAATGCCTTATTCACACTGGATCAGTGCTGTTTGTGCACCTCATCCTGATCCTTAGAAGTTCATAGGTGTCTGTCAGGCTTCAATTCTCTTGAGTGCTGAGGAGTATTTCAAGGACAGAGAGTTCATTTATATACCCTTGTTCATCCCACTTTACAACTTCCATCTGTTTTGAATAACTAAAATTTTACTTTATATCCAAACCAGTTCAATTTGGATTCTCTATGCACTAAAAATTGACATATATTTTGGTTTAGGTTTTTTGCTGGTTTTTTGTTGGTTTTTTTTATTTTCATTAGGTAAATGATAAATAATGTCTTGTGCTTTGACAAATCCCGTAAGGATTTTGAAAATTTCTTATAACTCTAGTTATGAGATCAAGAATAATTTTGTTACAGTGAGAAAAAAAATTCCAATCCTTTTAATTTGTCCTTTGTAATTACTTATGACAGTGCCTCAAAGGAGCCAAGCTTGCTGGCTCTTGACCAGAGACTGGTCATAACCTCACTTCAAACTGTAGATCTCTGAAGAGGCTGAACCTTAGTCTTCTTCATAAAACATCTTTTAACCTGTGAATATCTACTGCTGGCTAGTTAAAAACAAACTACTAAACTGCCTTAAAGTGGTTAACCTCAGTATGTCAAACAGACAAGTGATTTCTCCAAGACATGGTTTCCATATGTGGTCTGTGTGAACTCCAGTATAATGTTTTCTCAGCCACTAAAATTTTTTCCTGAACCACACCAAGCAACTACTGAAGAAAAAGCCTTTACAGAACAGTGTTACTTTTAAAGTTTAGCAGAGTTGATAGACATCTTGCCAAACAAATCCTCTCTGTGTGGAGCATAGGGGTGCTTTTGAACTTCAGGCTGTTCCTTTATTCCGATAGGGTGGCAGGAAGATTATTAGGCAAACTGATGCTCCTTTTCTCTTTGACTATGAACCAGAGTATCCACAAACTGGCAGACACAATCGAGGCTGCTGATCCGTGAAACTGTCCTCCTATATATTTGCTCATCCTATAGGAGGCTGAGAATCTGATACTTCCTAATAAGTAATGGGTTATTCTGTTATTACAGTTCAATTAGCACATTTATCCTAATTATTTAATATTTGTACTGTGATTTGAAAACATAACTAACTACAGATGTTAGTTGTTGGTGTATGACATGGACTCAGCCATTCATTTTGCTATCATTATGCACCAACTTGAAGGAAATATTGGCCAAAAGAAGAAGGGAAACAAGGCAGTGGTTGGTACTTCTGCACTGACAAAGGAAGGTCTCATGAAATAATCCATAGTTTCAATGTTGGTAATATTTTTCCAGCAACAACTCTTTAATTGCAAGGAAGATTGCAAAGATTGTAAAGCTTCTTGAATGAAATGCTGAGCAACTAGGCAGCTTGGGAAACCTAATTTTGACCTTTCAGTGCTTTAAAGGGGGCTTATAAGAAAGGTAAGAACAAACTTTTTAGTAGGGCCAGTTGTGACAGGACAATTGGTAGGTATTTTAATCTAAAATAAGGTAGGTTCAGATAAGATAGAAGGAGTAAGTTCTTCACAATGAGTGTGATAAAACACTGGCACAGGTTGCCCAGAGAGGTGATGGATGTGCCATCCCTGGGAACATTCAAGGTCAGGTTGGCTCTGAACAACCTGATCTAGTTGAAGATATCCCTGATCATGGCAAGGCAGTTGGACCACTCGACCTTTAAAGGTCCTTTCCAACCCAAACCATTCTGTGATTGCTATGACCTCACCACATATATCTGAAGCTCTGTACCACTTGGCACTCTTAAATCCTGAATTCCTGACCCATTCAACATTTCCACTGAAGTAATAAGAAATGAAACACAAGTTAGCCTACAGTGTCAGAAGACAGATGTAGCAGGTTTGTATTGGCTGATAATAATTACACAGCAACAGAAAACCTGAGGGGGGAAAAGGTAAGTAAAAAAGGTAGCATTTTTCCTTCTATTACTTAATGTGGAAAAATACCAACCCATAACGATTATGGCTAACGAACGGAGAGGAAGGAAGCCTTCAAATTTTCAGCAAGCAGCAGTACCTTGGATAAGGCACTGAACTGGAAGGGACCTGGCTTGGGAGCTGGCAGTGTTTCTGGATCTGCACTTCCGAGGCTCAGTTTCTCTCGGAGCAACCCCACAAACATCCCTACAAACGTAGGGATAAATCCTAACTCAGCAGTGGGGGTCTCTTCCAGCCAGGTTCAAACCTGTAAGACTTGCCCTGGCAGCACACGAGCCCCGGTGTAAACGATGGGTAAAACACCACCAGAACGGCAAACCGCTCGTAGCAGAGAGCCCGTGCGGAGCGAAACGCCGTGGCAGCCACCTGTGATTCCACCGTAACGCCGTATCCCTGTCAGCATCTTCTGCCGTGCATTTAACCTTTCCAGCCCGGCCCCGCCAAACGCCGGTGCAATTACGGCCAATCCCCCTCCCCTCCCCGCGCCGGTAAAACCCTGCCCCTCATCCCCCGACAGCACAGCCGCTGCCGCAGCCGCTCATTTACATTCGCCGCCTCTCCTGCCGCCGCTCCGCGTCCCGCGGCGGGGCCGCCGCCGCCTCCCCCGCCCTGCCGCAGCCAGGGATCCTTCCCGGGGAGGCCGGGCCGGCGGGAGCCCCGCCCGCAGCGGCGGCAGCGCCGGGCGGGCAGCGCC
>JAWWEV010000083.1:42710041-42723052 GCA_035583235.1 Hafferia zeledoni
GCCGGGCGGGCAGCGCCGGGCGGGCAGCGCCGGGCGGGCAGCGCCGGGCGGGCAGCGCCGGGCGGGCAGCAGCGCTCGCCGCGGAGGTGCGGGCAGCGGTAAGCGGAGGCAGCGCCCGGCTCCTTCTTCCCGGGGCGGGGGCTGCGGGGCTCGGCTCGGCTCGGCTCGGCTGCGCGGCACAAGCCCCGGAGCAAGGGATGGCAGAGGGCTGAGGGATGGGGCTCCGCTTCCAAGGGGCGTTTGCTTGTCGGTTTTCTTCTTGCTCTTATTTTCTGAGGTGTGATCTGGAGCGGCGGCTGCCTGGTGGTTTGCGCTGATAGTTTAAAGGGCATAGCGTTGTAGCTGTCCTTCTGCAGCGCAGTGGGCTCGGTTGTATGTGAATAAGCAGTTTCGGGGACAGGCACGTAGTGAAAATCGCGTGTGGGTTATTTCCACTCTTTTCGAATGGGTGGGAGCTGCAAGGGAAGGTGACATTCGTATCTATCATTGCATAAAAAGCATCATATCTCTGGTAGAAGGCAGGATTTTGGTGTTTTTTTTTCTTTTGAAGCAGCTTATCACGGCCAGTTTGCAGAGATTTGTATTGGTAATATACAGCCAAAGGCACGAGACTGCTCCATGTCATCACGAACTGGGAGCCTGTGGCTGGCATGTTGTATTTAAAGTAGAACACTGCATGTAAGACAGCATCCTTTTCTAAACATGCCTTGAGGTGTAACCGCTGGAAAAGCCTGTTGTAGTACTGTGGGAGGCAGTACCTCTTATCTAGGCAGTTTACGAGAGAGAGCCTTAATATGTTTCTCCCAAATAGTAGGAGGGGCCAGATGACTGTTTCGGGAAAATATTTTAAAGCACAGATTGAATAAATGTGCTGTAAAAGAAATTTAAAAAAAATGGATAAGTAATTAAGGATTGACTTATATCTGGGGAAAATTGGGAAGGAAAGTGAAGTATGGTATGAATAAATGGCCTTACTTGTGTAGCAGAACTACTAAATATATACTGTATCAGAGAAATTCACCTCTCAACTGCAGAAAGCAGTCAGGCGTTCAAGGTCTGTGGAGGGAGTCCTTTATATGGAGAGGCTGCTGTGGAAAAAGCTGCTAATTAAAGCAAGTAGGATCAGTTCCTCTTTATCCTATTGACAATTTAATGTTTAAAAATGACTCTTTGACTGCCTTGGGAAGTAAATCAGCAATGGGAATGTGCTTCTGATGAATGAGGGTGTCATTTTACAGCTGGTCTTTTCTTTTGCAGAGATGGGCGAGGGGAAGGTGTGCAAACTAGTAGATTAAGGAATGGAATTTAGAAGAAACATTTTTTTTTTTAAAGCTGCCATTTTCTCCTAATGCTTTGCAGTACTGCCTCTGGAAGGTAGATGCAACTGTTCAAATTGGTATAAAGTTCTGACTTACATTTGCAGAGTGATTTTAACTAGATAAATTGCAGGAATAGTGAACTATATAGTAACATGACACTACTTGTACCTGAAGATATTCTAGTGACTTAAAAACTCCATGAATTAGACCTAAATCTACACATGCAAGCAGTTGGCTATTACCTCCTATGCTGTTGTCCCAGAGTGACCTATTCCCCTTTATGTGTCAGCCTTACTGGAAGCCATAATCATAAAGTAATCTTTGATGCAGATGCAGTGAAATTATTCTGCTAAATTTCTTGCCAGCTATTCTGAGTGTGGTGGACCATGCTAATCAACTCTGTGAACACCAGCTATTCCTTTAAAAAAATAGCTGGGGATTTGAAAACTGCAGAAACACCTTTAATCCTATTAGAACTGATGGAATTTGCTTTACCCTTGTAAACTGATGTTCTCTAGACTAATGCCAGGTATGGAATTGTTTGAACTTTAGTCTTTCCATTGGAGAGATTAAAGAAAGAGGGAAGGCAATTACAAGTGTTACAATGGTAGAGATGCAGTTATGGGATTCTACCCAGGATCTGTTTTATTTCTGCTAAGAAAACTGATGTGCCAATATAATGCTGAAATATCTGCAATAATGTGCATATATTAAAGACATTTTATGCATTGACACTGCCTTAAAAGTTTGAAAACACTGGGCATTCTTTCCTCTCCTGGCAACAGGAGGCAATATTCCTAAGTGCTTGTGCAGTAGCATCTGCTCTGGTGCTGCCTTCCATTGGAGGTCTTGCCAGGGCTGAGTTTTGCCTTAACAGATAAGCTGAATCAGCACAGATTACATTTCTTCACAGCCTGCAGCTCCCCATAGCAAGAGTTCAGCTGAGCTGAATCCCTTGGTGGCCACACAACAGACGTCAGTTGCATCAATAAACCCAACCAACACATGCTCCCAGCCAGCTCATTGGATTATAAGTAGATCAGAGGTT
The DNA here is from genome assembly GCA_035583235.1 of Hafferia zeledoni. Taxonomy (NCBI): domain Eukaryota; kingdom Metazoa; phylum Chordata; class Aves; order Passeriformes; family Thamnophilidae; genus Hafferia; species Hafferia zeledoni. The sequence goes on from JAWWEV010000083.1 coordinate 42,712,409, forward strand.
TTGGCTGTGCTGTAAATTGAATTAATCAATAGCCAGGTAAATAGAGGCAATTAATGTACACATAAGTTAGAGTGTATGTATTTGCAAATTATTTATTCTCCTAAGAGTTAGTGGATCTGTATATAAACTTTCCCTGAATTGTTTTATTACATCCTTGTTTGTGTAAAACATGAACTGGTATGCCTGGCTGTATTAACTAAATAACTGAGTGAATTAATAATCAACAAATGATTTTTTTGTGTGGATATTTACTGAGTTTTTGAATCCAAAGCTCAGCTGTGCCGTGGAGCACATTTAAAGACAATGTAGTGTCTGTGACAGATCTCCTTGGAGTGATAGGGTGCAATTTTAGACTGTGGTACTGAAGGTATTAAACTTAACAGAAATTAAAGTGAACCAAAAACTATCTTGTTATTCCATGAATTATTCCAAGGAAACCACTAGACAACACAGTTACTGTGGGGTAACTGCAAATGACTCATCTGGAAGCATGTGCTGGCCACAGTAAATATACAAAATAGGAAGAATGAAAATCTCTGTTAAGTTTCTAACTTAATATCTGCAAAAAGAAAGCTTCAGAGTTGACTCTCTTGTTTGACTGCAGACTGAATTATTCTTCAGAAGAAACAGGAGTGAGCCTAAGTTGTAATTTTGGACCTGCGTTGTAGTCAGTTGTAAATAAATCTTCTCAAATTTTGAGTTACTAGAACTCAGAATGTTGAGATTAGAGGTCTTCCCAACAGATGATCAGAATATGATAATTATTGCAATAAGGAGTGATGGGTGTAGGAAATAATGACCATCCCTTGCTCGTGGCTGATGGAGGTGGGTTATGTAGAACCTCTCTGGGCAAAAACATGATGCGCCTCTGCTTGACACTGGGTAATCCTTGCCACTGATGATGATATATGTAATCCGTAGATAAAGCTCTCATTGTGACCTTTGGAGTGCTGTAGCATTCCCTGAAAGAAGTGTTCGAGCTGGCACACTCACCAGTTTCCCTTTGAAAAGCTCCCTGGAGCACTGGGTTAGGGTCCAACTTGTTCTGTATTATGGTGATGAATTCTCTATGCTCTCTCATCATTCTTTCTGCATCAGAAAGCAGGTTTTATCCGGTGTGCTGGGAGGCTGAGGAAAAGATTTGCTAACTAAAATGGCCTTGGCAGTCACCATTTGGAAACATGATATAAAGGGCAAGACATAATGTAATGCCACAAGTGGGCAATGCATTAAATGTTGAAAGTAGAAGTACTGGTCTTTCTGAAAGCAGCAGTGACCACAGGAGCTTTTCCCCTAAGAAAAGCACAAAAGGAACTTTGTGATTCTTAGAGTAAGGATCATCTCTAACACCCAGGTAAACTTTCAAAGTAGTTTTTTCATCAGTCCATTCCTTCTATGAAGTGTGGAGCCCTCACCTGAAATTCTTGTACCACTGATCAGGATAATTTTTTTCACTTATGCAGGTCAGTAACATACTATGGTCAAGTTATTAAAAAAAAAGAAAAAAGTTTGAGTAAATTAGGGAACAGGATTCTGTTTACAGGCTCATAAAATGGCTGAGGTTGCAGGGATCTGTGGAGATTGTGTGGTCCAACCCTCTGCTCAAAGCACCTAGAGCAGGTTGCACAGGACTGCATGCAGCTGAGTTTTGGAATATCTCCAGTCTCCAGGGTTGGAGATGCTAATGCCTCTCTGGGTCACCTGTACCTGTGAACCAACCTCATGGCAAGAGTTTTCTTCTATTTAAATGGAATTACTTGTGTTTTGGTTTGTGCCTATTTCATGTTGTTCTTTCAATGAGTCCCTGAGAAGAGCCTGACTTCATCTTCTTTACTGTCCCTTCTTGGTCACATGGGTGTGCTTCTTGTCTGTGGTCAACTTGTTATCCACTGAGGGTCCCAGGTCTTCCTCTGCAAAGCTGTTCTGCCAGGCAGTTGGCCTCCAGTGTCTGCTGGTACAAAAGGAGAGGGAGGGCTAAACAGAAAGATGGGAAGAAGAGAAAATGAGGAAGGGAAAAGAGCAGGATGTGTGGTGTGGGGCGTGTGAGAGTGTGCAGAGGAATGTAGGCATCTGGAGGCATTATGCTGTTTGCAACAGTCTGGTTTACCTCAGCCTTGTTATAGTGCTGCTGGGGGAAGACCACACGTCAATCCACAAGTGCTCCTGTGCCTGGTAATTTAAGCAGGATTTAAGACATCCTGTAGTTATAAACAATTACGTTAATATAAATCAAAAAGGAACTGTGAGGTTTTTCTCTGAGGTTTGGTATATACACTTCCAGGGCAGCCAGGACATTTTTAACAGGCTTTGCAATGGTATAAAGTCTGGCAGTTTTTGTATGATTTAGTAAAAGGTCTGGCTGGGCAGCTCACTTTGCCTTATTAAGCACTGTCTATTAAAGCAGACTATTCCAGGAAGGGCCTTTAAGTAAAGTATCACAGTGCCTTAAAGGAACAAACATAGTTTTATGACAAGACAGTAGTACAATATGTTAGCTAAACATGGGGCAATCTGTGGTGGAAGAAGCTGCCTGTGGTCACTCAAAGAATCCCTGTAATCCAGTGGTAGATGGTGCAGGACTACATTTAGGAGTCCCTTATGATGGTCCTAAAATGGAGGTTGTGCAATAAGATTAATTCTAGTGTTTTGTAACACATGTATGCATGTACATTTGAGAATATAACTCCTTGATATTTGGAAATCATACAGATGTATTGGGAATCTTTCATAGTTTAGAAGTAGTTGCAGCTGTGTCCTTATTAGTCCACCTCCACTATAAATAGGTCACTCAAAGTCAATGGAGCAGTACCTGTCTGCCCTTTGTACTTCACTTTTTTCTTCCAGAAGATTGAAAGTCACATGAGAAACATGAAGTACAGTTTTCCTTTTCAAAGACTCCAGAGCTGTGATCCATGTGATCTGTGCTAAGCTGTTGAAACAATGGTTTATAGCACATTCTACAACTTCAGATTACAGAGGTACAGGCAGAATACTCTGTACATAAACACGCACAGACAAAACTAAGATCAGCTTTTCACATGGTAAGATTTTAGGAGGTAGAACTAAGTGGAGCTGAGAGCAATGCACCCCCTTTCACATACCGATAATGCTCCTTTGCTCAGCCTTAGTTTTATACCTCCGTAGATTGACAGTGTAACTGAAATCAGGGCAGTTGCTAATCAAGATGTGTGTTATCTCTCAAACAATTCCCCATGCTTTAGTTTCTGAGTAAATTGTTGAAGGTTTGTCATGTAATCAGACACTTGAAGTCACACTAGCAGTTTGGTTAGTTAACCTGCACTTTTTATAGTTCATATAATGTGTCATAATGTAGGAAAACACTGATATAATGACAGGATTATATACAAAGGAATAGAAATAGTATATGTCGAAGATTTGAATACAAAACAGTATTGTAGCATTCTATTTATAGTGGTAGGTTCAAGGGGATCTCCTATTGATTGCTGTTTCTGTCAGCATTTGAGCAGGGCCTGTGCATTGTGAAGGTAAGTAATCTCAGTGACCAACCAAGAAAAAACCCCTAGTTTTAGATCTCTTCTCACTCTTTATCTTACTTGCTGCTGTTGGCTAATTCATCTTTGTTATTTGATGTAGACTGCCTCATATCTATCCCTGCAGTCACATAAAGGACATGAGTGCATACAGAGGGTCCATATTCTATAGGAATTGATCACCTTCTCACTGAGGTGGTTGCCTGTGTAAAGACTTGTTGCCTCCCTCTCCTGACCTCCAGGCTCTGGTCCATCCAACATGTTGAGATAGCAGGAGAGTTCAGTGTTTGAAGACCAGATTTACTTATTTGAAGATATTTGATATTACATTGGACTTTGATTCTGAAGAGTGATACAGCACTATGGCAACATCACAGCATAAGCATTGTATCATAATTGCAATACGTAGTGGAATTGCAATGCAAACTGCTTCCCCGTGCCAGTCTCTGCGTGCTCCACTGTCATGAAGGGGGAGGATTTGCTCTAATTAGAGAGGTCCAAAACCATGAATTGAAAAAAAATTATAGCCTGGAAATGTTCAGATAACCTGCATAGTGTGGCATTCTCTGTATCTTTTCCTAGTAGTTTGCATTGTGGTGCTTAATTTGCAAGAGTGTATGTTATATTTTTTCCCATATTAAGTCATGACTGTCATTTTATCCAATACTTCTGAAGGACAAGTCCTTGACTTCATTGAAATCAAGTCCTGACACTTGTTGGGAGTAAAAGGAACCTGCATAATGGCATAATGTTGGTTGTTACTTGGAGATTCAGAGTCAAGGACTGCAGGGTAGCTGTGACCTTTCACATCTGAGATCTGTTTACATGGAGGAAGAGGCACCACTCCCTTGACACATCTCCCAGGATCAAGGCTTTTTCTGGCTCCATTGGGAGTTTCAGGTTTAAATAGCAATTAAATCAGATGTAGCCAATGTGCCATCAGTGTGTGACATGCCAGCTCTGCCATGTAGGGGCAGGGTAGCTTTGTGTGCCATCCTTCGTGGTGGGAGTTCACAGCAGGATGTAAGCTTACAAGTGCTTAATGTACTGTAAAGTGTCATCACTGATGATTTTTAGGCATTCTGATTGAAGTGACTTAATTATCAATTTTCCACAGTAAAAGAAGGAGACAGGGAGCAGCCTACACAAGATGTGTGTGCTACAAACCACACATACACAAGGCTTTAGTGACCTTTGAAATACTCATAAACAGTTTCTGTGGAGAGCAGGGGCATCTCTTAAGCGGCAGGAGCCAAAATGTGGGAAGCAGCAAATGTGCATCCCATTTTCTGTGCTGTGGTGCTGGAGCCAGTGGTGTCTGGTGAAATTTCATAATGAAACAGTTGTTTTAGCAGTTGAGTACAGCTCAGCAAAGCAGCTCTTGAACTAACATGGATTGCCTGTCTGCCAGTAAACAGATAATTACACTCTGCTGTTTAATTGAACTTTCGTGAAAACTGAAATATGTTTCTGTAAAATCCACCGTGAAAATGTGTTCTGCTTGTGGATCCTGCATATAGGATTCAAGATACTGGGGGTGGAGAGTGGTATCTCTCAGGTGTAGAAGTAGCACTAAATGCAGTGGGGAGTCAAACATTTGCTGAGATTAACTAAATTGGTTAGAACATGGTGATAACACCAAGGTCATGGATTTGATCCCTGTATGGGCCATTCACTTAAGAGTTGGACTTGATGATCCAAGTGTGTCCCTTCCAACTCAGAATATTCTGTGATATTCTCTGTGATATAGAAATGACTCCCTCATAGCTTTCACAGAGGAAGACTGTATTGCATAAGCAGAGAACCTGTTGCTTGGTTTTCAGAGGTCCTTTTGATTTGGATGACCAAATTTAGACACCTGGAAGGCACTGCAGCTGTAGATACACTTGAGGAATCTCACTGTGATTCCCTGAATAGTTCTAAAAAAAGGTAAAAATCTCTCTGACTTTTCTTACTGCCCCACTAATTCACTCTGGTCCTGAGAACCAAAGTCACTTTTTTGGAAGGTTTTTTCTTTTTTGTTACCTTAATTGCTGAACATAAATCTTGGCCACTGTGTCAACCTCCAGTTTCTCAGATTTGTGTCATTCCTCTTCCTGAACTAGTATTTAAATTTTGCTTAGTCTCTTTTCACAAGAATCAACCTGAAACAGATAAATTGATTAAAAAATTGACAATTCAGAGTTGCAAGTTATGGCAAGTTTTTTGTTAAGTGTTTGAATTTCGTAAAATAGGCATGTTGTCAAATATATAAGATATACACATATGGAATGTGATAGTCTGGAAAGTCTGTGAAGAAATTCTAAAGAGTCTTCTACTTATACTCTCAAAAATCAATAACCTGCAGAAACATTGTGGTCTGTAATCCATTACACTGAAAGCTCTGGAGAGCAATAGGAGCCACATGGAACAGAGCCATATGTATTTAAATTGAATGCCTTATAAAATAGAGATGAATAAACATCTTGGAATAATACACCCATTTCTGTAAATTTACAGGTTGCAGCAGCTGACAGACTGAAAATAAGAAAACGAGAAGCTGGAAAAGTTGCTATTCCCAGGAAGATCCGAACCAATGGACTGTATGGATATAGATATGTGTGAAGGCTTCTGCTCTTCCCATTACAAGGTAAGGCACAAAAGGATTTCTCTGCTGGTTTTTTCTCTTCAGTGCAGTGCAGTGCAGCTCTCTTTTGTGGCACTGCCCAAGATGATGATGGAGGTGTTTTCCAAAGCTTGTTCAGTCTAGTGGATCACTGCTAATAACTGTGGCCAGCTATTAATAATAATGCATAAATGGATGATATGCAGACCCAAAAGGCCTCAGCTTTCAAAAGCAAGTGACAAATGAGAATCCTTGGGGCCTGCAGAATTCAAAATTTTATTACATGAAGTATCTGTTCAGATAGCTCTACAGATTGTCTATTTTTAGTTTGTGCTAAGAGAAGACCTTCCAACTCTACTAAGACATCTTTTTTTAATGTGGTTATTCATTGCTGTAGATTGAAGTAGATTTGAAACTTGTACTTCTTAGTGTAACAACTAATCTTGAGAAGAAGACTCGAAACTGGATGCCAGAAAATGTGTCTCATTGGAGATACAAGTTATGCCATTTTCTTTGTACAGTTTTATTGTTCTTTCACTTACAGTGTTGTTATATGGTTTGTTTACAAAATCTCCTGCGTTTTCTTTTTTTTTTCTCCTGTCAAAATAACTACTTACTGGTCTAAGCTGAGGATGGTTGAGAGCTCAATACGCTTTCTGGGCATCTTTTGCCTGATGTCTGGATATGCTGTCAATTATTCCGAATGTTTCTTTTACTGAGTTATTTTCAGGGAAGGTGCAAAACATAGACTTTCAAAAAAATTACTTGAAACTGTAGAAACACTTGAGAAACACATGGACTGAACTTCTTTTAAAGTAAAATTTCTTATTTTGAAGATGATGTAGCTCTGCAAGGCTGGTGAATGTCTATGTGGGACTTCTTTGTATTTTAACAATTCTGATCATCACAAGTTTGCTACAGAGCAAATGCAAAACCATACCAGCTCTGTGTTACTCAGAAGCTTAAATAAGGCAGCTGTGCCGTTGCAAAAAGGGGCTGTTACAACTGGACTTCCCTGGTATCTACTTTCACCCAGAGAGGCTAAAGAGAGGACTTTCCGCTAAAGTCAGTGTGAACTTCATTTCTCCATTTTCACCAGCCAGTGAAAGCAGTAAGGGAACAATGCAGTGCACTGCTGTTGCTTCTATTCTGAGTGGAAATGCTGGCCACCAGTGTTATCAGTCTGCCATTTTCACAAGCATGAGACAACCCCTCTCATTGCTCTTTTGTGGAAGGACTGAATTGAAGAGATCCCAAGGTGGGGAACATAACAGACTCTGGCACTGCATGCTGTAGAAATAGGAGGGGCTCCCTTGTATGCTGAAATAACAGGAATGAAATGTATGAAGTGTTCAGAAAATGCAAAGATAAGCAATAGCAAATACAACAAGGAAAAACACATTCAAACTCTTGAGTATCTGGAACATTCCAGTAACTTTCCATAATTGTTATGACGGAATGTACATAGACCATAAAACCCTTTAAGATCTGGTCTAGATAGCAGACACTTCTCTGGAGAGTTTTATTTCCCTCATCAGATGTTTGTGTGATCCCTGGTGTCCACACACAAGTGCTCCAGTGCAGTCTGGATTGCCAGCAGTTATGGCCAGCTCCCATAGGTGTAAACGCCTGCCTGGTCTGTGCTTTGTTGAACACCTTTATGTGGGGTGTTCACCAGTGGGGAGGGGAATGCCAGCTATGGTTCTGCATATGTGAAATGACAATACCCTTTCCTGTTGCCACCTTGCCTGGTTTAATCATGCCCTTCTCTGAATGGGAGCTTCAGAGCTTGTGCTTCTTGGCATGGCAGGGAGCCCAGCCTTGGACAGGGCCTCTGGCTGTTGCGTGGCCAGTAATCCTTCCAAATAGGATTTGCATTCTTGCAGCAGCCATTCTGGGGTTAGAGAATGGATAAATGAAGGCAAATTCTGCTTACACAGACATAGCTCAAGCCCAGCCATTCAGAACACAAGCTGATGACAGACTGAGTTGCACACAAATTGAGTACTTTCTGAAAAGAACTGGTACTAGTGGCTAAGAAAAATGTACAGGGTCAGAGTGTTCTGCAGTGTCTTAGTTAACTGGATTTATAGGCACTGCTTCACAGCAGAAATGTTGTTAGAGCCCCACAGTTGCTTTGTTAGTTTTCATTTGCCAAAGGCTGCTGTCCCTGTGGAGTTGCTGTGTGGAAATGTGAGCTTGCAACCCAGCTACCCCTGTGTATGGGCTTGGTCCTCATTTAAAACTTCATTACCCTTTCAGTGCTGTGCACCTTCTGCTTTAAAGCACTTGAGATGCTCCACTGCAGTGACGCTCGTATTTGGGATGGTAGCCTGCAGCTGCAGGGGAGAATAAATACCTGGTAGTACCAGTGGCTTAAATCAAAGCCAGACTCTGAATCCCTGAGCTTTTATGTTGTGGTTTATTTGTGGGCATGATTCTTGATAGCCTTCTGGGTGTGTTTACCCTTTTTTGGCTGAGAAATGATTGGACACCAAACCAAGCTTGGAAAGGGAAGGAACAAGCTGCCTTCTGGTTCATGCCCCACACAGATATTCTGATATTAACAGAAGATATGTGAGTTTCAATTAATATGTTTCAGCAATCTGAGTGTTAAATGAAAGCCTGAAGAAGAAGCACCTGAAAACCTCTAGGAAGTAATGTATTAAGGAAGTTCAAAACTGAATAAAATTTTTCTTCAACTCATCCAAATGTTTTGTAGCTCTTGTTTTTTTGGTGTGTGTGTTTTGGTTTGGTGTTTTTTCCCCCCTCTGCAGAATATAAGAATGTGTTTTTTCTCTATATTGAAGCCCTGGTAACTTATAATTGAAGCATTTATTTTCAGAATTCAGGGTAGCTGAATCAAAATGAGTTCATTTTTCTGGGAGTTATCAGTTCAGTGAAAGATTTCCTTATAGTTAAATAAAATAAATTTATTTTGCTTATGACTTAGTCCTGTCTTTCTCCTTTCTCGTGCACAGAATTTTATGTTCTTTTCTATACTTTTCTAGTACTGCTAAGGGACCCCAGGCCTTGATGAGGCCCCAGTTGTGTCATGTATCTTGCTGGGTCCCACATAAATTGCAAATGCATCTTTCTGTAAAGAATGTACGATTAAAGATGCAAGAAAGATTAGCTGGGTCTGGCCCAGGAGCACAGGGACAGCGAGGCATTGTTCATCAGCATGGTAAGCAGTGGCTTCAAGAACCTGCAGGCAGCCATTTACATACACAGCTCTATAGCCTTGAGGTGATTGTGTTTTAAGGTGGTAGAGAATCAGAGCATTTCATCCATGCAAGTGGAGAAGGATCTGAAGAATTGCCCATCATGTCACTATAGTATTCCTTCTACACTGTTTTGATTTGAATAAGAGCAGTTTGATTTAAATCCACATGGAAATGGGAGCAGCTTCTTGGCAGTGGGGGAAGCCTTTTCCTTTTTGGATGTGAATGTGACATAGAGCTTGCCTGTCCTGCTGTGTAATTCGTCCTGACATTTGCTGGCACAGTAAGTTCTTACTAATGGCAGTGACACTTGCCCTGTGTGACATAATTCGGAAGACTTTTTTATAATACTTCCACTTGAACTGAAAGCAGCCAAACTGTCTTTTCTAATTTCAGCTCTCTTGATCCCTTGTCCCCGATGATAAGTTCTGCTTTGCAGTGTTTCCCAGTGCTGCCTGAAGTGAAAAGATGAGATAGCAGCTAGCAATCCAAGGCTTTTCCCCTGTCTCTACTCAAGAGCATGCTAGAAGTCATAGATCCTTGATGAGCTAAATCCTGAAGGAGTTTGCTTCAGAAGGTTGTCCTTCTAAAGCAGACATTAGGATACAGAAGTAAAAACAGAGCCATCTAATAATAAGGTGTGTTTCTTCTTGCCTGTGTTTATTGGTACAAACACTGACACTAGTCACAGAATATTATATTCAAAACCCATCAAAAGGAAAAGGTTATGAAGCAAGATCAGAGTCTAAACAATCAAAAAAAAAAAAGCATTTCCTCTAGTTTTGTGGTGGGAATTGTTACAATTTTGTTTGTAATTTGTTTCTGGAAAGAGTATTCAGTAGTCATCAGTGAAGAATATGTGAACACTTGTTGCTATTTAGTCATCTATTCAAGCAGCTTGTGAGATACGGCAATTATTTCTTGATGACTAGATGGAAAATATGGTTGTTTTGATAATGTTTTGTTCATGTTGATGCTATTTAATATGCATAAACCACTGCACTTGATGATTTGGCCCTGACAAGTTTGATTACTTTTTCTAACAGTAAATAATAACATATCTTTTGGGGTGGGAGAAGACTGCTGTGTATAGTGGGGATGAAAAATCCTGTGGGTGCAGTTGAATGCTGTCAAGTGTGGTGCGGAATTCACCAGGAAGTGGAGGAAGTTTGAGAGCATGACCTCTTGTTCAATATCTGGTATGAAAGTGAACTGCTATACTGTGTAAAATCAGACTGGGAAATCTAATAAAAGGCTAAACTTGCCATGAGACTAATCTAAGAGGGTCCATCAGTACTGGCAG
>JAWWEV010000083.1:42723152-42735333 GCA_035583235.1 Hafferia zeledoni
TCCGTGGGCTGATCTTTCTGCAGAGTGAGGTGGCCATGCCATTCCTGTCCTCAGTTACACTGAGGATCAGGCTGTTAAATTTCAGCTGTGCATTTCTAGGTCAGATTTAAAGGGAGTAAAAAGGTCACACTTCAGTTCAACTATTTGCTCTTCAGGAAGGGAACTGAAAATAGTAAATGGACTACAAAGAGCTACAGAAATTCAAGAGAGATTCAGTTTTGGAATTCAGCTTCTTACAAGAAAGAGGGCAAAGTGAACCTTTAAACTCTACTCTGTCTGCAAAGGTGAGGTTGCAGCTGAGACACCATCACCTTGTTGTGCTAAAAAGGTCCTTGTAAATTAAGAACCTCATATTGAAAATCAAGTCAGTATAGAAAATGTATACAATATGACTTGTGTACTTGTTTTTGTATCTGTGCTGTTGATTACATGTTAAATGACTAGAAGTGAATTTTTAATGCTCTGTTTATGATATAACCTTTTTTTTGTGTTGTTTGTTTGTTTCCAATTCCTCCTTACGTACATGTGCTAATTGCTTAGATTTAGTTGGTTGTTAAACTGCCTAAAAAACAGTCTTTGTAAAAGCAAATGAAAAATAACATTCTTTTTAAAAACTGTCTTTTAATCAAACTGATCATCTGGCATTTAGCCCACCACCAGCAGTGCTAAGAAGTCAAAGGAATTCCTGCAAGTAGGAAGGCAGAAGTACATGAAGTTTCCCAAGTGAAAGCCAGCATCCTCTTTAGCATGTGTTTGGGGATGTTTATAGCTGTGAAGAGCCAGCTGACTGACTGCCGAGTTGTTGAATCTAAGTGCTTAAAAATTGGGAAAGATTTTGATTTCTAAATGTTCTGTAAAAGCCTGTTTTCATGCATTTCAGTGTGAGATTCAAATTTATGTTGCTGGCTTCTTTCTAAATGTGTATAGGCATGGGAAACTGATATGTATGATAGACAGGATCTGAGCATGACCTTACCCACAGGATCTGGTTGGGGGTTTTTTGCATGTCTTTACCTAATTTCCTAATTTTGTCACCTCAAATCATTCCTTTGGTTAAATGGAGTAGTAGCACTAGTTTCATTTGGGAATGAAATGAGGCAGAGAAATACATGTGCAATTGCTGAAGATCTGGATTGTGAAAATGCAGACTACTGCTATTATATGACTTTGGTCTAGTCTGAACAACATAGTCAGCAGGCAGCATTGTCTAGGCATCCTAGTGAATTAGCAAAAAAGTGTTTAGTATCCTAAATCCTCTTTTGTGGTTGTTGTATACATCAGTCTCATAACTTGTTCTCTTTTACAGCTATTCAAAGAAAAGATTGTTGCACTTCTGCAGGTTATGTTCTTTGTCCTAGCCCTTTTTCTGGGCACTCTGAAGAACTGTACTTCTTGCTCATTTAGCTGCATCCTCTGCTGGCTTTCCTTGCTTAGCTTTGTCAAATCTTGGAGGAAGGATATATAGTCTACAAACTTCAGGTAGTTCAGCTTTTCTGCCTTTTATGCTGAACTTTTTTTCCCCCCCACACCATTCTGCAGAAGAGACTTTCAAAGTTAAGAATGACTTCAGAAAGTCGCCTTGTTCTTTCCTTTCTGATTTGGTCTGTTACCTGCTCTTGTGTTCTGCTGTGGTAAAGGCAACTGTTCACCAAAAATGGTGCATGCAAAATCTTATTCTCAGAGCTTTTCTTTATATTGAAGGATGTTTTACCTATCGCAATAGATCCATTAATTTGCAATTGTTGCTTTCTCTTTTGAGATGTCATCTTCATGTCTTTGAATAGAACCTCTCGTAACATGATGTTGTCTTAGGCAGACATTCTTTACTTTATTTCCTGATTCTGCCACACAACCTAATAGCTTTCAGAATGGAAGTTGGCAGGTACCAATTGTCAGGAACCCTCACACTATTATTTTGCACTTTCTTTAGCAATTTGATAATGCTGTATTCTTCAGTTTTCTGTTTATCAGTAGTAGTTGACATCTTTTTTTCATCTTTCATCAAGGTAAGACATCGTTTATGTCTTGCTTTGATTTTCCATTTCTAGAGAATGTGACATCTTCCACCCTTCCTTTTGGGCTGTTGGATTTCTTCCTTCATCTTACTGCACCTTCCCAGGTTAATTTTAGTTGTCTGCTTAGGGGTGATCAATCTGATTTTATCCAGCTTTATACTAAGTGGGATCTTCTTTATGTTTCCCTCCTGGGACTGTCTCATCCCTTGAACTTTTGCTCTGTGGAACAGTAGAAATATTCTGCTTCTCGGTCACTGATCCAGGGACCCCTCAAGAAAATGGATTTTATCCCTTCTCCATAAAATCATAATGGTCTTTACTAACGTTGTATTTTATGCAAATTTTGATTTTAGCTTGTACCTTAGTCTGTCAGTGATCTTAACCATGCAGAGCTTTAGACAAAGAGGAATTTAACCCTGTAGCTGTAAGATGAACTTTAACAAATAAACGAAAACCTTGTTTAGATTAGAGGCTAAGCTGCAAGAAATCAGAAAACCTGTGTAGGTTGAGTCTTGAAGCTGTAACATTGTTTAGTTAAAGGAAATACAGGGCTGCAGAGATAAGAGCAGCCCATTAGATCTGTTAAAAGTCATCCTAAATATCCTGCTTAACTCTGAGGAGGGGTTATCAGTTGTAACTAAGTATATAAACCTGGAAACACAAAAGTCTCCTTGAACATGTCTTTGGTAGAATTATCCCCCATGTTCCCAGCGCTGAATAAAAGATTTTTGTTCTATCCTCTTCAATTTGATTGTTTCTAACTCACCAATGACTTTTTGTTGGGTATCTCTTAAGAGTTTCCAGCCTTGTTCCATCCAGAATCTTTTCTAATTTACTGTTGCTGCTCCCATAATTCAAGTTGCAGGACACGTAACTTTCAGGCTTGGAGGAGTAAAGGGAATTCTGAACTTGCTAAAGAAATTTTGGCAAGAAGTGGAGGTGGCAATTTTCAATAACTCATACAGCACTAGGCTGAGAAATCTTAATGCCTAATTTCTCTCTGGTGTAAGTGGCACCACATATTTTAAAGTAACCTCAAAAAGAAAAGGCCCAAATAGAAGAGTCGTGTGCTGTCCATGTGGCAGATCAGAGCAAAGCAGTCCTAAGGAAATAGCCTCTGCTTCTCTCTTCACATAAGCAGCTGCTGGGAAAGAAGTATCGTGATTTTCTCTTGCACAAGTAGAAAAAGCAGAGAAAAGTGATGTGATAAAACCTATAAGGGATGTGTTCCTTAAAAATTTCCCTAGAGTATGAAGACTGTCTACACTGATCAGTAAAAGTGTCCACATATAGAAGAAGCCATCCTGCCTATTTTCCTGCAGATCTTTCCCCTCAAAACTGCAAAACATTTTTAACTGTTTCAGATACTGGAGGCAGAGTGTCGTCTAAGGTGGGCATCTGTTTCAGTGGAGCAGTGTGGGAAAATGTGTTTTAAACAAATACAGTTCATGTAAAATTTTATGTTTGTATCAAAGGTCCATTTTTTAAGATCTTGTAATTCTTCATAGTGAAAGGAATAACAGAATGCAAATGAAGGGAATGGTTCTACTGGTTCTGTCAAGTTTTCCATGTGACAAACCAGTAAATGAACAAATTTGAAAAGCTTTTAGGATTTTAAAAACCCCAAACACAGATTATTGCTCAGTGTAATTATCAGAAGGGCTGGACAGTGAGGCTTGACTAATTTACCATTAGGATCTATCCCTATCAATATAAAATACAAAAATCTGAGACTAAATGGTGTATTTATGAGGGAAGGTGTGGTGTTGCAGTCCAGAGATATATTTGGGAAGTGCTTTAAGATTTGTAGATGAAAGTTGTTATATGAGAGACATACAAACTGTTAGAATATCAAAGGGGGATATGTTTATATCTAAGATTAAATAATTGGCTACTTCCCAAAATGTGTGTGTAGTTTTCAAGAGCCATATGTGCAGAGTACCAGCAGGGCCCCACAAGAATTAGGTTTGGATACAAGGCCGCCAGCAGTGACTTTTTCTTACAAGAGTATTATATTTAAGATATCAGTAACTAATAGTACAAAACCAGTCTAGCACTCAGTGTGAGAGCACAGCTTTGAGGTTTGGTGCTGAGGCAGAGCTTGGGAGAGAGAGCTGGGGAAGGTGTTGAGGGGGTGGGAAGATTTTCACACTCAGCACAAGTAACATAAGCTCTGTGTTAAATCTAATGTCCTGAAGTCTGACACAGATAGCTGTCCTCAGGGGATATTCATGGACTAATTATAAGGTTTTGTGTGAGGAGAGAATTCACTGAAACATTGTAGGAAGAGTATCTGTGAACATTTTTCCATAGATTTTTGGTGCTTTTTGTCTCTGGTTTAACCTCATGTTGCACTCATTTCCTTCCCTGTCTGATAGGAAATACATAAAGTGGTTACAACAAATGCTCAGATCTCTTGCAACAATGGGATCATTTTGTATTTCTCTTCACCCTTGGAGTAACAGTGCTCTGCAGCTGTGGCACACTACCTGGCAGTGATGCAGTGGCCTGTCACAGGCTTTCCAAGGGATTTGTGTGCGTTAATTAAACTACACAGTGCCCTTCTGAGGTGGTATCTGACTCTGTTAGGCAGTGCTCTGTGAGTAGTTACACTGTAATTGGTGCAGCTGTTCTGACGGTGTTGAGTAAAATCATGGACTCTATCCCTGTCACATGGCGTATGTCCTCCTCCCAAGGTCTTAACACTATGATTACAGGAATGCCAAAAATAGAAGTCATGGGTGTCAGCTCCTGGGAGAGGGGATTTCATCACTGGACAGTGTTTCCTCCCTTGAGACCTTCTGTGTGTTTGCCTTAACACACCTTCTTTCTACCTGTGTTGCAGAGAAACAGCCTGGCTCTAAAATAAATTTCAAGTGAAGGGTAGTTCCAGTCATAAATCTTTTCCATAGGGTGTTGGCACTGTCTTTAAGTTGGATATTCTAGGAATAAGACTGAACTACTCACCATGCCGTCAGTAATGCATGAAAATAGACAACATTCAGGCACCTTTTTTGAATAGAATGCCATTGCTGATGTGTAAGGCAATTTAGTTCTGTTAGTTTAGTTCACTGAAAATCAACCAAAACACGACCATTTTTTTGTTTCCCTCATATCCCTGTATCATGACCCTTGATTTTTCTGTGTTAAAAGCTAAGATTCTCATTCTTTAGAGAGATTACACAATTCCACTCTAGTGTAATTTGAAATATAATACTTTTTATATTGTATAATAACTTTTGCATTATAAATGCAGCAAAACTTGCAAAATGTGATCACCGAAGGACTGTTGAAGCCGATTTCTTCTCACTGGAGCTTGCCATCTGTAGTTGACAGCTGGGTATACATGTAACTAGGTAAAGGTCAGAAGTAATCCACCACTTCGCATTCTGGCACTGCAGACCATTTCCAAATACAGTAATTGGCTGCAGAGGTAGGTTCTGTTTAGGTCTCCATCAGGAAGTACACAATGTGATAGGAAAAGTAGCTAATGCAAGCTTAGTTTTTTGTTTGAGAGGGCTTGCCAGTTCCTGTTATGAACTTGCAGACTGCCCTCTGATTTGCTGCACATCACCATCATCCCAAACAACAATAGTGACTACTCCAAAATAACACACTGACCACAAGTAGTGTTCAGGAACAGAAAAATTAGCTGATACCATCCTGATATGTGGGTAGGGGCAAGAACTATTACAGAGATACAGGATCTGTGCACGTTTGTTCGCCAGTTTCTGGTACCTTGTCTTTCAGTTTTGGAGGTATCATCTCAAAGGAATCTGTAGGGGAATTTCCCCCCATTTATGCAGCGTTTTCTACTGAAAGGATAATCTGGTCCCCACTTAGTATGAGGTGATCTTCAGTGATTTGTGCCTCTCTCTTGGCTGCAGAAAACAGACTACATCATACGTATTTTTGAAAAAAACCCATGGGAGATCCCTGGTTGATATCAAAAGTAAACCTTCTGTTTATTTAATGGTTGAAATTGTGTTCATTGTTTTTATGCAGTTGTTTTCAATGATTTGAACAGGACTGATCACAGGAGAATGACAAAGATTTGATAGCAAGAAAATAGCGTTATTTAGGAACTGTGGGTCCTGCAGTGACCTCAGAGATCACTGAAGTAGCCAGGACATGTTAGACATGACACTGGTTTCTTGTCTACAAAACAGTGGTACCCCAAAGTGTGCGTAAAGTTGTGTAAAATGCACTTCTCCAGAAGGTATCATTCATCAGGATGAAGCAGCTTTTTTTGGTTTTGTTTTGGAACTGTTTGAATAAACATAGAATCATAGAATCGATTGGGTTGGAAAAGACCTCCGAGCTCATCGAGTCCAACCCTTGGTCCATCTCTAATCCATTTACTAGATCATGGAACTCAGTGCCACGTCCAATCGGCATTTAAAAATCTCCAGGGATGGGGAATCCACCACCTCTCTGGGCAGCCCATTCCAATGCCTGATTACTCTTTCTGTAAAGAATTTTTTTCTGATATCCAATTTTAATTTCCCCTGGCAGAGCTTAAGCCCGTGTCCCCTTGTCCTATTGCTGAGTGCCTGGGAAAAGAGACCAACCCCCATCTGGCTAGAACTTCCCTTCATTCATGAATGAGATACTTTCTCTCCTATTTCCTCATGAGTCAGTGTGAGAGATTTTGCTCCTGTGCTACTAATGATCATAGTTTTAATTGCAGTGGTTTTGTACAGTGTCATTAGTTGGAATTTTTCTCTGAGGTTATATTATTTTTGTTCCTTTCTGTACTACAGCACTGTTTAGCACATTTGGAAATTACGTTTTGCCCAAATTCAGAATTTCTTCTGTCATTTTGCAGTACAACAGAGTTGTTCTTTTACCATATTTCTATAGTCTTCTGAAGAACACCATCCCTTGATTTCAGCATCACTTCTGTGTTTTTAAAAGGCTGACACGTTATAGTCTACTTAAGATCAGGGATGAATGACAAGTACTAGTTAGTCCTTTCCACAGCTTTTATCTCTACTCCTTTGGTTTCATGGGAAGGAAAAATTCAACTATTAATATTTTTACTGCCCTTTATTCGGTGAAGATATAATTCAAAATGTAATAGCTAACTATGGAATGCCATAGAAGTGTAATAAGATAATAAATTACCTTAAAAACTAGACAACTTCTTGGTACTTATTCTTGATTCAGGTCCATGGAACTTCACAGCTATGTACTTAAGCCAGTGTCCTCTAGGATACTCTCTCAGGGTTAGTACAGTAGGTCACTTTTAGCCAGTTCACTATTTGGTATGAACAGGAGTATCAGAATCAGATTTCAAAATAACTTATCTGTTCTGATCTATGAAATGAAATACCAGTAATTTCAGAGCTTTTTTTTTCTTTAATAATAATTGAAGTTTATTTATGCTGTGTTTCAAGTCCCCTAATTCAACAGCAGATGATGAAAATTATGATAGATAACTTGATTCATTGCCATGCCAAAGCAGGATTGTTCCTGGTGTCGTCTTTTCCATTGCCTTTGCCAGTTTTGGTAACTTGAAGGACAGACTGCCCATTTCCTCCTCCTCTGTTCAGGTTCTTACATGAGTTTCATTAAGAGGCTCATTCTTTGTTACAGTAAGCAGTCCATCAATGCAGAATGACATTTGCCAAGTGGATCAAGATGAACCTGTGTATTTTGTGTAGTAATGGAGCAGTTTATAAACCTTAATGGCTGGATGGTAAAATGGGAAGGGAAAGCATGTGACTGCTTGACTTAGAAAAGGCAGAGGTTTTTTTCTTAAACGTTAGGCATGCAGTCATGGGACTGCCTCTTGCTGCAGGAGAGCACAACCAGACAAGTGGGTAAGTGTACACTACATATTATTTAAACTAACAGAGCTTATAGAGGGAAAAGATGCAGTTTGCTGGATAGCTTCTGCCTCAAGTCAGCAAGACTTCCTAACTCAAGTTCTCACTGCTTATTCCTTTTATTGCTACAGAGTCTTTTCAGGTGGTTTATTAAGTGATTGCTTTGAGGGCTCGGCAGTAAACATTGGGCTTTGTTTCAAGCTCCTGGGAAAATTCAGTGGTAGGTACGTAGGTTGTCAGCCAGAAAAAGTTGTAGATTCAGTCCCCTGTTAGAGTAATGGCAGTGTTCTGTAACTAGAATGAGTAACCTTCTTGTATTCTGGAGAGAGAGGGTGATCTGTGGATTGCGTCTTTTGCTGGTTTATAGCTCTTAATCTACATGAAAGAATTGGCAGTCCAGCCTATTCATGTAAATTCATCTTAATCCAAGTAAAACTTTTTATTTCTCCTCTTCTTTTCCATAGTCCACCAGACTTACTCCTCAACTAAACCTTTAATTGCATTTAAAAGATTCCTTTTAGAAAGTTTCCTTGACTTTTCCCAAAATTACACTCAATTTCTTTCAGAAATAATTTCCAGTGTGAAAGTGTTTCAAGTGAGCTGTTTGTTCAAGTGGAAAAGTTTTGTACTCTCTTATTTAATAGAGGAAAACATATTAAAGAAGTTATAACACTTGAGCCTCTGTAGCTCCTGTTGTCACTTAAACCACCTGCCATAAGGGATAACTGAAGTATGCACAATTCAGCATTTATCTTTTTTGATTAGCAGATCTATCCTGAATTTTGTTGTGCCTGGCCCTATGGAAGTGAAGCTGTTTGCCCTTCCTTCTCAATTCTGGCTACCTAATTATCTCTCTAGGGTTGGGAAAAAAACCAGCCAAAACAGGCAAATGGTTTATCCTTGGGTTTGAAACCGGACTCCAGATATTCAGTCTCATTTATTGTCATCATTAAGGAATTCTGCTGACAGACAAAAGCATTTTGCTCATGAAATAAGAAGAATGGAGGGGAGAAGGGAAGACAAAATAAATAAGACTGAGGGATGTGCATGCGGCTTGGCAAGCTGAGCGAGGGGAGGGAGTGGGGTCAGAGTTCCCAACTTCACAGTGGATTGACTGATTTTCTCAGTTTGACTGATTTGCACTGTGACTCAAAGTACCTTTGCTCTTCAGTTTGCCCATCTGTAAGATTATGTTACCTGATTTAATAAAGGGTTCTGCAGACGATTTGTAAAATGCTTTGGGAAATTTGAATGAAAAGGTTTCTATGTAGACAGGTACAGATATAGAAATACTTGTAGACGTGCACCTCAGCGCAGTGCAGGTACAGAGCACAGTGTTACTGCCACAGTGGCAAAGATGAAATCCTTTGGGACCTGTTAAGTAGTTCCTCGAGTCTTTTCATACATTTGCTGTATGTTACTTTGGCTTGGCAACAAATGTGGGGCCATATGCAGCTTAGTACATGGAAAGAGGGAGAAGTGTGGGGAGAAATGGTCATTCGTTGGGGTTTTTTAATTCCTTTTGTGCTCTTACCCTGTCATTAGAACCAAACTCCGTTCTTTCTCTCCTATGAGTAAATAGAGCCCTATTTACTCAGTGTTAAGCCACTTTCATTTTAAAATGAAAGAATTTCAATACCCAGGAATTACATCCTGAGGGGAAATAGAAGGTTTTTCCAAACATGCTGTTCCTTGAAGATGAGCAATGGGTAGATGGCTTGCTGGTCAGCTTCAGGATGGCACTTTTTAGATGGTTACAGCAGCTCTTCTCTGAACACTTGCTTCTCCTATGGCTCATCAGTTCCATTTGAAAATCACTCAATTTTTAAACTACTTAACGTCTCTGTCTTAACAACTCTTAAATGATCAGCAAAAAATAACACCAACCTGCTTCTGAATGTCTGTAGTTTGCTTGAGCATGAGGAGTCAGTTGGCAAAGTGAACAGGGACAGATTGCAAGTCTTCTTCCACAGAACTACTTCAAGTTTTCAGAACTCTCTACCCAAAGAAAACAGGATTATTGGGACTTTATTCCATAAGGACCAGCCATAAAACAAGGCTTAAAAGAGGCACTTTTCTGTTGACTGCACAAGGAACTAACTGCACTTTGCCAATGCCATTATGTGAATGTGATCCTCATGCCCATTTGCAGTGATGCTGTGAGCAAACCATACCATGGTTTATTTCTAAGTAATTAAAGTCATATTTAGGAATAAGTAATTTATTTAGGAATAAGTAATTTATACACCAGAATGCTTTATTTATTTATTTAAAGTCACCGAGATGGGCATTTCATGCTGAGCTCTGCTACCTCTGTATGCAACTTATTATCCCCAAACTGATCTCTGAATTCAAGCATCTGTGACGTTGATGTTACTGCATTTTATAATTGGTACTTGATAGTTTAAGTGGATAATCAGCTAAGACATAAATGCAGCTTACCAGGAAACAATTGAAAATTTAGGATAATAAGGCTGATTAGACACTGTATTATGCCAGTCTCATGCTAAGATAATTCTACTGAGTTGAAGTTGTACAAATAATGCTGTAAAATACACTGTGGTCAGGCAGATGCCCTTCACATATGCTTGACTGCTTATCTTTGAGCAGACACAGCCTGAAAGGCAGTAAGCTCCTGTCAGTGAGAAAGACATTGCTTTGCTGCCATCTTTGCTACTTCTTGCATGGGGAAGTTTGAAAACCGGTTAGTAACATCTCAAAGCAGCCGTCATTTCAAATACTTTTCTCCTGTTTTCTAGGCTCTTCTTTTAGATTAAAACATGAAGGCAGAAGCATTTTGTCTGGCACCACACAAACCTGGTGGCTTTTAGCGTTCTTTGGGAATTCTTGTTTGGTTTTTCTGGTGGACAAGCACAAGACTGGCAGCGTGCAAGGCTTTCAGGCTTTTAATTCAGGGCCCAAGCAGTGGAAGGAACCATGATTCCACTTGAGCTGTTGGGTAAAGGTGAACAAATAAAGCTTTAAATTTCCTTCATGTCTCCCAGGTACAAGGCTTCCATGGGGACTGATTTAGTCTATAGCACAAAAGATAACAGCCTTATTGCCTGGATGTCAGAGGGAGGTGAGACAGCCTGCTGTGGAAGACATTGTTGCTGGATACAGTTTCTCATGGGGTTATTTGTAGCACAGTAAGGAGATCGCTCACTCCTCTGTCTTGAAGGCTCATTCTTGCCCTGTTTTCCCTGGTGTGGGGATGGAGAGCAAATGGAGAGAATTTGGTGATGTTAATACAAGTATTTTTTAGTGTATGCTTCCCTGATACCAGGAAGTACTTCTACTAAGAGGGCTGACCTGACAGTATCTTGTGCTGTTTTGAGAGTCACATAACCTGAATCGTTTGGATCCATTTGTCAGATTCCTCTGTGTTTATTAGGCTCATGAAATCCATGCACTCTGATGCTCTCCCCAAAAGTGCTGGCCAAGCCTCCAAGTGCCTATTTGGCATGTCCTTGGCAACTTCAGTATCATAGAGCAGCAGCTGGAGCTGTATGTTCAGTGGTCATGTGGTGGTTGGTTGGGGTTTGTTAGACATATGCTGTGTGTTCAGGACTGTTTAAAGAATTAATTTCCATGGGCTATGCAACTGAAGTGACACTAGTGGTCTTCAGTCTGTGCTCATTACTCTGCCATGCTTAAGCACAACAAACCATTCATCTTATTCCCAGTTTATTTTTCCTCCCAAAAATTCATCGTGGGAAAAAACCCCCATAAAAATAACAGAACAGCTTCCATGACTGTTTGGAAGGGAAAGAATGAATCAATTTCCTTAGCCTGCCTGTTCTAGGCTCAGCCTGGCAGAAGCCAGTCTGTCTGGTTCACAGCCCGCAGTGAGCCACAGTGCAGGCTTCTCTTACCCAGGAAAGACACTGGGATGGGTGGGTGGGAGCTTTTCTGAGATAAAGGGAGAGGGGAAAGAAAATTACTGTTCAGGAAACAGACTACCAGTGAAATTATTCCTTTTTTAAGCAATTTGGTGGAATGATTGCTTTTTGAAGTAACATTCCCAAATGTCTTCTTTAGCTATTGATTATATATTTGGTTATTCTTCTAACTCTTTACGACAGACTATCTCTTCCATGATGGTACTTTTTTTTTCCCTCTACAATGATGGTATTTTCATTTTGTCCCTTCTGTTCAAGCAAAGGAAGCTTCACTTTTTGCTTTCCTTTCTTCAGGAAGACTGAGAAACTGATTTCTGTTAATTACCAACATTCAACTGCTGATTTCTGTTAATTACCAACATTCAGGTACCAACTGCTATTGCTGCCTGGGCTATACATTAACTTTTTAGTAGATAACTTTTTCTTCCCCGTG
>JAWWEV010000083.1:42736265-42787041 GCA_035583235.1 Hafferia zeledoni
ATGATCTCAGCTTTGGTAATGAACAAATCACTTGAAATTCTGGGCCTTTGCTTTGTTTCTTCAGAGGAATTACACTAAGCTTATTGTTAAATAGCCATTTCCAATGTGGTCAGCCAAAGACAGTGTTAAAGGAAGGAAGTTTGGTTGAGAGAAGCCAAATTGGCTTTCTCAAGCAGTCAGAAGGAATAGGATTTTTTTGATTAATTTGGCACCTTTTACATCCTTATTCTTGCAAAACTGGCAATAGTGTGTGAATAGTGTTTCTCTGGAAAAAAAAAAATAGTATTTTATTTGCACCCTGGCAGGAATGGAGGGATCTGTATGCTGGTTAAAATAAAAACCAAAGAAAACTGTTTGGATTGGGTTGGTGCCTGAGAAAGTCCAGCATTCAGAGCAAGCTATGTATTACTTCATCTTAAAAATGCCCCAGTTGTTGAAAATGCATCTTACCTAGTAGATAGGATTCATTTAGGGATGTCAGCTGAAGATGCATGCTATCATGGGATGGCAAGTTACATGTACATTTTGTGGAAGGAAGCCTGATTTGGTTAGGAAAATTAATTATAAATTCCAGGCACACTCATGGCTGGAGTTTTGATCTGGTAACCTACTGAATTTAGTCAGAATTTAGTCTTAGGTGGGATGAGCGGTAGATCAGACTACGTAATCTTTCCAGCTAGATGGATGAGCACTTTCTCTAGGAATAACATCTGACTTTTTTCTTTTCAAAGTGGTTAATGTTCTTCAAGGTCTCTTCCTCAACCTTTACATGCGAAGTATAAACAATGAGGGATGAATGTGGAACTCCTCCATGTCAGCCAGTAAGAAGCAGCGTGTCTCTAGATGGATGCTGAGCCCTCTCTGGCTCTCATTGCCCGCACACACTGTCCAGCAGTTCTACTTGCTCCTGGGTGTGTTCAGCAGGCAGCACTTGGGAATGTTTAATTTATGGGGCAGGTCCTGCACAGTTGGTGTGGCCACCTACATTTGTCAAATGCATTGTAGTTATGAGCTAGTCCTCTGACCAGGGCTGTATAATGTGCAGAAATTCCATACATAATATATTTTGGTGTTTTTTTTTCCTTTGTACAGTTCCTCAAGCAGTGAGAAAAGGACACAAAGAGGAAAACAAGGTAGTCTTAATTTAAGTCATCTGTTTTGATAGGCTTGGAAATCAAAGAAAGGCTGATAATCTTCAGGCTTCTGAGGTCCTCTACAAAAAATTGCAGTCATGCTGGCTGCAGGCCCTGTCCTTTCCTTGTCCTGCATGGGCTATGCAGTTCATAAATAGGATCACGTTCTCCCTTGCTGACTTTTGTGCAAGGTTGGTGTGGGTTCATTTGGAAAACTGAAGATAAAAACCAGATGTAGAAAATAGAATTATATGTTCTCACCTGTTTTTTTCTGAGGAAAAGCAAGTTGTTTACTGACCTTTCCTTGCTTTAATGATCTCTGTGTTCCACCACTTATTCCAGGAAGCTTTGCTTATCTGCTGGTACCGCTGACTAGAGATCATTATCCTGGTCTAGGTGACAAAGAATTGTTTATTTGCCCCTTAAGCAGCTGCAGTGTTGTAGTGTATCCTTTGAGGATGAGAAGAGCACATGATGGACACTAATGGGAAGCCTTAAACAACTGAGCAATATCTGCCTTGAATTATAACCTTGTGCTGTGCTCCACACAAGATCTGTAAGATTAAGGCAGACACTCTCACTGAGAGCTAGGACAGAGTTTCAGAGACTGTAAAAAAAAAGCATTGTCAGTCCTTGAAATGCCTCACTGAGGGATGAATGGTAGATGTGCCACTCAACTGCATCTACCCAAATAAGAGGAAAAAGTTTTGATGTGCTGTTGGGGAATTCTCAGCTGTGTTATGTTAGTTCTGCATGAATTGTAGATTCTTGTGAATTTAAGAGAGAGCTAAGCCTCAAGACGTGAACAGGCTGATCTTTCATTTCTGGAGTTCTGCAAAGACTGCTTTGTAGATCATTTTTTTTTGATACCTATGAACTTTAAAAGCCACTCTACGCAGATCAGTGGGTAAAATGAAAACCAAATACCAGAAGTACAGACAGTGAAAACCATTATCTCACCATGAGGTGTAAAAAAGAAACACCAATGAGAATAGCAGCTTAGTAAAAAAAAAATTGACAAATGGTTACTTTTCCTCCTTGGATTTTTCTGGAGTTGGAAGGCTGTGAATAGGGTATCAGCAGGGTAGAAACCAAGCATCAATTTTAGTGGGACATTCATGACAGCAATGATTGTCACATTAGGGGAGACAGAGCAGAGGCAACAGCCTGATGGAGAATTAACTTGTCATTCTCCTAAGGCAGCATCTGAGATGGAGGAACTAGAAGAAATGCCAGTTGTATACACAAGGTGCATGCTTGTAGGGAGCAATGCAGTTATGTCTGTCATTTCCCTTTACAGTGCTGCCTGACAGACTTCTCTCAGGAGTAGTATGTTGGCCTGCAGCAGAGGAAGGATTGCTGGATCTTGATCACTTTGAGTGGTTTCTCCAGGAGACACCAGTTCAGTGTCAAGATCCTGTGTCTTTTGTGTATCCTCTTGAAAGGATTCACTGCCCCTGCCCTCCCTTTCCTTTTTAGACATACAGAAATCCATGATGAAACATAAATTTAGACTACTGTCCTGTGCCAAAAATCTGTTAAGTGTTTTTTAACGCAGCTACAATGATTTTGGCCATGTGTTTCTTTTCCTTAACCTGCCTGCAAGTCATGTTTATGCTTTAGTTTGGCCATGTCTGTGAAACCCCTCTTCAGTTGTGTTTTTGGTTTATGTCTGAAGATTAAAAGCTTTTTAGTCTTGGTCCTTCATAGAGGCACCTTCAGTAAAGATACCCACTTGGTACATAAAGTACAAGGCTAAGGAAAGGAGGAATTGTAAGCAAAGAGTTGTTTGCTTGACTTCTTGCTCCATGTTATTTGGATGCAGTGATTTTTACATGAATGCAGCTAGTGCTGGTTGCTCACAGAGACAGGTGTAGCAGTGGGTATTCCCTTACAGGACTGTTTTGGTGATTTATCATATGCATCTCTTACCATATAGGGAAAAAGGTATTTATTTGAAATAACTCATCCATGACAGATTTACTAACCCAGGTATCTGAAATGCAGGTCTCACTTTGGTGGAAATTCCACGATTAGAGGCTCATGTATTCCTTTACACAAAAAGCTCTTCATTGCTCTGTGTGTCTCATCTCAGTATGAAGTGTTGACCTAAAACTTGCTTGTGTTTGTCTGTGTATATGCTGGCAGCAGAGTTGCTGGTGCTGCTGCTGCACAAGTAACAAAAGCTTCCAATTACCATCTGTCATGTCATACTTATAATTTTCCAGATCCAACCGCGGCCCTCCTGGTGCGATTGACTCCGAATCACAATTGACATTAATAGCTACTTTCAAAAGTAAGAAACTAGGCTATATTTCTGACACGATGAGCATGTTTGATTGATACTGAACTCATTACAATAATTTAGTCAAGTCCTGGTACAGTGACATTTAGGACAGTTTAGTTTCACATGCATGTACAACTATGTTGCCATTCCAACAGGCTCATTGTAAGCTGGAGAAAAGCAGACTTTCCAATTACCTTTACTTTTTTCATTCATACCTGGTTGCTTTTTATTTATTATACAGTAAGGAGTTATGAGAGGTAGTTATGCTTAGTTATTAGGCAAAAATTTTTGATGCAACTTTGAAGCCAAGCTAGAAGTAAAATATTTTTGCCAAAAAGGGAAAAAAGAAAAGGCAAGCAGACTTGTGTGAACTAAGTTGGCAGAAGTAAATATTGCAGTAGTTTTAGTTGCATTGATTACAAGAAAAAGAAGAGATAGCTGTGGATGAAGTCCGAAGGACAACAGCTGTGGCCTGAAAAATCAATATATTAAAATAAATGGTGTGAAACACTGGCTGTAGTTGAAAAGCATGTTCTGGTGAGAAAATCTTTACTAGTAGGTCTTGCACTTAAGAACTGTGTTCTTGTATTTAGTAGTTTTTCTGCTTCTCTATATTTTTAATAATTTATAAACAAACTAAAATGAAATTTTGAAGGTTTTTTCTTTTGTGGCTTAATTCTAGACTTTACAGCACTTAAAACACAGGATAACCTCAAGGTTAAGTGACAACACAGTAGCATCTAAGTCTGACGTCAACATTGGCCCTACTATTTCTGTGCAATGTTAAGGAGTTTTTGATGATTATGAGCCTGTTTCTGGGCTGTTTAATAAAGTTTCCTTCCAGTACTCTGTCTCCTTTTTCAAGGTTGTGAGTTTGAAGGGCTGGGCTGGCACCAAATTAAACAGGACTCTCATCTCTGCTCTGTGAGACATGGATTGAGTAATAATAAGTAGCAAAGACTAGATGAGCTCAGAAATTCTGCATAGATAAATAACGGGATAAAAATAAAGTTTATGCACTCAGGGGCAATTTTGACATTAAGCCAAGTGTCATAATTTTGAAAGAAACTCTTTACAAATATGTAGGATTATTTAATGGTTTGTGAAAACAGCAAGCCATGAAAGGCATGAGTTCTTATAGGACTTTATAGCAACATGTTCCATGAGTGGAATGGATATATTCTCATTGTATCCAGTGCAACTTGTAAAATAAGGCAGAACTTTAAATGGGCATTTGTCATTTCAGCCTCTGTGAAAAGATGGGATAGAAGATACTTATCCTGCAGGCCTTGGGAGAACCACTAATGACAAACACTGAAGGTGTTCTGGCAAAATTATGCGTATGGCTGTGAGAAGACGAAGTCACATTTGAATTAGTACATTGGAGTATGGTGCCTGTGAGCAGATAGCAGCCCTCAGGATGCACAGCCAAGCGTTTGTGTGTGTCAAAGACATTTTTGTTCCTGTAAGCAGCACATGAACACCTTTTTGGGCAGTTGCTGAATATTCTTGAGAAAACGTGGTCTTTCAGTTGCTAACCTAATGGACTGACATTGTATTTTCATTAAAACAAATAAACTTGAATTGATTTTGCATGAATGTCACAGGAGTGTAACCTATGTCCAGGCCTATCAAATTTTGCCCTTTTCATCTTTTTCTAGACTGTGCTTAGAAAAAAACAAAGAAAAAATATAACAGAGTGTTTCTTGGCATGAACTTGAAGTGTCTTCTGAAGCAAACTTCCTTTTCTGAGCTGACTTAGCAGAGTGCTCTGTCTCTTCTGTGGCTTTCATGCTCTGAATGCAAGTTTGAAATGCAAAGAAGGTGTCTGTTCTCATACCACCGGACAGGAGCAGTGAAAGGAGTGGAGGCCTTCTCACCTTCAGCATAACTCAGTGTTCCCACTTCTTGGAGAGAGACTATTGGAAGACAAGTCCTCAGTTTGGAAATGACTAATGATTTGTCTTTGACTAGTTTGGATTTCAGATCCATGCCCAGGTGAGACATCTGATCAGGATATAACAAGAGGATCATATTTTGATGGGAAAAAAAAAAAAAAAAGTAGGGATAGCAACTTTTAAGCCTTTCTGTACATAATAGAGAATACTTTTTCAAGTACATGAGTAAATGTTTTCTGTGAAATTTGTAATGACCATAATGGGTTTTTTTATGATCCTACATATTAAAAAGCTGGCATGCAAGATGCACAGGAAGGCAGATAAATTCGATCAAAGTTGGGTTTCTTTTATTTCAAAAAACCCCAAATCTCACTTAAATATATTAAACTTAGTTAGCATTGTCCTTGCCAGCTGTGTGGTGTGTTGAGGAAGGCTCGTGTAATTGTTTCCACAAGGAAAACAGAGTTTAATTACTAGTTGAAAGTTCCCTACTCCAGAACATGCCCATGCTGGTATGAGTAGGCTTGTGGTGGTAGCCCATTAGTCATGGAGCTCACAGTCTGCAGATCCCTGGGTATCACTGAGCCACTTCCTAAATGTTCTACAGCAGAGGTAAAAGTAAAGTTAGTTTGCTTCAGGAGGCTTAAAATTGATTGAAACACAGACCTACCTCCATTGGAAAACACCTGGGGGAGGTCTGCAAGTGGAGAAAGATTGAAAATCACTGCACTACACAATTATGTATGTATGGTTATTACAAGGAGCTAATCTAACTCCAGATAAAAGTTCTCAGTGTAGGTTGCTTTAACAATTGGCTTCCTTTATATACTGGAAAAGAAAGGGCTGTTCTTTGGATTTCTACAGACGAAGTACATTTAAGCCTTAAAGAACGTTTGCCCCATCTGGTGGGACAAAAAGAGCAGATTGCTAATGAGAGCTCTCATTCATGTCTGATCTGTTTTGAACTATTTTAGCCAACAGACAGAATGCTTTTATGGTCAGTCATCAACTAACAAGACTTTTAAATCAATTATTTAGATATCAAATGCTACCTTGGCACAATTGTTACCTTCTAGCAATGCCTTTCTAAGTAGATTGTACTCCAGAGAGAAATCAAAGTGTCTTTCTGCTGTTAGTGTGATTTATGCTTCAAGTGTTGTGCATAACTTGAGCTATAATATTTGCATACTTAATTCTAACTGTTTAGAAGTAAAGCTTTGTCATTTTAGTTCCTTTTGCTTACACAATCGGTGACGTGGTTAACATAGACCAAGTTCTAATGGATGGGGGTAGATGCTGAAATATGGATGCTTTCATGGGCAGACTTTACACAATTGACATGAGTTTCATGCATAAATTTATGTTTACATTTTAAATGTTTACTTTTGTCTAGAGATGGAGGTGATCACATGTATAAATATTTGTAGACTGTTTCCTTAAGTGACTGTTTGGTACTAAACTGTAAGGCTAGACTAGAAATAAATAGCCTAGATTTTTTAGAAAAGATATTGAATAATTTGTTGGTTTACCTTGGCTTCAATGTATATGAGGAACCTCTTGTCATTTTTTAGCACATGCATATTGATGTTCTGGGATGATTTTTTTAAAATTAGATTATTTTACATTCACATTTGAGTCTGAATTAAGACTATTTGTGAGCTCTGGCTTTTCTCAATGTCCTTTTAAAGAAATAGGTTGCTATAACATCAAGGGATGCTGGTCCTATAAACTCTGTATATTGCATGTATGAAGAATTCAGAGTACTAGAAGGATTTTTGCAAGTTCTTCTATGTCTTCACTCAGCTGCCTTCTGTTAGAGAACAAGCTTGTGGTGAGAGAGGAGACACTGTAATTACTACAGATCTCACTCTTAATTATCCACATGGTTATACGTTTCTTTGCTTACTGAAGACCATTTTCTTAGCCCTGGGCAGCGAGGAGAAAATGTTGTCTGCAACATCTCTTGTTTTCCCATACATTTTTCTAACATCACAAGATACTATCCTTCTGAGAACATGAGACAGCAAGGGATTCCAAACATATCCTCCTAAAATTAAGTCTTCCATTTCAAATTTTCACTGAAGACTCTCCGCTGGGAAAGGAGTGCTCTAGAAATAGTTGCTCCAGGAGCAGCACCTTCTACATTTTAATCAATAACCAAGTACAAAGTCACAGAATCATATAAATTGGGAATAGAAGGGATTTCTGGAGGTCACCTGGTCTAGCCTCCAGATCAAAGGTTAACTGTGGATTTGCCTTCCTGAATCTTGCAAACCTCCAAAGGTGGAGCTTTTCTAACTTCTCTGAGCAAAGCAGCTCTCCAGCATTGTCATTTTGCTCTCAGGCAGGAGGCTCAGCTGGTGTTTCAGGAGCACACAGTTCTAGGCAGAAGAAGGAGGAATTAATCCCTTACACTGTAAGACCTATACTGTAAATCAAAACACTTTCCATAAGTAGGTGTGCTGAAGAAAATGTAAAGGGAAAGTTCCATGCTGGTTTACTTTAATCACTTCGAAGCTCAGCAGAGGAATTTGAAAATCAGTGATAGAGACATGACTGTTCTAGAAATAGCAGAATTTCTTCTCCTCAGTTTGCTGATCATGTTGTGAGGAATCTGAAGCAGCAATCTGAGGAAACTGGAGCTAAGGCAATGTTTTATCAGCAAAACAGTTATGGATTTGTGGTTAGCAGGGTATTGACCATGTATTTTAGTGCATTTGGCAGTTTTATCCTTTAATCTGCTTGTAAATCCTTTTCACTGGCTTGCAAGATAGGCTTTCTCAAAATATGTAAACTGCAGAGGGGATTGTGTATAATGGTACACTGAGGTGAGCATCTCTCATGGTTAATATGATGCCATTTTTTCATCTTAGGGCTATGGAAACAGTTTGATAAATAAGGTAATTATTGATTTAAATTAAAAAGGGCAAGAACAGAGTAGGTCAAGCTGGACAGAGCCCCATACCAAAGCAGTTGGTTTGAAAATGTATGCAAAAGTTGAAATGAATCACAATTAAATGTATATTGGAGCAAGGAAACGTAGTCAATGATAAGGCTTTCAGAAGTAATTCCTGATTTATTCTGGAAATAAGACTGACTACAGAGCAGTAAGTGGCAGAGATCCTTGGGTTTGCTGTGTGTACAAACTCACTGAGATTCTTTCAAACCATTTTCCACTGGAAATTTTGTGTACCTTTTGCAAGGAAATTTACCTAAGTCTTTGAATTTCAAGAACAAGCGATTGTTTTAAGGTGCAGCTCTGAGGTGATAGAATACACCTACAAATTGGCAGTATTTGTTAAAAAACCATCCAGGAAGATTTTGCATCTAGTTATTGGGAATTCACCTGCCTGGAGATGTGATGTGTGCCTGAGGGCAGCTCTTGCTCTGGGTGCTCCCTCCCTGCTGGGTCTGCCCATCCAGGCATGGACTTCTCCTTTGCAGGTTGCCATGGGCACTAAGCAGTTCAAACTGTGTTCTCACACTTTAATAGCAGCAAGTTCCTGTCCTTCCGGGGCTGGATAATAATAAAGTGACTGTGTAGAAATGGAGAGAGGACAAATGAAGTGCTGCTGAAAAGCTGTATGTGACATGCAATATGGAGGAATAAAACACTTCCAGGGCTTTCATTTGTGCTGCATTCTGTGAAATGGATGAGAAATGGTTTCTTTGTTCAGTCAAGATTTTTGTTATGAGGCAGCTAGGTCACCAAGGTTGACTTACAGTGAAAACAGGAGGAGAATATTGCTCAATCCTGATTGCCAGCCAGAAGCAGGAGAGAGTGAACAGCAGTTCATTTAAAGCTGAGAAATATAAAATGTCACAGAACACAAGGTCTCTGTTTTATGAGAAAACCTAGGTAGAGGGCTTTTTGTTCTCATTGTGAATAGGCATTGTACTTGGTTGTACATACAGTCATAGATATTTCAGGTCTTAAAGCTGCACTGATACCATTAGCAATGACCCTCCCTGCCAATCCATCCCAGCTGTGTAGAACTTTCATCCCTTTTTTGCATTGAAAAGTAATGACTGAGAAATGTTTCCTCTCTTTCTTCCTTCCTTCTAATGGGTTAAATTTTTTCTGTCTTTGTATAAATTAAATTGATAAAAATGGCTGAAACTCCTTGAAAAACTACATCATAGTTTTTTTCAGTTAAAGGAGTTTTTTTTATGACAGCACTTACGGTCTATTATGTAGTTAAGAATCCTACCATTCCCCTAAAGTAGATAAATAATATTCTCTCCATTTACAGCTAGCTAAACTGCAGCAAAGAGATAAAGTAGCTTATCAAAAGCAATACAGCATAATTTCCTAAGAGGAGTCTGGGACACACAAGTTCCTAATGACACTGGAGTGTATTTTTGAAAGACGGGGTGCTGGGTCCTGACATAATTATATGCACATGGAGTTTTCAGGTAGCCACACAAGTAAACAAGAATGCTGTTTGCTGTATTTCTTGACTGTTTTCTCATGCCAGTCATATGCTGATCATTTAATAGCACCATTTGCTATTAATTTTTGTTAGCTTGGGTTTTCTGAGTACGTTGTCAGTGATACACTGAAAGTGTCATAAATTGCTGGCAAGAGTCAAACTTCAGTAAACCACTTAGTGAGGCCTTTTCTTCATTGGATATAGATCCATCTATACTATGTACCAAAGAGTAGTTGGTACAGTAAATCAAACCTGTGATGGAATGGCATAAAACTCTTCTGAAATGGGATGAGATTCTTCAAAGGGTTAAAATAATAATTTTCTTTCCCTGATGGGACTGCTTTTAAATGTGTTTGTTTATGACTGTTCAGATTGTCTCCACTAATCATTGTTCAATGCATTGGTTTCTTTTCTCTTTTCCTATTTAAAAGTTACTTTGTTTTCTGCAAACAAGGCAAAATATTTTAAGCATAAAGAGCACTGTGGAGTATTGTCTGTGTTCAGAAAAAATACGGGAACAAATCTAAATAACTAAGTGCACAAATTTGGAAAAAGAAAACTACATAAATACATGTGCAGACGTAAGTAAAGTTACATACCTATGCATGCCTTTCCTAAGTCACTACAACTGCTCTTGATGCATATTGTTCATGATTGTATTTATGAATGTATCAACTCATGCACATCAACACTTACTTTGTTTTTCCCATATTGGGGGAAAAAATGGTGAGGGATGAGGTTGACATTGTAGGACAGGTCCAGAAAGAAAGAGGTACTTTTCTATGTTGAATGCTGGAAAAACAAAATATCGTCCTAGCTTGTAGTTTTTCCAAACCTTCTGAGTTGGAGCTGCAGGGATTAAGTCTCTACAGCCCTCTGACAAGAAAAAGGGGGTGACAGACATCACAGACCTTGGTAAGCACATCAGAAGACCTTGATCATGAACTATTAAAATTGCTTGGAGGTTGATATGCGGAGAGCATCCGGTTGTTTGTGTAGGTTCAGCTGGACAGCAGCTCAAGGTCAATTCATGTTCAGGACCAGGTGATTGAAAGTATTATACATCCCACATGGGCAGCTGCCTTGAACTCTTGATATAATAATGCATTATGTCTGGTCAGTGAAGATAGGAAGATGAGAGAGACACTGATTCTTGCTGCAAGTTTGCTTCTTGCATTAAAAGTTGGGCATGGAGTGTTGCTGTTGGTCCAAACAACTCACGAGTGACACTGCTAGCTAACCAAGACATGCATGATGTAGCAGACAGTGAAGCTTTTTATCTCCCACCTGCTCAGGACTGTGTGTTTTTTCATGGCCCCTAGAACAGGATAAATTGCACAGGGATGTAAGTGAAATTCTTCTGCCTCTCTAGCTTCTGATTACATGGTCAAAGTCACAGCTTAGTCATCTCTTAGCTATGTAATACGAGAAAGATTGAACACTGAAACTTAAAAAATCCATACTTCAATGTCACTTTTGTGACATCTGCTGCCCATCTGAGACTGTATTCAGTGGCTTGTAGAGTGAAATTCCGGTCTCATACACACAGATACTAAATCACTTTTCATTAAGCTGAGCAACCTCTGGAGCGGGAGAGAGGAGACTTTGAAGAGCATGTCATGGCTTCTTAAGAGTGTTGCTTTGAAATGGTGAAAGAATGTCTGCAGGCTGGCAGAATGACATTTCTTGGTGAAGCATTAACAGTTGGTCATGATCTCCCAGATGTACCTTAGGGGGTTTTTCAGCCTGGTCCCTGATTTTTGCACCTCTGAAAGATGGCACCCCTAGCCCTTGATGGCACACTTGTTTGTCTCCTCAGTCCTGACTCTGAGGGAAGACTGCCATCTGCTGTATCCCCCACATTATCTCCTGCATAATTTAGCTTTCCACCCAAATACTGGCTGATTCCAGTCCAGCTTCATTTATGGGATCTGACAGGACTGGAGGCCTCTCTGCCAATGCCTTCAGGTTAGATCACCTTGCAAGCAGCCATCAAAGTATTGAAAAGCAGCAGCTCAGCAAGGGCTCTTACCTTGCTGCACTGATTCCTTTCATACTGAAAGATGCATCTTTCCAGAGTTTGGTTGTCAGATGCATTTTTCCAGGGTTTGTCAACTTCAGCAGACTGCAGCTGTCTTCCATCAAAGAGAATTTCAGGCACTTGAGGATAATAGAAAGAAAGAGACAAGAATAACTTTCAGAAAACACCAAATTGGAACATGATTAAGAAGAAAAAACCCTCCATTCAGCTCATTGATTCCTCTCAATGGTTTCTTTCGGCTTTCATTTATATGCAGAAATACTATCAAGTGTAATAAGATTCATACTCTCCACAGTAGTAGCAGAAATTTTTAAAAGCACTGGCAGTATGCAATTTTCAACTGCTGCCTCCTCCCTAGACACCACTTCACCTTAATAGTTTGATAGTGTGGAAATCCCATAAGCACAACACTTGGATTTTTAAAAATTTTTTCTTATTTTTTGCATTTCAAGATGTGTGTTGTGATTAAGAGCCTACTCCAAGGCCCATGGAGAATCCTCTGCTGAACACAGTGGACTTTTCAATTGGGCTCCCTCATTTAAAGAAGAAAAGTGACGACAGCCCAAATTTATTTGAACCCCCATGGCTCAGTGCTCTTCCCTGGATGCCAGCGCAGTGGGGATGGGGCTATTTAGCTATGTAAAGTTGACAGGCCTGGAACATTCTTTGTCAGTCTCCTGGGACTTCTCTTGTGTGGTCAAGGAGGGCGTGTGCTGGAAGATGGTGAGGCAGCTGCCCAGCTGTAGGCACACAAGGATCACTAATAGCTTGGTGCCTGGTAAGTTTTTGGACATTCCTTCTCCAGAACCAAACAATCCAAAGGTGCCTGGTTAAAAGCCTCATTTCACTTGACATCTTTTGCATATCTGTCTAGAGGACTTCTGTCAGGCTTTCCTTCCTTAGCGGTTTTCCTTGGACTATCGCCTGTGCATAATCATTTCCAATGGTATCACCTCTTTCAACCAAGATCCTAAATACCATGCACTACAGGATGGAGCTAAGCACTGGAAGCTAAGCATTGAACATGTCAGAGCTTAAGCGGTGCATCCTTAGAATATTAAGGGCTCTGATTTTGTATTGCCTGTAACAAAAATGTTTGCAGATACTACAGCTGAAAAATAAGGTAAGCCCAAGTACTCCTTTGCTCTCCCAGAAACTGATGTTATTGTGAGCACTCAAGACCAAAGTGTTGTGTGTTTTCTTCAGTGATAAAGCAGCAAAGCTGCTTCTACTTGCAGATCATTTCCTTTGGATTTAGAAAGGGCAATACCTTCAGGCACCATAAGTGAGATAACCCATCACCATCAGAAGGCAGTGGAAAAAGCAAGGAACAAAGGCTAATGTAAATCTTTTGCTAGCTTGGCATTGCTTGGACATTGGAAGTCCACTGTCCCCCTGCTCACCTTCTACAGCATGAAGAGCAGAGGCCTCATCCTGCTCTGCACAAAGTAGTCAGTTGTGTCACTTACCACGAGGCTGTAGGAGCAATGAACTCCTCATGGAGCCTGAATGTGCTTTGTAAAAGATGAAAATAAATTTCCCCACGCTGTGTGCAAAGTATTAGCCAAAAAAAACCCCAAACAACTAATGAGCTAATGTGTGTGTTTTATTCCTCCTGAAGCAAATATGAATATGGATCAAAATTTGTTTATGCTGGACAAAGAATTTACATAACTTTAATAGGGCTTTTTATTAGTTTGTGACAAATAATGAAATGCCAATATATTCATCATTCTAAACCCATTAAAGCTGTCAGCTTTGCAAATGATTGATAAAATGCTCTGATTTAGACTTACTACAACCACTGCTCCATGTATAAGGCACAGCATTCTCACCAGTTTCTCATCAGGGATAAGTAATTGGCCAATTAAATCATGGGCCATGATATCTTGTAGAGTGGAGTGAAATCAGTGATAGTCTAGCTCTGAACAATTTGAATCTTAATGTGGGATAAATTAAGCTCTCTCCTTTGCAATTGCAGTCTCATGGAATCCTCTGGTTAGAATAACAAAAAACCTGAATTTGTCAATCAGGTAGGGTTTTAGATTCCTTTATTTTCAAAGACATGTTTCTGGACTGGGCTCCACCTCTGCATTGGTTACTGAAAAGGGATTACCGCCTTGGTTGGTAAAATAATGCCTTCCTTATTTATGGCTGAAGAAGGAAGCAGGTAAAGTTATGTCAGTATGAGGACTGCAGGGCTTGATTTTGAAGCTTTCACAGATTACTTTCCCTCAATTATTTTGTCTTCTCACTGGCAAAAGTTGAACTAATATTAGTATTCCGGTAGTGTCTACAGGTTTTGAGCTGTACCAGAGCCCTGTTGTATCACAGATACTGTATAAACTCATAGTGGGGAGAAGTCCCAGTCGTGCAGAGACTGTGGTGCATACAGGCAAGATGATGGGTAGCAAAAAGGAAATGGTATCTCTCTTCTTCAGATGGTGTTTTGCTGTTCACTTGGGATAACAAAACAGTAACACTCTTTTCAGAAGTGTGCAGAAATCAAGCATTTTGCCAAATGTCAAAAAGAGGATTTCTGTTAGAGCAGGGAGCGAGCCTCGGTTTCCTGAATCCCAGTACACTACTCTGATAAAAAGAGAATCCTCCTGCTTTGTGATTTCTAAACAAAAATCAAACTGGAAGCTAAGTAGCATTCTTCTGGTAGATGAGAAAAAGCACTGTGCCGAGGGAGTGAGGTGCAAAAAGTAAACAGAGATCATAAAAATAAATTATTCTCCCCTCTTATTAATTTATAGATGTCTTAGCAATACTGCTAAAAATGTAAGAGTTGCTTCTATTTTGACTCAGAGCACTACCTAATGCTTGAAATATCTCTTTTTAGCACTCAAGGTTAGTCTCAATGCTTGCATAAGAAGGAACAAAACAGGTGAAGTGTGTGTTTAAGTTCCTAGTAACAAAAGTTGTGTACGTGATCAAGGTTTGGTGTTTACACTCCTAATCACATTTCTGCATTCCTGTGCTGGCAGTGACTGTTCCCTAACTCAGAATTGAATAATTTTAGCCACGTATCTCCCTGAAGTATGCAACAAAGTCAAGTGCTGTTTTTTAATTGAGCCCATGTCCAGTTTTTTTTCCCCTGCAGAGGCAGAGACTCCCACAGGGGACTTAGAAAAGCACAGTTAAATCCTTAAGTTCCCTTAAAAACCCACAGAATTATAGACTCATTTAAGTGGGGAAAGACCTTTAAGATGATCAAGCCTAAACCATAAAAAAGCCCCACCTTTTTGAAGAAGCCTCGCTCAATTTGAAGAAGTTGATAAAACATGGCTTATCTATTCCTAACCCACCCTTTTGTTTCCAGTCAGACAGCACATTTGCAGAACAGTAGTAGCACCGTGGAAAGTCCTGCCTTGGACTACTCTCTCCACTTTTCTCTACTGAATCCATGGAGCTGCACCCAGCTTCCAGGAGTGAGGAATTTGGCAGTTGCAGGGGCAAAAGAGGAGGGCAGTAATATTGCTGCTGCTTCATGGGAGAGATTTCCTCATGACATAAGCAAAATAACAGCCCTGATTGTGAAGTCTTCCCAGCCCAGCATGGAAAAATGAGTTGTACATTTCATTTTGGTGCTCTGTGAACTTTTTGTAGGTGGATCATGTGTTCATACATTGAGGGAGGAACAGACTTGGCTTTTCACACCACATCAGAAGAACTTGATTGCTTTTTTTGGAGGGAATGTGCCCAGACACCATCAGGGGATAAGTAGTAACCAGCTGGTGAGAGTTATTTAGAACAGAGGCACATTGGGCGATTAAGTTTTGACTGTTGCACTGATGGCCTTCAGCCTCGTTGCCTTAATGGGGCAAACTTGGCAGCTGAGAGGAGGAGGAACACCTGTCTGTTGGCTTCCCCAGCTCTGGCTTGAGCATCGTCTCATTTGAAACACTGGACATCTGCTGCTAGACGTTGCCTTTTTGAGCACTTCCATACCTTTTCAAATAGTTGCATGTGATATAAATGCAAAATTCTGCTGGGGCAGGGTGGGTGTCAGGAATTAAAAACTGAGGCTGAATACCTTTGCCTCTGGAGTGATCAGTGCAGAAGAGTAGTGCAATGGGTCTCAGCTGTGATGCATGCTAGGCTTGTGCAGACTCTGAAAACAAGATGTAAAAAGCACCTGCATTTAATCAGTCTGGGGGGAGTTGTCCCTGAGCTTTATCAGGACTTCTGATCACCTGCTGGTGCCTAACAATAACCACAGAGGCACTGGGAGCTGTTATGTCAATGGTAAGATATAATGCTGTTACTAATTTAATGCTCTTTAGATGGTTTAATTTGGAAATTGAGATTTAGTCAAGTGTCATGCTTACTGTCCAAATTCCTAAATTAAACATGAGTTGCTTGGAAGCTTCTCCAGAACTGCTGTTTGCTGTATCAGCCCCACAATCACTTTTGTTGGTTGTAGGAGCAACCATTTTGCAACTAGCTAATTTGGCCCTTAGTACAGGAGATGGAATAGCTGCCTTGAGACATTCTGAGCCCATTTTCTGTAAGAACCTGTGATTTTTAATAACATCATCAAAGTAATTTTGGTGGAGGCTGAGCAGGAGTGCAATAAAAACTCATGAAAGAAAGGGTAATTCCTGTTCTCATTAAGGCTTTTATTTTGTCTCTGTATCTTGGTTATCTGTCTGCCTAATGATTGTCATCTCAATATGTGAGTATTCACATTTGTCTGCTTTTACAAGAAATTAGTCACCTAGGTTGGGTGTCTTTGTTGCATAAAAGCATCTACAAAGGTCTAAGTGTCAACACCAGGGGTTTGTTCTGCTGGTTAAAATCATACCGTGGGATTCAATTCTGCAAACACTGTGCTGTCTAAAGTTTCTTGTAATAGCTTTGTGAGAAGGGGAAAGACCCGACTTAGAATGTAAATATGTACGATGATTTGTTAACAGATGAAGCTCTGGAGCAACTTTTTCATTCGATACTGGAGGTTTTGGCATAGTGTTGTGTGTGTGTGAGTGCTACAGCATTGCATTCTGGTTCCTTGTTAACAGCAGGGCTTGTGTGAGTTGAGCGTTGCTGAAAAGCTTGTCCTGCTTTTGCGTGTGAATGGCTCACAACAGAAACACAGGTCCATCTGGTTTCTATCGCCTTCCCTCCACGCTGGCACTTTGCAGTGGCATTGAGGGTGGGCTGTGAGACAGTAGCTGTTCTGGATTAGAGTACAAATGCCATGTGTCTCCCCAGGTTGTCCTCTGAAGAGCTGAAGTATTTGGAGCAAGGGCTTTGCATGAGCCTGTTACTGCATAACTGCCTGTGTTATCAGACCAATTTTCAAAACTCAGTGGTTTCTGGTCTTTTGTAAATCCAGAATAAAGGAAACAGTTTTATTTCATGCTTTCCTTAAACTAATTGAAAGCATAATTTAGTCCCTAATGAAGAATATAAAAAATGAAATGGTCATTAAGTTCAGTCCCTTAAAATAACAAGTGATAACTGTACTAAGTCTGGGAGGGCTTACTGAAACAAACTCTGCTGCTCTCCCTTCCCAGGATCACAGACAAATGCAAAGCCCTTTGTTCCATAAATAGACTTAATCAATACCATAAGTATTTAAATTTTTATTGCATTTATGATTGTCTTCCAGCTGTTCTTAATAAAACCAGCTGTGTATAGTTCACTGATTCTGTTTTTGGAGTTACTGGCAGAAAGGGAGTAACAAATGTGTTGTGTTAGGGCAGGTTGGTTTTATAATATGCATCTAAATTTTGGCCTGACCCACATACTCTATTACACTGAGAGCACCAAGACCTGTCTCCCACATCTATTCAAAGATCACAGTGGTGCCAAAAAACATGCATTCTGGTCAGCATAAAAAGAAGTGAATCTTCATTCTAATGCTCCAGGAAGGTACTGGGAATGCTTAGTTGAGGCAGTCATAGCATTTGGTATTGATGGGACTCTTGGCCTTTGTAGATCTATTGCATCAGGATGTGACTGAAAACGTTTTAGACTAGGCCAGTAAAAGCATTTGTGTTTGGGTGTAAGATGTGACTTTTCTGGGTTCAGAAGAACTGGTGAACAGCTTCAAAAGCCAGCAGACAGCTGCTGTTTACCTTTTCCTCACTCACTTTGTCATTTCATTTTTAATCTGTGACTTTAATTTTGTTTCAGCCTCCTTTTCACTCCGGCTTGTCACTACATGGAGCAGGAAAGAAGGGAAAGCAGGAGGGAGAAAGGGATAGGAAAAGGAGCTGGCAGTATGGTCAAAACCAGATGGTATAAGAGTATATTTGGGGAGTGATATCTGGCTTCTGAGAATATTTTATACCCTTGTGATTTTTTTTTTTTGTGAGATAAGAGTCTGCAATTAATATTGCTTAGTCACAAATGTGTAAAGCTAAAATATGTTCCTCCTGTTGCTACAGAAAGCGGTGTCCCAACAAAAGTGTGAAGCAACATGTCACAAAAGCAAAGTGACATACTGAGTCCTGAGCAAGACTTTCCTTTTTTTCCTGAAGGGTAATGAAATCTGAAAAACAGGGAAAGCTGTTTTGGTTTAATATTTTTTGCTTTAATGCAGGGCTGGTAAAGGGCAATATGAGTAGGCTGTGAAGTGGATGTACAGAATGGGTAATTTAATTTTGTTGCTGTTGTAATCTGCTGGGCATTTTTCCAAAACAAGAGTAGGGAGTAACTGGCATATTTCATTACAACTGCCCAGATGACTGGGAGGAGATTAAGCCTTTAATTACATCCTGAGCCAGCGTTACAGCTTGTGACTGAAGCCACAGCCAATCCTAGAAAAATCTAGAGGATCTGTACCTGTATGTAGCAGCTAAACACTTTTTGTCTTGCCTATTTACATATTTATTTTATTGAAATTATGCATATATTTATTTTTATTATAAGTGTTAATATTTTCTGTGAACTGGAATAATCCTCATGAGTCTGGTCTGCTAACCACATGGCATTGAAACAAACTGACAACCAGTTCTTTTCCACATGGCATTGAAACAAACTGACAACCAGCTCTTTTCTTCTATCTTTGCATATTAGCAACATAATTTTTAATAGGTTCTATCCTGTGTGGACAGGACCTCTAAACACCATAGTGAAACCCCTTGTCATCTTTTTGGCTTTCCTCTTCAAGTTAAAAAGGCTGGGTGCCATCAGCAGTTGTGAATGATTAACATGGTTGCTGATTTTACTTGCTAAAATCAGACTGTCAAGCTAGGAGATGACATGCAATACTCATGTAAAATGGCAGAGAAAAGATTTTTGGCACTTTTTCCCTTGTAAAATAGGTGAAAAGGTGAATGGAGAGAAGATCACAAGTGACAAGAAGGGCTGTCTTTTGGCACAATTTCATTAAGTCAACCTGTGTGAAGGAGTGGATTTCTGTTTTACTCAGAACATTTGGAAAATAATGATCTTTTGTTTCAATATTTTGGGTTTTTGGGAGCGCCTTCAAATCCATTTGTCTCTAATGGGAGTTGGCAGGGCTCAACTTATTACAGATAGAGAGCCCTAAAATTATTGCTTTATGTGCAAGACTTAGACGATTGAATTTGGGATCTGTCTGTAAATGGTGTTTTATTCAGTAAAGTAGACTGGAATAGTAGCCAGAGCAGGGTGATGAAATTTATTCTACTAGTTCATATAGATATGTTGAAGGTTGGCATGGAAAGCTGTATTTTGTCAGTGTCAAATGGTCTGCCCGCAAAATGAATGAGATAAACATTTGCTGACATAGTGCTTGGGTATTCCAGGCTGTGAAGAACAGTCATTCTGTCTCAGCTTCACCAGGTTGTGAGATGTGGGTGATTTTGTTATTCAGATACCTTCAGACCTGGAGCAGCACCAAACTTGAATAAAGCTCTGGTGTTGTAGGAAGTCAGGTCCTCCTGCACTAGGAGCAGAATGCATTAAAAGTGGCTGTTGAACGTAGCCGTCAGATTGGACCATTCTTTAACCCACGCTGCAGAGGCCCAGAGGTCA
The DNA here is from genome assembly GCA_035583235.1 of Hafferia zeledoni. NCBI lineage: Eukaryota > Metazoa > Chordata > Aves > Passeriformes > Thamnophilidae > Hafferia > Hafferia zeledoni. The sequence continues at coordinate 42,756,029 of JAWWEV010000083.1, forward strand.
CACACAGTCAGTGTTGTTTTTCTCATGAGTGTCTACCTCTGTTGGCACGAGGTGGCCTCTTCCTGAGAGGGGTCTCTAGCAAGAAAGCAAAAGTGCATTTTTTTTTTTAAGACATTACAGTGTGTTTGTCGGAGAAAGCAAGAACTAAGTGGTTGCAGACATGTCATCTATAGGTGCATGACTGAAATATTGGTGACATCTGAAAAGACCTAAAAATGAGCACAAAATTAAGCTTTAACAGGATTACTGTGAAAACCAGTGTCCTCTAAGTGTGTAGGTTTTGATGTTGATGCTCAGAAATCTTTAGATGACAAAAAGTGTTATGGAGCAGATGTAGTTTTGCATGGGATAAGTGCACTGTCTATTTTGGAATACAGCACATGTGGTCTATGGCCTAGTGGGTTGGTCCTCTTCAGCCTCTCAGTACAAGCAACACTGCTGTTACATCAGTGGGATTTTTCTGCAGCTTAATTGTAACTTAATGAGAGGAGAGAATATTTTCAAAAGTGAAAATGTTCCTGCTAGGTTCTTTGGAAAGGAGTTTTATCTTTGAGAGCTTTGAAGTTGACATTAAAGAAGTCAGTAAACTAGCAAGCATTTTAATATGTAAAGGTCAAGGATAACTATTACACAGAGTGGCTGGCAGAAAAAATCAGGCATTTAGCAGTGGATTCATGCCACGGCAAGTTATGATCAGGCAGTTAAATAGCCAGGTTATTTGCATCATCCATGTGGCACTGCTGTGCTATTAACCATTCCTCCTAGCATCCTCTACAATGTTTTTAAGAGTTTATATTTAATTGCATATATATCCTGAGGCCCAGTCTTCTTGTTCTTGTGTTAGTGGCTTAGCAAGGATATCAAGAGCTGCAGGATAGGGCATATTGCTTTTGCATAAGAAATTCAAAGACTATATTAAAGTAGCTCTTTCCATTATTTGTTCTTATGTATTCTGCTTTTCATCCTTCGAACATGACAGGAATTATTTTTTTCCCCCAATGGTAGTGTACATTGTGAGCACTGTATATGTCCCTTGGCTATGACTGAAAAATAAAGGAGAGCAGTTGCAGCGATTCCGTAGCCAGCGGCAGCAATCACCGCACACTGTGTCGGCGGCTTGGCAGGCTCTCCACCTCCCTGCTCAGTAGCTAGTACAATTACCTTGGTTTATTTGTGGTTATGGGGGTACATAAAGAGTAAATTTGGGGAAAATTCCCATTTTCATGGTACACCTGGAAGCATCCGTCATGGCACAGGCTCAGCAACTTTACCTCTGTTGAGGCAGAAGCTGCAATAGTATCCACTCCAACCCTGCTATAAACATCTTTCAGGGTTGTGCCTCTACTGTCACCTCACATCTGCATTTCTGGTCATCAGCCCCATTGACAACAAAAGTCAGACAGTGGAGGATACATCTGAGTTTGTTTAGGAATCTGCTTTTGATGAGAATCCCTGCAATTGTCTGTACTTCTTACGCTTTCGTTCACAGCAGTCATGGTGCTTATGAACTGCTCTGCATTTGGATGAAATTAAAACAAAGATGCATCTCCACATCCAAATGTTTGTTCTTATTCCATCAGTGGGAGACTAAAGTAGATCTAGTCCCAAAGAAGCCACCCTGAAACATGTATGATGTGATTTCTGAACCCTGAGCACCACTGTTTTTCATACAAAGCTATTCTTATCAGGCTACACTACTTGCTTAACAGATGTAGCCTGAAACTACCAAGCTCTGTAGATCAACTCAATCGATGATGTTCAGCTCAAGCCTTCATGTATCTCTGCTCCTGTGTAGAGGACTCCATATTCAAAATCTATCCTGCTGGAGATGGTGGTTGTGATTTTTCTCAGCAGCCCCTAAGTAGTCACTCCAGGGCAGGGTGAGATCACCTCAGGCACCAGCAGCTTCCCAGCTGCCCAGGGAGGAAAGCTTCCTACAGTAACCCTGGTCCTTTGGGGATGAGTGGTCCATATGAACTCCACTATTCATTTAACTTCCTCAGTGCTGTGATGAGATGCCACCACCAGGACTCTGAATCTGTAAGGGGATGGAAGAGCAATTATGACTGCTGCTTTTCACATGCAGTTCATTAAATGTTACTGAATACAGAGCAGGATACAAATGCTTCCTGAGTAGCAATGTTTATTGTATTTATATAGTTGTTAAATGATCGACAGAACACACATTGTGTGGAGGCGTTGGAAGTTCAGAAGATCCCCCACAGCAGCTGAACAAAAGACTGGAGTTGCAGCTTATTCCCACCATGTGGGCAGTCCATTTCACCCTGGCCAGGACAACTGTCGGCTTTTTTTCTTTCATGCTGTCCCAGCAAATTGTCTGTGGAAGCCAAACAATACCAGTGTTTTCAGTATTACATTACCATAATTGAAAATACTACTGAATTGCTAGAAAACCGCCAAATTAAATGTTCCAAATAACCATGGTGCCATTTGTCTGACAGATAATGTTTGATTTTCTGAAGAGCCATAGAGCATGCAGAATTAGGCAAGAGGAAATACACTGCATGGTTATTAATTCTTTAATACTTGGAACTACTTAGCAGTGAACATGTAGATCAAAGCTTTTGCTTGAGAAGATTGAGCTTTCCAGACAGGAGATATCAGGAGCAGTCTGGAGCAATATAACAGAATCCTGCAGGATAAAAAAAAGCACTGATTACATTTCCATTAGTTTTAAAATCTCCTTTGTGTTCAGTTGAGGCATTTTCATAGCTCTTGTATTCCAGGTTAAATGTAACCTGTTAAGCACTTGATCCATTTTCTCAAATTGACAGATGCTAGCTTTCCATGTTTAATAAATACACTTGGAATTTTGGTAGCCATCCTTTAAGAAAAAAGCAAAGATGTTATTTGATTTCTGATTGCTACCCTAGATTATGAAAGAAAGAGGTGGGTTGCAATAGTCCTTTCTTCATTGAAACCATACCCAAAAGAGGTATTTCAGACAGGTCACATTTTCATGCCTTCAATTGCTATAACTCATAAAATGGAAAAAAAGAGGGATAATCTTGTATTTCTTCTTGTGATGCGCATTTAATGATCTGATTCATAAATAAAGGCTAAGTCTACCATAAGTACATTCCCTATTGACTTGGTTGGAAACAGAAACAGTATTTTATACCCCAAAATTATATAATTCCAAAATCTGATCCTCCTGAAGTCAATGAAAATTATACTAAAGATTTTGTAAGTGACAAAATTTGGCCTCAGGCTCCTCTGGATATATATGTGAGCTTTGGAAAAATGAATTGGAGTGCTACTCCAGTTCAATGACATGAAAGAGAAAATAAACCCCTAAGGGTCATTTTCCTCTCTTGGTAGCTTTTTAGCATTTAATGTACGCAGTAATTTGGTAGTATCAAATCTTCTGAGATTTTGTGCTAGTGTATATTACAGTTTAGTGTTGCTGAAAAGGATCAGTTAAGCAAAATACTGATTTTCATTGAAAAACCATCATATTGCATTAGAAGGAATTGTGTTGTTCTTTGTGGAAGTTATTGAATTTTGTCTCATGAATCTCTGAATCAGCTGAAACAGATTAAAACCCCTACAAATGCTATGTTAGTAAGAACAGAAACTGATCTAGTGCATTCTTTATATTTCCTTGGCACATAAGGTGTTTATTTCTATAATTAGTACACATATAAAGAATAGCACAGATTAAGACAGTAAACAGTCCAGTTTGCAGAGCTTTGATTCACTGGGAGGGGAGTGCTGAGCGCAGACTTAGTTAAATACACAAGCCAAAGAGTAAATCATCAGAACAGAAAAGTCGGCTTTAGGAGATGTTAATGCTACTTATGTTAATAACCCCCCATGTGATACAAGAAAGTATGTAAATGCTTCTTTCACCATTGCTGCTTTTGCCTGTTGGTACCAACTGGCAAAGCTTCAATTAAGAAAAGGTCACTAAAAGGTTAAAATCTTAGTAGATTTTTTGTCTTCTTTTAAAGTAATAAAAATTTTTAGCTTCCTTCTTTTTCCCTCCTTCACCCCCTCTTGACCTCTTTTTATTTCCTTCCATCATTGCTAATACCACTTACAAACACTTTTTGCATGATTTGTCTTTAATGGGTTTAAACATTGGGGTGTGTTTCCAGCATGTGTAAAAGTCAATGTGGCTCCACTGACTTCAGCAGACATACACTGATTTTGACCAAAGACCTGATATTTTATTTTACTGTCTTCCAAAGAGATGCCTGAATTTTGACCTTTTTTTTTTGTCTTACAAAAATGCATTTAACATTGCTAGATATCAACTAGATATAAAACAGTGGGATTAAATAACAATTAACAGAAAGTATAATATGCCATAACATAAATGTAACTTTATATTCTACAACTAATTAGCAATTGAAAGTCTGATTTTTATGCTTAATTTGTGTGTGAATAGAGCAAGTCTTTGTAATTGAAGGCTGTCAAAAGAAGAGATTTTTAACAGCTAGTTTTTAATTTATAAGATGATGGGTTTGTTAACTGGTTCATGGCTGCCACACTTTAGGGTGCACCTGAGTCTGTGGGCATCCAACACGCTGCCCTGGAGGCACTGCCATGCTGGGGGATGTTGTCTCAGCAGTGAAGGGTTGTCAGGGCAGAAAGCAAAGCTTCCAAGTGTCTGGCTGGCACTGACAGGTGTACTGAGCTTTTCACAGGTGGGATCTCCACTTCTCTGCCTTCCAGTCACTTCTGTTGGGCTGAAGGTGAGAGGAAACAATGTATCCCATGCCTTTAAAAATCCAAATCAAAATAAGTCTAAATCTGTTAAATTTTCTTCCTTGTTTTGACCTTGAATTCAGTGTACTGTGGTACCATTCAGTGTAATAGTAGCATGTTAGCAGCAGCACAGGAGCGTTGAAAGCACTGAGAGAAAATCCTCAGGCTGTACCATTAGCTAAAACAGGTGAAGCACTGCCTGGGCCTGGCTGTGTTCTCTTGAATTTTGGACATGTTTTCTCAGTTCTTTGCTCTGTCTCCGTGCTAGTTAAAGTGTTACAGTTTGCTTACAGTTACTTGATGTCATTTTGTCTTTGCCTGTGAAATGTTGTGCAGTCAGTACTCCTGTGAGCATAAGCTTTGACCTCATGAGTATAAAGCAAGTGTCAATATTCAAAATGCAACAAGCTTTTGTCAGAACATACTTTTGCATTGAAAGGAAAGTATTGTTTTACCAAAACATAGCCATTTTACCTAATCTCTGTTTCTCAAGTCTAAGATAAAGTTTCTGGTCACAAGGAGAGGAATGTCCCTCTCCAGAGTGTTCAATGCCCTCTTGATTTAGATACTCATTTATTTGACAAGCTGAAGCTATAGATTCAAATCCCTGGTTGAATCAGACAAAATAACAATTTGACATGTTTGTTTTCTACGTCCTAGGTGAGGTTTTGTTTAGGGAGTTTTGGGTTGGTTTTGTTGTTGTTTTGGTTTAGGTTTTTGTTTGTTTGTTTTCTTGGTTTTGTTTGGGTTTTCTCCCCATGAAATTTTTAGGTGTAGATTCCTTACCCCAGTGTTGAACAGAAAAAATATTCAAAATGTTGACAATTTGCTTAACTGAAAAAAAACCCACGTCCTGCCCTTAATACTGGATTGCAAGAAGCCTTTTATTTAACTGGCGTGTCCTTTATGAGGAAAACATGATGGGTTAGTTTAGACATGTAGGATACTGCTCTATGTGCAGGTTTGGAACCCCATCTCACCCCTCTTTCAAATCCTGAAAAGTGAGGAGAAAACTCTCCAGACACTCTCTACTACAGCAAGGGAGGTTTAGCATTAGCATACAGGGGTTTGGAGCTACTACATCCACACTGTTATGGAGATGGAGCGATGTGGGAACACAGCGTAAGGTCCTCTCTGCATTGTCTTCATGTGTGGGGAGTGGAGTTTGCAGCCCGGGAGAAAGGGTGGTTCTCATGCTGTGTGGAGGACAAGGACGTAGGTCCCTCCTGGCCATTGTGGAGCTCTTGGGTGGGAGATGGAGGTGCTTGCAGCTTCAGTACCTTCAGACCTTCTGTTAGAGGCAGAAGAAAGCATTTGTATTGTCTTCCTCCATCTTTCTCTCCATCCCCCACATAACTGTTGTGAAAAATCTTCCCTTGAAAATACTCTTCAGACGTTTTTATGTGTGTTTGGGTGCACACCCACACGCACACACAGGAGTGTATGTGGATATTTCTTGGTTTGTCCTGGGGACACGCAGGTGGGTCAGCAGGTGGAGAGCACTAGCATACAGCAAATGACCCGATTAGTTCTCCCCTGTTAGTCCAAACAATGCCAGCCCTGCTAGTTATTTCTGGAATGTGTTACAGCAGAGCCATGTTCAGCAGACTTGCTTTGTTGCTAAGGAATAGTGGCAACCACAGGAGAAAAAAAAAAAAAAAGCTGATTTCTAAGCTTTTAAAAAACAATTCTGGAGGGATTTCCCTCTGGACTTAAAGTACATTAATCTTTCTATCTTTTATCAGAATTGCAGTGTATTCATGTTCAGGTATCACAGCTTGGCTGGGGGAACATTTGTAAACACAGACAAATGTGTCTTCTCGGAGCATTAGGGGTCTTTTCATCTCAGGAAAGCAATTTGGCCACTTCAAATAAATTCTTTACTTCTTTTGAATTCAGCTCTTGGGAATAGCTCTGGCTTGACAACCTCAGGTATGTGGGACTTCTGTTTTGCCAAACAGCTTTTACTCAGGAAAAGGAGAAAGATGTTTTTTCTAGTGTGTGGTGAGCAGTTCAGCACTTGGTCAACAAACAGGGAAACATAAATAAGGAACGTGGCAGCAGTGTTGAGTTCTTCATGTCTCTGTCCATCCATATGGGCAGAGAGATTCTGCAGCACCCTTTTATAACTGGGCACAGTTAGTCCCAGTGGTGGTTGTACAGAAGACATGAGTTTGCTGTTGCTAGTGAATGGTAATATCCCTTTAGTTCCAGAAATGGGTGTACTTTGGTGCCTAAAGCCCCTGTGCTGTAGCTGCTGTAGATGGTCTGTGATGGTCATTCTACATGAATCTGTTCACAAGAGGTTTCTTAGCTGCTGTCCAATTAATTGTCTGAATTGGAGCTTGCAACATCTTTCTTGAAAAAACACCAAGAAATCAACACACTAGTAAAGAAGAAAACTGCGACAGAGAAAAGTGAATCTGTGTGTGTATCCAGTCAGACATCATCTCTACACCAATAATTGTCTTAAAGTATCTGCAAGAGCCATATGCAATTTACTCTCATGATAGAAGGGTGACAGGTACTTTTCTGTGTATGCTCATGGGCAGTGGTCAGAAAACTGGATAAATATTAATACATAAATACGAATTATCACTCAATATAAGCTCCCTGTTTTGCCTTCATAGACATGCTACAAAATTAATCAGCTTTCAATAAAGAATGAAATAACAGAAACTTTGGTCAAGAAACTGTTTTGTGTTTAAGTGATTAAATTTTCTGTCACTAAACCATTTCTTGTACCACCAAAATTATAAAATAATAGCAGAATGTAGATTGTGTAATTTTTATTTTTCTTGAGTATAACTGTCAGAGGAAATCCATAAAGATGATTAAAAACTGGCTTCTTCTCTCAGGCCTTTCATTTGTAAGGAAGCAAATGTGCCAGTCTCAGCAAACAGATGTCCACATCATAACAATCATCATCACAGTTGGCTTGAAATGTTGTCTGTGCCATAAATGCATCTAAGGACTGAAGAGGTGTGAAGTTTTACCTCTCTTGGTCTCTCTAGGTTAGACCTGAGAGAATTAAAAAGGAGAGTAAAGAAATCTGGTTTGTTACTTGGATCTTATATTGTATGCGATTTGAAATCCTGTGATTTCTGTGGCTGTCCTTTAGGAATATATTTTGATTAAAATGGACATATAAACAAAAATATGTAGACAATATTGCTGTGTGATTGTTGCTTTATTCACACCATGCTGAGGCTGGGAGGGGGATGCAGTAATGATTTAGTGTGAAGGGAGTGGAATTCAGTTTTATCCCCAGTCCTGGCATAAGCACTTGGATCACTGTGAAGGAGTGAATTTACCAGAACAGGGAGTTGATCTGAGTGCTTTGGGGCATTTTTGGGGAGCTTTGTGCAAATTCTTTTACTGACAGTCAGTGTAGGTCAGACTCATTGGATATGCCTGGGATCTAGTTGGATTTTTTCAGATTCAAAGATTGCATGAAAATGCAATTTCCTGAATCCTGGCTTTCCATCCATTTTCTGCATAACAACAACAGTTCTAAGAGCCAAGAGTAAATTTATGGACAGAATAAGGTGTTTAGACCAATACTTCATTGAGGAACAGCTTAAAATTTGCTGTGGGTGCTGTAGCTTATCAGCCACCGGCACATGCAAGACGTAAGAGCAGGATACTTTGTGGGTGTTTTTGCTCCTGGACAGCTTGTGGATTTACCAAAGACTGAGATGTCTGCCAGACAGTGTTGGTAAGTAGTCTCTCACTGTGGGATGAGTGTGGAGATTGTAGTGCTGAAACCCTGAAGTCCCACTGTACAGATCATGGTGCTGTTCAGCACACAAGTTAAAAAAGAAGAGGATGTATCTCAAAGTGCTTTTGATAATCTGAAGTTGGATTTTTTGAGGGGAGAACAGTGGGTGATTTTAGACTACTACATTGTAAGGTAAGGTCCTGTAATCCCTAACGGCTGTCTCTAGTTTTTGTTGGAGTTTATGGTACCAAAAATGAAGTCTACTGTGGCACTGGGATGGGGTGGATCTTCCCTTACTCTCCTAAAAGTAGCCTCTTAACATTAAAAGAGAACTGTGAGTCTGGCCTGTCTGAGGAATCTTGCCATATGTGTTATGCTGTGCACAGCATGTGTGTCTTCTGGTTCTTGTGCTGTGACCTGTCATATGTGTGGGATGGTGGGGGTAGGGAGACATGTCAAGAGAATGTTTGTCTTTCAGGAGGACTGAGTCTTGCCTGCTTATACAGAAATGATAATGCTGAATTTCTTACATCGTTAATTTCCATGGCAACGAAAATAATCTCATAAATATGGGATTATTGCTTTAGGATCAAAGAGGGGGAGAACCTGGGTTGTGAAAGAGAAAGTTCTCTATTTAAATAATATTGGCAGCAAAAGAAGTAACAAAACAACTCTTGAGATTTGAGCATATTTTCCTTTTGCTTCCTGTTCACCTGCAAACTGAAGCCCTAAATATTAAGCAAAAATGTCCATGTCTCATACTATATTAGCTTGTCAGCATTTTTCAATGCTTCTGAGTGCTCAGCAGATGATGAAATAATTGCAGCTGGAGCAATAAAGTGTGTCTAAAAGAAACCTGCCCTGGTAGCAGTTGGCTGGAAGGTTGGAACCCAAAAAAGAGCATGACGCTGTCCACGTTGTGAGTGACTCATCTCAAACCACTCTTTGTGGGGACTCCAGTGGAAATATTTCTCCTCAACAGGCTGGTTTGGGAGCTTGCTGAAGAATTCTAGGTGGAGTCCACTGCACTTTTCCCCGTGAAAGGATTTCTGCAAGCATCTCAATATCCTCTGCTTCTTTTCATCACGTGTCATTTTGAAGTTGTTTGTCTCTCATGTACCTACTTACATATTAAGAAGCAACAGAGGGAATGTAGGTTTATAGAAAGGGACTCACCAGCTGCCATTTATCCTGAAAGAATAGCTGCAATTTAACATTAACCTAGCAATTAAACAAAAATTTACACTAACATGCTGCTTTCTTGCATAAAAATTGCTCTCAGCAACTCTGAAAATTATCTATGAGAAAGGTAATAGAATAATTCCTGGCATCTTTGATTTGGAAAAGCCTTTTTGTGGCATGATTGATATTTCCTTTGTGTTAGCATGGGAGGCCATAGAAAGAGGAGTAATCTCTCTAATGGGTGTACTCCACACTGGTGCCTGGGGTCCATGATACATTTGTCAGGCTTTAATTAAAGCTCCGGAGTTGAATTTCCACAGTAATTAACTCTTATTTTCAGTTATACTATGTCGCTCATTTTTGACACTGACACTTTCCTGTTAGAGAGAGGAGCAGCAATTGGCACAAAAAATAAAGAATGTGGAAATGAGGAATAATTTAAGAAATGGCATTGTATTTGCCATGAATTCTGAAAGTAGAAAAAAAATCACATTTTCTTTCAAAGCTGTTTTGTTTTTAGCTGCCTAATATGTTTTCTTTCCTGCATAAACACATATCCTATTACCTTGGTTACCCTTCCTAATGCAACGTCCAGTAGTAAGCAAACAACTTTTGTTCAGTGGTCAGCAAGTATCCTACATCCCTGTTACAACAGATCTTGCTCGTTATGTCTTGCAATAATGATTTGCTACCTTTTTGGCACATGTTGACTTTTAACCATGATCAGTGTTTGTGCTGGGGAGGCTATTCAACCCTTATTTCTGGACTGCAACTTTTAGTTCACTCCTGGGTTGGATTTGTAAGAATAAACATCACAAGAGTCTACACATTCTATTCTAGGTGGTGGGTTTGGACTGCAGGAATCTGTCTCATTGAATATGCACATTGTTTTTCTTAATAGAAGTTAGGCACTTGAGTCTGCTCTTTAGATTTCAGGTATCTTTCTCTTCATTTCATGCAGTTTTCTACTTCTTTTTCACTTGTATTGTGAAGTACTGTTGTGTGGGAGCACAAATAGCAAGAGCACAGAGCAATTGTTACTTGGCTTGAGCTTAACAAAACAGCCTTTCCATGAACAGACAAACACAGACCTGGAATCCAATCCCCTTTTTTCTCAACTGCTGTATGAATCTCCCTTTGACAGACCCACTGAGCTTCATTTTAAAAAATTAAGGGGTTTTTCTTCCACTACTGCAGTCTGAAATATCTGCCAATTATTGACTATCTTGTGATTTGCAGTCTGAAGGTGTTCACAGCTGGCTGTCACCATGTCCTCACATGTGCCAGCCTGCATGTTCCTGTGCTCCTGGGTGGGGTAGGTGAAAACCTCCTTGCAGGGTGCTACAGTTGAGTAAAAGACTCAGAAACAAATTCATTTCTCAGGTATGTTGTCTTGTCTCACTCTCAAGAATAATCCTAGTGCCTTCCAGGGAGGAGGTGGCCGCTTACTGGCTTTACTTTTCTCAGACTTGTTGGTGTAAACTAACTTTGGAGTTTACCTTCTGTAATCTGCATCAGGATCCTGTTTCCCAAACACTTGCAAATATCCATTGTTTTTAAACTACAGATCTGGTCTTGCTGCTATAGCTTGGAAACAAATGAAGGGATGGTCCCTCTGAATGCAATGCTACCAATAAAGAAATGGCTAAAAATAGTACCACTTCTGAAATAAAGCACTAGAGATAATTAAGTACAACAGTGCAGTAAATCAGGGTGGCACTTAAGGGCAGAGCAAAGGCCATAGAAAAAAAAAGGTAATAAATTATATGATGAGAGATGCTAATTGATCATTGTTTGCAATTTCAAGCTGTGTCTCCAGATTTCATTTTAATATTTCTTGTCCACTGAAAAGCAAGTTTAGAACTGAACTGATTGTGATAAAATAGAAGCACGGAAGCTAAAAAGAGACATAGGCTGTTCAAGCATCAAACTTCTGTGAAGTAATTCTGTCTGGCAATATATTTTCAAGTGTTTTGCCTATCTGTTTTATAATGTGCTGGCTCTTCTCACCCCACTTTTCTTGGAAAACTGTTCCATAACAGAATGTGTCTGGGTACTGTGAAATTCTTTATGATATTTCTCTATATTTTTGTCTTTCTTAATTTGTCTTCATTCTACCATCCTTATACTTCATGTGTCTATAAATTATTTATCCCCTGTCTATTAAAATTGTTCATTGTAGATAATTTTACCAGCCCTTTGATCAGCTTTATGCCTGAATTTCCTTCAGTGCTAGCATTTGTTTAGCAATACTGGCTCAAGGACTGAGTGGCATATTTTACATGGAGTTGTTCTAGAGATGTCGTGGGGAGGAATCTCACCTGTATGTTCCACTGCAATACCTGCTTCAAAAAGAAACTTGGGGTTTGTTTGATTTCTAACCCTGCTCAAGTTTCCATATCTGATTTTGGACTAACCAGTTAGTCTGAAATCTGTTCCAGTAAATCTTTGCTCTCTAAGCCATTACTGTTCACTTGGAGCAAGGCATCGAGGCTTTCCATATCATCACTGAGAGGAGATGGCCACCTGTGGGCAGTGAGCCATCCTGTTGTAAGACAGGGCTTCATCCCAACTTTGTTAAGATTAAAAACGAGCTTATGTAAATGGCTTACATGAGATTCCTAATTTTTATATGGCTAAAAAATGGGGAGATGAGCCTTGCCTCAAATCTGCTGTTAAGCTGAATAATATTTCCTCCAGGCACCATGGAGTCTTGCAAAGCAAGAATTAATGTCCATTGATAGAGAGGAATAGCCACTGATGAGGTTAAAACTCTATAAATAGTATTTGCAGCATTGCTTGAAAACTTGTGTGTGGTGTACTGTGTTGTATATCATTACTGTTGATCTTTTTTGTTGCCAGTTCCTTTCCAAAGTTTCCTTCTTCATCTGTAGAGCATTTTATGCGATGAATGTATGATGCATTTCTTCCAGGATCTATCTATTTTCCACACAGAGCTCTATTACTTCATATTTTACAGAGAAATCTTACCAGGAGTAGGTTTTCCTGCCTATTAATTGTCCTTTGATGGTGTTTTGCAGACCAGTCTGAGTTCTCTTTCATCCTGACTGCCCCAAATGCACAACCTTGAATGGGAAGCCCTAAAGCTGCCTTAGCTGTGCTTGATCCAATAAGCTCTCTCAAGAGGTTGAATTTATTCCCTAGAGCATGGCACCACACTGTGTGGCTATTGCCTTCAGCCAACTCACATCTTCAGTAAAATGTTTGTCCTTATCTGCAAACAGCTGCTCAGATGTTACACTGATGAGTAGAGTGTATCTTGCCTGGGATTGCAAGCTCTTGGTTCCTTGGGGAGATAATTCTTTTTATGTAGATGGTATCTACATGTTAAAGTATTTAGCTAGGCTGTGGGATAACCAGCTTAACCACCAAACTGAGTGGAGTCTTACTTTTCTGAGAAAAGAGCTGAAAAGCTATTTTTTTTTCCATTCTAGAATAACGGGCAAATATCTGAAACTTCAGAAAAAGAATGAACATTGGGTGGGAAAACCAGCAGGAAGTGTCAACAACACGTGTCACTCTTCAGTTTTACATTTCTGCAGTTGACAAATCAGAGAACAAGGCAACACTGCATGAACTTTGCTGTCCCTGCAGTGTTCTAGGCCTGTGAGCTGAGGCAGTAAAAAACCAAGCTAAAAAGTTTGCTCCTGTTTGAGTCACAATGCTCCAAAATGCATGAGTAGGTGAAACTGGAGTAAGAAATTACAGGAACTCCTTGAATTTTCAGTTTGTGGTTAGTGCCATTCAAATGTGTAAATAAAAGGAGCTTGGACATGAGGTAAGTTCACATATACCTATTTTCCTCCTGTTGACATGTATAGTGGTGTGTGTGTGGCCAGCCTGCTTTCAGAGCAGCCAGATGTGAGATGCCAGTAAAGGCATCCCAAAGCCTAGGTAAGACAAATCTGAATATATGAGTCTCATCTGCATTCATGGCACAATGGGAGAGACTTGACAGAGTGATGAAGATGTAAGGAATGGAAGCCTGCAGAATGCAGCTGTTGAATGCTGGGTTGCTTAGGCATTCTGGAGATAAAGATATGCCCTATGACGATATGTCCTGGTTTTTCCTGAATTTGTGATAAGAAGGATTATTCAAAGCTGCAGTTGATTCATGGATAATGCAGAGGTACTATATTTTCAGTAGAATGCAGAGAGAACTGGTTCATATGGATAAGTTAGTAGGGAGCAACAGCACAAGATCTTCTTTCCAAGTGAATAATCCAGCCTTGGCATTACCCTCAAAATGTCTGATACTGACTTTTCCCCCCAGAACATCAGGTTCAGTGGACTGCTGCTTTTTTTGGCTGTGCCTGGTTTATAGTTCCAGTGAGTTGTGATCAGGCAAATCCTACTGTTCTTTAGTGTGAGATGTACTGTTTCCTGAAGAAAACATTAAATGATTTATTTAAAGTCAATCTCCCTCCGAGCCCTAACAAACTGCACCAGAATTGCTCTTTGTTTGCATTGTTCCATGTCCATTTAGCTTTCTGGTGAACAGCAAGTGCAAGTTTTGTTCTGCTGTGTTACAGCATGCTCAGTTGTAGCCTTACCTGGTGGGAACAGATGTATCTACTTCTCCTTCTTCAGAAATGCCTTGCAGGCCTTTGAGACTTGAAATGGCTTATTATCTACCAAATAACAGATGTCTTCACAGATCAGCCTCTCTGAGTAAAAACACAGTGACGCCACACAAAAGATGGTGATTAGCTAGTTGAATAACAATAGGCAAACTCCAATGCAGATGTACAGGAAACAAGGACAGGATCAGACATTTATATTTCTATTTTCCTGAGTTCATTATATACATTCATTTTTACAATGACATCTTAATGTTAAAGCTGCCATTAGGCAGCATTTTGTTTCAAAGCTTGTAACTTATGATTTTTTCAAATTAAAATAATGTATTAATATTTCACCCAATTACATGCTAATAAAAGGCTTAATGCAGTTTGCATATGATTAATACATTTGTTGCAAAAGTATTCCATATGTTATTTTAGTTAATTTCTTTAAATATTTTTCAGTTAAAGATTTGCATTCGTATCTTTCAATGTGAATGAAATTGAGGAATGCTACAATGATAAATTCTGTAAATCATAATACACCTCTCTGTATATGGTCCAGCAAAACCCAGAAGATTTGTTCATATAGTTTGGAGGGAAATAAATTAAGAATCAGACACATTTATCTACAGGATTTCCCCTTCCTCATGGTTTGATTATTTATTTGCAAAGATTTGAGTCCCTGCTGTGATTTGGTTGGTCAGAGTCTTTCTGAATGCAGAAAAATACAGATAAAAACTCTGCTGACCTTGAGTCTGGTAAAGGTTGCCTGATGCCTTACTTAGCAAAACCATTTTGTTACCATTCAAAATGAAATTTTCCAACACAGAGAATTTCTATTCTGTTTTCAGTCAGTATTTTTTTTTCATTTCAGGAAAAATAATTTGGTCTCTGAGAAAAAAAAAAATACAAAAAAACCCCTAAAACAAAACAGGGACAGTCAATCATGTTTCATGATGTTGCAGGATCTTGTATTATTTTGTGGGACTTCCATATCACAGATGAGGAAATTGAAATCTATTGGGGAGAGAGGATGATGCAAGACCAAAAGCAAGAGGGATTTCTATAGCAGAAGTCAAAGTTAAGAATTTTTGAATTTTACTGGAAAAATGTCAGATTACACTGCATTGTGGGCTAAAAATTCCTTGTCCCTGTATGCTTCTTTAAGATTTGCATTTCAGCTATCCTAGGCTTTTGGCAGCAGGGAGTGTGCTTCAGATGGGGGGTGCAAAGGTTGTGACCATGGCCAAGGTGGTTGACTCAGGTACTGAAATGATTAAGAAAAGGCAGGGCTGGGCTGTGGGCCCCATGTAAATAACACTAGGAGAGGGACAAGGAGAGGAAATGAAGTGGTTGAAACAGAGAGAGTAGGAGCTGAGGTTAGAGTAGAAAAGGAAGGGACTTTTAAGAAGGGATAGAAGCAATAAACAGGAGAGAGATGAACAGGATTCTGGCAAAAGAGACCAGACTAGCCCTAAGACAAGGCCAAGTGTCAGTTAGCAGAAGGGTGAAAATGTGGATTCAGGATCTAAAGGCTCCAGTTCTCAGGAGGATTTTGTGGGTCTCAATGGGGCTGTGTTATACAGTTTTTGAGTTGGGGAGGGTTTTTTTTTATAATTTTCCTTTTTTTTTTTTTTTAATTTAACTGTGTAAGTTACACTTAAAGGACTGTTAAGGGTACAAAGCAAAGCTCTCTTAAATAAGGAGAGATTTCAGTCTACACTGCTCAGATGAATCAATATTTTATTTTATCATAGTAGTTCATTATGTCACCTCTTCCTCCCGTAACTGTACATCATTCAGATGCAGCTTTGAAGCCAGAGTTATTAATTTCCTGGGGAGCACTGCTGCAGCTCTCATTATTGCACCATCCGAGTACTTTACAGGCATTAATGAATTTATCTTTACAATGTACTGATAAGGTGAGATGACATCGTACACCAGGGAAGATGATGCACAGAATCATGATGGCAACAAGGGACATTTAATTTAAATGTCCAACTTGAGATATTTGTGCCCCGATTTTCCAGAAATAGCTTCTGATCGCGCTTCCTTTGTTCTGGAGTTGCCTTTTGCCGAGTCCATCGCAGTTGGAATTGCTCCATGCTTCCACAGTTCAGAGCACAGGTGTTCTGTGCTCTGCTCTAAGCAAAGAAAGATCCAATTAAGGACTGCCTGTGCAGAATTTGGATTTTGTGACTTCCTTGGCATTAGACACTGAGACAGAGGGAGAATCCAGTTCCTTAGGGCAGCTTTTGACTGTCTTGCACACAGCCATGGTGGTTTTCCAAGCCCTTACCTCAGTCTTGTTGGACTGTCCAGTGCCATCAGTGGTGAGGCAGAGATACAACAAACAGCAGGTTCCTTCTTGTTGTGACCTTGACTCTCTAAATGTGTGGGCTCACTAACCTTGCTCTTATATTGACTCAGGCTGGATGGTAAACTAAAAACCAAAATATGTGAGTTTATTATTTGGATTATTGCAGGGTGTGCAGACTGTAGCCAGTACAGATTTTTTGCGCTGCAGGGATAGATGCACCCAAAGGGCTGTCATTTCTTCTTATTGATCCTGTCAGTCTTGAGGCAAGCTTAGCACACAGGAGCACGGGCTCTTATAGCAGAGAGGAGCTGCAGTTTTATTTGAAAAGGATCCTTCATTGCGTCCTGGGTGGCCTCACTGTTCAGTTGTGTGAGCTGATTTAGGGATGAGGAGAGAACCACATCATATGATACACCCAGGGCTGGGCACCTCTTGTCTTCTGTCCTTGCAGGGCTGAACACATGGCTCAGGAGTGCATTACACCTGAAAGACAAAACACTTTCCCCCCAACTTTTTACAGCCTACAGAAGCAAAGCCATAGTGCAATCAGGCAGGACATGGAGAAGGCAGTCCCTCTCCCTGAAACACTCTCCTTTAGAAAGAAAGAAGGGATAGAAAGATAAAGACATGGGGTTTTTAGGTGCACAAATGGTCGTTAGTCTCTATTAGCTTTCACAATGAGAGGGGAATCCCACTGAAGTCTGTACCTGCAAAAATCCTGTTGTAATAATCCAGTGTCCAACAGATCTGTTCAGCACAAGTCCATTCTTCCCCATTTTGCTTCATCAGTTCATTTTCATATTCATTGGCATTGTGCTGGGACAAAGTCACTGGGATTACTCCGAGTTTGCACTGGGCAGCTCAGAACATGGTCTAGCTTGTCTCAGTTGCAATGTACAAAGTATCTGACACATCTCAAACTATCCTCATCACATTTTAGCTGGAGCAAGTTATTGGGGCAGATGTTTCTTTATTAAACCTACTTATCAAATGTGCAGTCTAATTCTTTCCCTGCCTATGCTGTTTACCTCTGTTGGGGCGGGGGGGGGGGAAGGAACAACCTTGTTGAAATAGTGGCCTTTGCTTGCACTGCTTTATGAGTACTGAGCCAGGTGCTGTGTCTGTACTGAAATCTCCTGTCAGGGACAGGGGGTTTCACCTGAGGAAGTGCTTCATAGTTCTAGGCAGTAAAGGAGACTTTTCACCAACCTATTAAGATAAACTGTGCATCTGAGCATAATCTTACTTGACAGCGTGGTATGTTTTCAGATGCTGCTGTTTGAGATTTCCCATTTTCTTTCTTTTGCATTTCCTTTTAGCTTATTTGTACCTCTGTATAAGCAAGTGAACCTTTTGAAGGAGGGAGATGAGCTGTTTAGCCAGTAACAGTCTTGCTGGCTGCACAAAGTAAAAGGGAAAATAAGACACACAGCGATTGATGTGCTAAATCCTCTCTAAAGCTACAGACCTGTCACACAGAGCTAAATCTCTGACAGTTCCAGGCTTGCATCTTGCCCTGTCATCTTGTCCTAGCTCTTTCTTTTGCCTCTAGTTCTTCTCTCCAAAGCCTGACGTTGTAGGCATCATGTTGACACAGAACAGGCCATTATTATTATTCAGAGTTGCGTAAAAAGTGAATTTACATTGAGTAAAACCAATAAGCCGTGCTGCTCTGACATTTAATTTTTTTGGAAACTCTTCCTATTGAATCAGACAGCACTACATGCATTTTTAAATGAAATGCAGTGTTTGCACTACAGTAACCTTGTACGGACAAGAATTAATAACTTGAAAATTACCAAGAGCCTATTTCTGCCACCTTCCTTCAAACCTAAATTTTTATGGGTCTATATTTCTGTTGGATGCCTTGTAAAATTTTCATTCTATTCCGACCTGCTATCTCAAAGTGATGTGCAAAATATTCTTCTGTAAAAGGGGTTATTGTTCATGACTTGGTCACTGGTTGGTAGTCTCCTATTCTTTCTGAGGCCACTTCTTCCTTTGACATCAAACCCTGTGGCTGAAAGTTGAGGATAAATAAATGGTGTCCCTTGAACTAGACATGGTTATAATAAACTCTCAGATGAAATGTCAAGTCTAAGCGAGTATACCCTTCTATTTTCCAGTGTATGTTGTTCAGCCCTCCAAAGCAGAGCAGTCATATTTCAGAGCTCACTTTATCTCCCTTCTCTTCTTACCATATTGAATGTCTGATTATAAAGGAGGTAGTAAATGGCTCTGTTAAAAGGAGGTTTAACCAGGGGGACGTAGGTCAAGACATCATCTTACTTTCTGTGCTATATGATTATGCATTTATGTATCCATCCATCCAAATCTGCCAGAGATGTGTCTATTCTTAGAGATGACGTTATAATTTCATAGAGGAAGCTACTTCAGACAGACTTTGAAGTGATAGACTTCATTTCAAGATGAATGTACGCTCTGAAATAGCTGAGCAAGGGAGACTAGCAAACAGTTCAGTTGGGACTGCCCCTGAACTAACACTGTCAGGGGGGTAAGAGGATCTGGCAAAGCACACAGGGAGGTCTTAAAAACCCCAAACTTTCATGTTTGTTTACCATACTGATATTTTTACTAAAAATATAATTATGAGCTGTGTTGGATTTTCTTGGAATTTATGCTCTGTTAAAAAACTAGCAATATGGGTTACTATTAAATACATTAATGCACCATTGATACTGAATGATTAAGAATTCAAAAGATGGTTATGCTTTCCTGCCATGCTTTTTTTCAACTATAATGAAATGTTTCTTTCAATCTGAGGTACTTGTATATGTCTATTATAACTTGTCATTGTGAAATTAGATCTTTGCACTGCACTTACACATTATGATTAGAGCTAGTTCAAAACATTCAATCCTAAAGTGACATGGAAAAATTCGTCAACGTATATTTTGATGGGAAATTTGTTATGATTTTCTTTTGACTGAAAAGAAAAAGGGAAAAAGCTGTATGTGTTCACTGTTTTTTAATTGTTATTATTTTTTGAACCTTTTGTTATTGGGAGAGGCATGCTAGTTTGAGTAGGGAAGACCAACAGAAAACATAGCCATCATCTGCTACATGTAGACATAAACTTGTGCAATTCAAAATTGCAGTAACAAATGGATTGCTCTTTATTTGATTTTTTTGGCAGCTGAGGTGGTTATGTTCTCCTTAATTGTGTGATCTTGTTTAATACAATAGGATGAGCCACAACCAAGATAGGCAGGCAGGGCACTCCAACTTGACTGAAAAAGCTTTTGTTCCTCACTCATGTTGAGTTTTCGGAAAGGTTGGATCTGTGACTGGACTCAGCATCTGATGGGGTCAGGAGAGTGCTGTGTTGGCTCCTTCATTGGCAGTTATTTCCTCTGTGCTTCATAGATGTAAAATAGCTAAGGAGTTGAGAGGCAAGACAGAATGTTTGTGTCTTGGACTGGGAACTGCTGTACTTGCATTAGCTCAGTTGAAATTCCCCTAGAGATGGACCAAAACTTAATTAGTCTATCTTGATCTTTTACTTGTTGTATGTCCCTCAATCTTCTTAATCTTTACAGTCTCTTGAGAAAAATTAGTGAAAGGGAGTTTCTTTACAGTTGAAGTTTTCAAAGCCAAAACCCAGTTTGTGAGATTTATGTTAAAGCAATTACAAGCACTTGCCTTCCTTAGCTTGTATCTTCAGCTCACTGTAAATCAGATAATGGTGGTGCACAATATTGAGCCTCCTTTGTGGTGGTGTTTTAAGGGTTATTTGTTCAGCTGGGTAATTGTGGTCTTCACTAAAGAGAAGATGATCTTGCAGTTAAAATGTTATATTGAGATGTTTCCATGTCTAGTATAGTTTTCCTTTAAAGTCATCTCAGGCCTGTGTAACAGTGTTTTCAGGACTGCAGTACAGGTATGTTTGACAGCACAGCTCTTGCTTGCATTTTGGAATACTCAAGCATCTTTGTGAAACTGTATTTTGGCCTTGATTTCAGGCACACTCCATGCATACTTCTGTTTGTTTACAGTGGATGCTTTCCATTCTTGAAAATTCGACCCAGCCAATCAACCTTAGGAATAGAGCACCATATTATGAGAAAGGGAAAACAGTACCTTCTCTTTTGCACCCTTTTTTCTTCTCTACTTGAAATATTGGCATTCAATCAAGCTGAATATTGTGAAAAGCCTGATTTCAGCTGCTTCACAAAGGTACGCCCTTTTCTGACTCTGTGTTTATTGCAATGCAGGCAAAGCTATTTTCTTGTCTGTTCTTTACATTAAGTCTTTGTTATTGTATATCCTAAACAATAGGAACAAGGGAACAGTTCAATGCAGCTGCAGAGAAGTTAACCCCCTAAACCTTGAGATCCCTATAGCTGGAGAAAGCTCTAGGTGGGATTCCTTTCACAGATGTTGGCACTCTCATTTTCAGTGTTACAAGCTGGAATCAATTGACCTTAACCCTCTGAAACTCAATGGAGTGAAACAGCCCCCCTTAAGAAATGGGCCTCCTTCTTCCAAGAGGGGCATTTTAAACAGGTCACAGGCATCAGGCTTCGGAGGAGCCAGTCTGCCTGCTCTCTGCAGAGGGAGTTCAGGTGAGTAAATCAAATCTCAGCATCCACAGCATGGACTTCCTGAGGCAGGTGAGGTGCCGTGGGAGATACTCTGGGGGAAACCCAACATCACAAGAGTGATGTGGCAGTGGAGCTTGTTTCTGCATCCATTCCCTGGTGTGATTGTGGAGGAAGAACAAGATGTATTTTCTTTATTTTTCCAGAAGTTATAGAGATACCTTAATTAGCATAGTTTTCTGTGCCAAGAAACTCCTTTAGCAGGAGAGCTTCCAGTGGTTATAAAGTTTTCTTGTCAAAGAATAGGCAATTTACACTGCTGAATGGTTCCTGAGTGTAGTGCAGCCTGTGAAATTTTCACCATGAGCTTGGAACAAATATCAAAAGCTTTTCTTTAGTTTGTCTCTTGTAAGACCCAGAAAAAAAATTGAAAAATTACTCAGTCTTAACTTTATCAGATTTCATTTTAAGAAAGTCTTTTCAAAAGACCAGGAGAAGGTGCTTTTCACTAAGGACTTTTTCTGTACAGATTTCTTGACCCAGTGGTTTAACCTTTTTTTTCCATGTTGCATTGTGAAAGATTATTCTCCCCCAAACTCAGAAGTTGGACTCTCTTACTTCAGTCAGCCAAAACAGCATGTTTCAAGATGTGCAAAAAAATTTCATTATCAAAGTTTCAAATGCCCATACATGTTGAGGGGATCGCTTACTTGGAAAGAGAATATTGGTAGGTGTCCACAGGAATTTCTCACAAGTATTCATCATTGAATATTTTGTATTCAACCATATACAATTTTAAAATGTACATAAGTCTTCCCCTCTCCACCTCTTTAAGTGTTTTAATGACCAACTTCTAATTCTGCCTACATCTGCTAAGTCAGTTTGATCTTCATGAGGATGTTGGCTTCTCAGAGTGCTGCAGAGATGAATGATGTCAAGGAAAGGCAGCTTCTTTTCTTTTTCTGCTACTGGACACACACAGGGTTATATCTTTGCACCACTGGGA
The DNA here is from genome assembly GCA_035583235.1 of Hafferia zeledoni. Taxonomy (NCBI): domain Eukaryota; kingdom Metazoa; phylum Chordata; class Aves; order Passeriformes; family Thamnophilidae; genus Hafferia; species Hafferia zeledoni. The sequence goes on from JAWWEV010000083.1 coordinate 42,778,140, forward strand.
ACAAGAAGCAACCAGAACAATTGTTTAGACTTCTCTCCTGCTGGAGCTGCCTTAAAACGATAATTAGGAACAAAGTCAAGAAATAGTCCAAGACATTAGATAGTCAAAGGCAACAGCAGTTTTACCTGGCCTTTTCAGAGTAAGTTCTTCCCCTGGCCATGGTCACCCAGACATGAGGTTCTTCATGCCCTTCTGTTTTTATGACACTGAACTCCAAGAGTGTAGGCCTTTCTTCCCTCTTCCTTTCAGCAACATGTCCCAGGTTTGACTTGTGAATAAAGGGAGAAGATGAAGAATGGGTTATCTGCCGATGTCCTCCACTGACCACACTAATGACAGTAGCCTTTAAGTGGTCACCTTGCCTAGAGTTGTTCATGGAAACACTGTCACAGGTGGGAGGAGGCCTGTGGAACATGGTCATTTGAACTGTTACGTTAGCAGAGATGGGGTATTGGGATTCCAACAGTTAATGATGAAGTAGAGAAACTGAGGAGTGGGAACAACTTCTGTCAGGGTTTTCCTGCATATCAACACTGCTTTCTCAGTGTATTTTTTGATTTGTGTTTATGTTTGTGGTAATGGGCAGATATGGATTCAGACATCAGTACAAGAATTACCACAGCCAGGCTGAGACCCAGTGGGGATTGTAGATGCTCTGCATCTGAATTCAGAGAGGAGAGAGTTTGGATGGGTTGAGTTTTGTTCTTTATGCTGTGAGATTCTCTGCTTCTAAGTTCACGTGACACAGGATGCAAATCTTGTATATACAGAAAAGCATGGTAGTATCTCTAGTTCAGTTCCTACCTGACTATTCCTTATGCACATATGACAGGCCTCCACAACACCAGCAAGACTGCCCTGGTCAGCTGTGATGTCCTGAGGGTAGACCCTACTCTTCAGGGACGTTAGAATAGCAAAGGGTATAGACTTTTGAGGGTAATTGTGGAAGTAGATGTGAATTGCTCTGCAAAGAGAAATCTACTTCAGAAAGTGCTGAAAGATCTAAGTATAAAGTGGACATAAATATAAAAAATGCTGCACTCAGAATGTTATGAAGAAAGATGGTAATGGTGGTTTGCATGTTCCAAGCAGTGGGAAATAAATCACAGCAGACAATGTGGCACATGTTGAACAAGAACACAGAATTCTTGCTTGGAGGAGTCTTATTGCTGCAACTTAATCATCTTTTTATTAGCATGCCCTGAAGCTTTTGGGGATATAAATTTTACAAAATAACATCTGGATTGTAGAAGTAGGCCATTAAATTAAGAAACAAAGCATGAGAACTTAAAAACACAAAGTTATGCTTGAGTCCTGTGTAGTCAAGAAGAGTCCAGCTGCTTCCTTTTATGAGGCACTCTGGAATACCCACTAAGTGACTAACCCATAGGAAGCAGAGACCTTGGTGGTGGAATTTACACTGGGGGATGAACTCCTGGCGGTAATCCCAGCTTTCTGTGAGTTGTGAGGGGCCTCTGCTGTTTTTATCTCATAGAAATTCATTGAACATCACAGGGCAATATGATACTGAAAGGACCAAGGCTGGGTTTCTTTGATAGGGGAGTCAAAAAATGCTGGAGATGAAAGTACTTCTGTGTGTGTCTGCTTTTTCTCTTTCTTCTTCTGCAGAAACAGATATACTACAGTTGAAAACTGTGATGTAGGTTTTACTTCTTTCCAGAATGATCCATAGTAACATAATAAAGTTCATGTGCTTCATGGGATCGAGTGGCATGTCTTTTGCCTGTCTCCTCCTTTCATTACCATTCTTCAACTTCTTCATTTCAGTGTCCTAGTTTTTGTGTGACAGACAAAGAAAAAGGTTCTTCGTTGACTGTAAGCTTTGCCTCAATGTGTATCTTCTATTCTCCTCTATTTCTTCTTTAATTTAAGGCCTGTTTGGCATTTTTTTCCCATCAGACATAATGAATGGCTGGGAGCTGTCAGCTCTTTTGGACTCTTTTGTCTTCTATTCATCATTATGTCTTCATTGTCCTCTTTAATTTAACTGTGATGTTGAGGGGATCACTTACTTTGAAAGACAATACTGCTGGCTGTCCACAGGGATTCCACTCATGTATTCATCATCCTGGGTAAGATAAACTGTATGTGAAATATTGTGCACTGAAAGTGCAAAATATGTAAGCCCATTTCAGGTACCAACTGCTTAATATTTTCAAGCACAGGTTTCTCTGTGGCCTAGGCATGTGACACCTTTTCTGGATATAAATTTCCACTAATTTTGCTACCAAAGTCTTTAAACTTGAAATTGATTTGACTACAAACTTTCACTATCTTTATTACTTTGTTTCAAAGTATATGGGTAGGAACATCATTATGAATTACAATATAGACGTAAAGGAAAGTCATAACTAGACCTTTATTTTCTGGTTTTCAGAGAAGAGACAGTGGGTGTTCAAAGCAATTGGGAATATGCCCATTCACTTGGTGACCAAAATATGGATCTAGGAAATTATGGTTAAGAGGCTTTTTTCAAAAACAAATAAATCTCAAAGATCTGGTGTATTTGTAACAGATACTCAAATACTCAGAATTGCTTTTCAAACATTAAAGCTCAGTATGTTTCAGAGTTAGTATTTTAGAGAAGTGTACTCCCGAAAAAGCTCAGAGAAGTGTTGAAGAATCAAGTGAGGGTTATAAAATGGGTACAAAACTCAGACATTCACATTATATTTCCAAGTCAGTTTTTTTCCAGGACCACTTTTGTTTCTTCTCACTCTTCATTTTTTTTTTTTTCTAAGTAACAGTTTGTGTATTTAAAACAGATGGCGATACTCCAGCTTTACATTGCTCTGCCCAAGGTCAGGAACTTCATTTTCCATCTGCATATGCACAACTCTACTAGTCTATTAATACCTAAAATTGCATACTCAAATACCTGAGGGAACCTGTGTTGGTGAACTAGAGCGCTCTCAGCTACCAGCCACTATATCTGTAACCTTCTTGATTGTGACAAATAAATGTACTTACCATAGAAAACCTGCAAATTATTTTCATAAGATAAAGACTAGAAAGCCCAGGTTCTTGCAGGGAAAGAATTTTTTGGATTAGGCAAGCCTGCAGGGCCATGAGAGGGTACTGTGATGGCTGGGTTGATACTCTGAAAGGAGGTTTCCTCTGCAGCTTTTGAAATGTCTGACCATGAGATTTTGTTTTGTCTTCTTAGAGATATAGAAGATTTTCCATGATTGGAAGGTACTGGAATTAGCATTAGTGTTGGAACTGTGTCAACTTCAGAAGTTATTATATACAATAGGTATATGTTTGTTATGTAATCATAATAATTCAGCCTTTCAGAAAAGTCATGGTAGTAAGTGATGGGGTGGTGAAAATGGCAGATGAAATTCAGTGATGATAATCACAAAGTCACTTCCACAGGCAGAAATTAGGCCTAGCTCTACATACCTGAGGGTTAAACTCCAGGTGAGTTATTGTTACAACTGGGATTTGTAGCAGGCACTGTGTAAAACAGTGGAGTAGAGATCAGCAGCAGTGACATCATAGGCACAACTGGGAACAGAGTAGAGAAGAAGCAGGGAATGTCACTGTGCAGCCTGAAAATGCAGTGTACACCCAAGTTTCAATGGCTGCATGCAGCTTTGTTCCTGCAGCTTTGTTCCTGCTCCTCAGATCTGAACTGGAAGGGATATGTACAGTTTAAGGCATGGCGATTGTCACACATAAGGTGTATCTTCTTCAGGGAAGAAACAAAAAGACAGGAACTCCTCAGTTTTAAAAACGTTCTAAATGATCTAATGAATGACTAAAATTGCATGATGTGGAGGAGATAAGTAAGGAATAATTACTCTCAAGTTAAAAAATATGGCAGCTTAGGCACCCTATTCTGCTCAGAGTTGTTGGAGATAGAATAAGCTCTGCCAGGGTGTTAAGGTTACCTTGTATTTGTGTTGCTTCACATATCATGTCTCCAATGTCCTGGCCATGTCGTCAAAAAGATAAATCTTCTACCTGAGGGTAATAGAAGAACACAGGTAAAGTTTTCCAGTGATAATCTTTGGGGTTTTTCCCATATGCACACTAGTACCTGTTTTTTAGCACAGGGTAAATTACCTTAAGAGTCCTATCTAAATAAATGTGTATATTAAAGCATAGCTTTTATTTTAACCACAAAACCAGAATTTATAAGCAGATGCCTGTATACATTATGAATAGCAGCAATATGGTGATGGAAGAGAAATACAAAAAAAATAGTTGTTTGCAGCTAAAAACTGTATCATATCACAGTTGCCGAGTATAATTCAAATTATACCAAGTCAATAATGTGGATTTAGGGTTGCAATTTCAGATTCTTCATTTTTTCTCTTGTGTTTTTATGACTTCAGGTGGGTAGTGCTTGTGACACAAAAGCAGGGACCTTGGGTATATGGACTCTATTGTCAGTGGCTTATGTGGTTCTGGTCTTTTCCTGCATATATTTTCATTAATATCTTAATGGATGTTAAATGCAGGGGCTTGTATATGCATCTTTGAAGAGTGCTATAATAGACTATATTATGTCTATTTATGCATACAGATGGAGGGTTTTTTACTGTTTTGTCATTTAGTAAACCTTAAGGAAAAAGGTAAACAGAAGTCCCTCAACAAGTTTTCATGCTCAAACTATGCATGAATTTATCTCTGATTCTGATTAAAAATAATAATTTAATTCACAGGTGATTGCTTTCATTAAGGAGAAAACTCCTTGAAAATACTGACATTTCTGCAAGTCGCTCAGATGTGTTTAAGGTCCAGTTTTAAATGGAAAGGAAAGTGGGGGATAATTCAAGTACATGCCATTTGTGTACAGAAATTACCATGTGGAAAAACTTGGCAAATCCAAAGCATCTTTTGTTACTGAGCACAGGCAAGAAAAGTCGTGATCCTTTTGAGGCTTCCACATAAAAGGCAAACACAGTTCTGTTTTCACAAACTCTGCAGCATTTATGCAGTTCAAAGGTGTTATTCATTGGCTTGCCTTGTTTATCTTCTGTCTTCGAGATTGCATTTTAAATAAGCTCTGAAAGATTTATGTGGGGGCATGTTAAAATGACTCAGAAATTTCCCCTGGAGTTCAGAAGTTGAAAATATGTTGAACTGAAAACTAGAGGGTACTACACGCTATTTAATATTGACCAGAGGCCTTTTAGGGGGATCATCTCAGTGTCCTGCCTTTTAAGGCTGGTTAGGAATCTTTAGCAAATGCTTTTTTATGGAATCAGGAGTTTAAATGCTGTGTTGTCTTTGGGTACTCAGTGAGACATTACTCACAGCAATGCTTTGGGACTACATTTGCTTTTCACTTCTGATTTATGCATATATTTTCCTCACAATGTGAATAATTAATATCAGCATGATTGGAATTTATTTTTTCATAATATTTTTAAACTGAGGTCAAAAAATATCTCCATCAAGTATTTTAAAATACCATCAGAGGACACATAAAATGTTATTAGTTACTCCCCAGATGGGCCAAGGCAGGGAGATGGAGTGGTCACATTTTGCCACATTGCATTTTTAGACAGCAGATGCAAGAATTATGAGATTCCCTTTTACAGAAAGATAATTCAGTTTAGAAGAAACAGAAAAGGTCTAAAGACATAGAGAAACTTCAGTTACTGCAGCCTGGGTAGCTGGTGGGGTACCTCAGGAAGGGATTTAACCTACAACAACTGACTTAGATGAAGCTAAAAAATACCAATGCAAAGCTGTCCTCTGTGCTACCATTTCAGCAGAGTTTGGCACCACAGAAATTTTGATTGGGAAAGGAGGGTGGACATTGTAGTTCCTGAGGGCTGTGAAAAGGTGAGGCTCAGGGAGGAGCCTCCAGCCCCGTGTGCCCAGCACAGCTGCCTGGTGGTGTCTGCATCTCTCCTTTGCTCCTCTAGTGAGCCCCCGTTCTCCAAAGTGAAAAGACTCCTATGAGATTAATTCTATCAAACCATAAGTACAAAATGAAAGTAATATTCAGTGTGTTTATTTTGTGTACTCTTGACAGGTTTTCCCCTCTTTGGCCATAGCTCTGCCTTCGCTGCCAGGCTGATGGAGGGCATGGCTTACACAAGCACAGTGCACTTGGGCAATTTCCCAGTGCTTATCAATACAATTTTCCTGCAAAGCTTCATCTTACTTTGTAAGCAACAGGTATAACAAGACAACCAATATTTTTTAATAAATAATTTTCTTCTTCCCTTGATTTTTTTCTTGACAGAATCATGAATAAACTGTCAGACAAGCAGGACCACATGATACCATGAAGAGAAGCTTACAGGTCCTCTATTGCCAACTGTTTAGTAAGTAAATATTTTTTTTTTTTCTGTAAGAAAAGAGCTATTCCAGTCCTTACATAAGATAGTAATATTTATGCAGGGCACAATTCAGGGAAGTACTTAACCATGTGTCTTGCTTTAGGTACCTGGAGGAACCATATGGAAGTTAAATTATCCTGTTAATGGAAATATTTGGAAATGAATTAAAAAATGAGTATCATGTGATTCTGCAGAATTTTGTACATGAGTAAAAGTGATTTGTTGTGCCTTACAACTGTGAATACCCTCAGAAAAATGAGATGCAGGAACAGAAGATGGTGGCTGGATGAAATAATGCAGTGTTTTTGTAATGATGTTTTTTGTCTAGTTCTTAGTGGACAAGAGGGATCCATCGAACTTGGCATGTCTGGTGGTCGTCACTTAATGAAAGATCTATGGGTGAGGGAAGGGAGCTCTAGACTCACATAGACCTACAGTCTGTGCCACTTCCTGAGATGACAAGCTTCTTTTTCTAGGTTTTGTCTTTCAGAGCAGCCCATCCATCCAAGAGTTTAAGAAAAAGCCTTAGGTGAAATTTAGACTGTGTAGATGGGGACTGTCTCCCTGTTCATTGAAGCAAGGCAAAGTTTTAGGTGTATTGACACTGTTGAAGCATTTCTGTAGACTGACAATTTCCAGTGGCAACAACTTTTCTTCAAAATTTTAGAGATTAAATAAAATAGGAAGAGATGTAATGTGAGTATAACCATTGTGTTTTGCAAGGGAAAGCAATTTCCAGTAAAAATGCAGAAAAGTTTTTTAATGTTGTTTCTTCAATTTGGCAGAATTTCTTACTACGTATTTTCATAGACAGTTTTGTATGGATTTCTCATATTCTGGTCCAAACTAGACAGAAACCAGAAAACCATCCTTTAGTATGTGTGGAATGAGCAATGCAAGGACTGTTGGTTTTATTGGCATTTTATGGATTGTTCCAGAAATCTAGTTACTGTCATACCTTTGCTTTTCTTAGTGAGAGATTTTTTTTTTTGCTTTGGTAGCTTGGTTGGCATTCTTGTTCTTACTTAGAGCTTCTCCTATGACACAGCAGTGCACCCAAGGTCATTTTGCTTTCATGAGCATAAAGCTTGGCCAGCTGTGCCTATGTGACCTGCCCAGCAGGACACCTTGGACTGCCAGGGATTGGGTGCCTGGCTGGAGGGCAGTGTGGGAAGGGGATCCTCAAGGATCCTCAAGCAGAATTATAATCAGAAACCCACTGACAGCAGTGGGGGCTGTGGTAGTCTTACAAAAGCTGACAACCCAGAATACTTTGCTGCATTTTGACATGTGTTGGAATATGATTTCATTCTAAAACTATCTCAGTTGCTGGACCAACATTGGGTTCATTCTAATGAAAATATGAAACTGAGTTGTATAAATACATTTCTGCCAACATGTAGGGAAGAGAAGGAAGGTATACTGTACATCCAGCCTATCAGAGTGTTGAGTCTTTCTCTATTTTTTTTTTTTTTTTTAATATTATGCTTCCCTGCTTGGCAGCATTCCCCATGGTTATCCCTGCTGCTTAAAAATGTAATTTTCAGGGTAATATTGAATAGCTAGGGAGCAAATTGAGGAACACTGGAAATGAAGAAGGAAAGACTGAGAAAACTATATATATGTATACACACACACATATATCTTGTACGAATATGCAATGATGTTGTGAACTCCCTGATGTAATTTGAGAAGATGGATTCTGAACATACTACTGAGAGATAAACAAACTGCTTTATTTCTATGAGTGCAGCAAAAACATGTAATGAATGTAGTTATCATTAACTAAGGCAACAACTACAACTATGTAAGAGGTATTTTGGGCATCTGGAATGAGTGTTTTCACTAGTTGATTGGTTGGTTTATAAATAGCCTATGGCAAGATTCCCCCAAGTTATGTAATTTCTATTAAATCAGTTTCCTTTTAGATGCACTGAGGTGTATTACCTAAGCTCACTTTTCCCCCAATTACACCATAATGCTAAAAACAAACTCCAGAGAGTGTGTTCTGTCCAAGGAAGAGGAAATTGCTTTAATGTGTTTCCTGTAACTGTCCTTTATGCTATAAGAAGGGCCTGAAGCATTTGCATAAAAGGGGTAAGTAAAATTGCTGCTACTATATAGCAGAAAAAAAAGCAAACCTTCAGAGAAAGTATCAGAGGGAATTCTGCTGTGGACTGATTCACCAATGTCCTGCACCTGCCTGCCTTCCTCAGCTGTAGCTGCAACAAGTGGGTCTGTGATGCTGCCTGCAAACTGTGGTAGTGTTTTCATATTGTCTGCTGTGGTGCGAGTGATGAATTGAGGCTTAAGGCCATAGAGAGAAGTGCCCCCTATGTATATATTCTTGTGAATGCATATGTAGAACATGCAAAAACTAGGACAGCTGGAAAAAAGTGTTGGTGTTTTTTGTAGAAACAGTGATCAACTGGAGAGACAAAACTCTGTGCGTGCTTATGAGTGTGCCTGTGGCTAAGAAATGTAGGAAGACGCATTTAATCTCCAAAGTGGTGTGTTGTTATGAGGCTTTTCACATTTTGCTTGAGTCTCAGCTGTGCTGCTGTAGCGGCCACACT
>JAWWEV010000083.1:42787141-42816058 GCA_035583235.1 Hafferia zeledoni
TCTCCAAAGTGGTGTGTTGTTATGAGGCTTTTCACATTTTGCTTGAGTCTCAGCTGTGCTGCTGTAGCGGCCACACTATTTGTTTCCACCTCTGCTCATTTGTACTGTGTTCTGCTGTGTTTGTGCAGTGTCTGAGGCAGTGGGACACTTGTACTTGTGAGGGCTGCTGGGCTTTGGGGCTGGAAAAAGAGACTTAGGTAGATATTGGTTTGGTTTACAGGCAGTGGGATTTGTTAGCTGTATTGTTAAAAATCAGACCCATATCTAAATAAGATTTTCATTGTAGCTTGCATCTTTTGGTTTTTAGGGGTGTTTTTTTTTGTGAATTTTAGATGAGTCATGTAATCATTTTATTGCCATCCATATTATTTTGCTGTGCTTTCCAAAAAGAGCACATTCCATCCATTTATGCTGATGAGGAATAGTACGTGAAAATGGCACTAGCAACTGCTGCCCTTTTGAATGTGGCTGTAGCTGGCTTGAATCTGCTTCCAGGTGTCAAAAGGGTAGACTTTGTGAAAATTGTAGTGCTACATTTGGCCCTGAACAGGGGCTCTGGGCAATGCTACTTCACCTCTAATAAATCATAAATTATGAAAAGTAATTAAATGTGTGATGTAACTATAAAGAAGTAGTGCTTTCAAACTGTATTTTCAAAGATTCTATTCAATCTGAAATCTCTTAAGACGTTAAAAAAACCCACATAAAAAGACAAACAAAAAACTTGGAAGAGGTTTCTTAGTAAGAGCTCTTTAAAGTCACTAGCTATATTGAGTTGATGAGGACCAATTAAAGCAAAACATGTGTCCACAATTTGCTGCCATTTGTTCTAGGCACATCTTTATGGATGAAGTTTGTTGCCTCTGTAATGATGTAGATGCAAATGCCTTTCCCATGAGGCTGAGCGAGCTCCATTTTTTATAAAGACCTAATGTGATGATTTAAGCCCTACAGCATGAGCCACAATATGTCTGCACTTTCTGTAATAAAACATGCACACTATAATTTGCCATGCTTGCACTGTTCACTAAGGGCTTCCAAGCTGCATATAAGCTAGAGGAAAAATGTGGGGACAGGTAACTGGTGAAGCTCTTGGCACACAACCTGTATATGGGCCTTACTTCTTTAGCCATTTATTTTCCTGAAAAAATGGAAGGACTGTTATTACAGCACTGGGGTCTGCGTGAGGACCTGTCACCACAGTGTCTGAAATGAACGCCAGTCTGATTGTTTCTTCATGCCGTTATCACTTCGCGCCTTCCCAAGTATCACTCTTTCATCTCTGAAGCCTGGCACAATGCCCAGCAGTATCAACAAAAAGAGTTTCCTATTTGCAAGCATGTACCACTCTCTTTGTGGTAAAATGAGCAAAACTGGCAGTGAGTGGCCGTGCCTTGTAACACAGGCTGTCACAAGTATGGTGTCCCCTTGCCGTGCATGCAGTTCAGTTCTAACTGGCAGCCTGGCTGCTTCTCGGTTCAGTCTCCTGCAGAAAGGATGAGCACAACCCAGCGCTCCATTCGAGTATGAAAGTCCAGGGGCTCATCCCTTTTTTCATAAATATTTGATGAGCAATGTGAGTTTGTCAGATTCCTGTGTGAAGAGAAGGCCCAGTTCTCAGTGCCTTCTGAAAGGTGTAGAGCAGCACCATCTCCTAATGCCTCTTGCATCTAAATAGGAACCCACACCCACCGACTCCTGCTTCTATTGCCAAGTGCTGTCTGTGAATAATTACGTGTTATTAATAAGATGGTACGCGCTGATGGCTCGTTTATACAATTATACACGGCTCATTTAGAGCAAGTGAAGAGGCATGGTAACAGTACAGAAAAGACTACTGCCAGAAGCAGGGGAATAACCAGTTCTCTGCCCACAGTAGTAGGTAAGACAGGAAGAAATGGATTTATAGAGCAGGTAGCTTGACATTAGACATCAGGCAAACATGCTTTAGGGGGTTAGGATATTGAAATGCTAGAACAGGCTAATCAGGAGGATTTAAGTCTGCCACTGAAGCCCCAAATGGAAAAAAACCCCCATCTCTCAGGGGAGACAGGTCATCTAGATGATTTCAAAAGCTCCATCAATCGCTCTGATCCTGTGACCACTAGGTACTGTGTCCTTAGTGCAAATGAGCCTGCTTGCTTCCACAGAGGGCTCTCAGCTTGCACAAGCCATGTATAATTAATCCATGTGCTAGAAACATCCAGCTGATATGAGCTTAAAGGTACTGGGGGTCACTTGATACACATCAGCAGAGAATGTCTTCCTATCGTTCACGAGAAAAGAAAACACCATCTTTGTTTTGCTCTGTTAGACTAGTAGGTATTAGCCTGAGCAAAGACAACAGCAGGGAGTGGTTATCCAGCAACAGATTCCATCTGGTTTGCTTAAAAATTAGAAAGGTAAACAGCCTCTGGCTATGCAGTGTGTCATGTACAGAGCTTTTTGGGATACTCACTGGGCTGAGGCATTTGTATTTCAGAGTCACGTGGCTTGGTAACAGCCTGCCCATCGGGCAGCTCGCAGCAAGCAGTCCATCAACACTTTCTTTTCCCAGAATTCAATTAAGGGTTGTTGCTTCAGTTTCTCAGCAAAAACTGCCTTCCTGAAAGAAGCTGTAACCTTCTATTTTGTGATCCTGTCCTGGGAAACAGACCTTTTTTAAGAGGGCTTTAAAAGCAAACCAATGCAACTCATAAAGAAACTAAATAGAATATGCATTTTCTTATCAGAGGTAGGCTCCAGTGTCCTTGATGTGTCCTTTGTGAATTTTCAGCTGCACACACACGTGAGAGAGGGTTCCTGCTTGCTGCCTGGATAAGCACAACTTGGTGAATCGGATGGCTCTTGTCATTCCAAAACTGAGATTGTTCCCACGAATAGCTCACAGTATTTGTTTTAAATTTGCTGATTCCATGAACATTCTTGCCCTTAAAGGCCTTACGAGTTTGATAGCATTTCATAGATAGCATAAACTCTTTATTGAGTTTGAGGTTACATCTATTGGGGAGGGGATGTTCTGCCTTGCTTTGCTGACAGCAGATACAAATTTAGGACATAGCAACCCACCCAAACAACTAATATACTGTGATAAGTTCTCCACTTGTAAATTTGCTGAAACACAGAAGGATGTGGAACAGACCTGGGGCTGCAGAATTTTAAGTCATGGTTTAAGTTTTTGACACAGAATTTGGGATAAAAAGCCAACAGACAGTTAGATGATTATATTTGCTCTTTCTATTGGCAAACAAGCAATTCTTGACTTTGCACATGTAATTTGGTAGTCTGTGTTCTTGTCATTTAGCACATTCAATGTTATACTAGTGCTGTTTGCACTGGAACCCTGTAGGTTTTTCAAAATTAATGAGAACATGGATAACTTCACAGTGTTTATATTCATCAAGCATTCACACACTGCCTGTGTGACATTCTGGGAACAATGTCCATGACCATTATGCTAGAAAATCAAGAGATAGTAAATAAATACATATAAATATGTGTGTTTATCCAAACAGGAAAATGCTGCAAGGATTTGGTTTCAAAATTCCTTACTGCCTTGTTAAAACAATAATCCAATAGGTCAAAAATTAATCCACAATATTATTTCCAATTTATGTTGTGAATTATTTGAGTTATTGGACCTGAAGTGATCGCCGTTGTGTGACAGTGCCTCTGTCTAATGTATTTTAGATTCAGTATTGTTTGCCTCAAGCCTTGACAGAGAGGTTTTAGAGGGAGGGTGAGTAAGCAATAGTGCATATGTGACTTTTCTCTATTTTCCCTTTCAAAAGTCTATTCAGTCATCTCTAAGAGAGATGAAACTTCAGGAACAAAGACTTAGCAGCTTGTGCAATTTCATGTGTCTGTCTTTGAGACTCTGTCAAGTGGAGGAAGAAACATTACTGATATGCAGGCAAGAGCCTGGCAACCATGAAATGTTGGTCCTATTGCGTTCGATGGCAAAACTCCCATTGACTTTAGTAGGACTGGGATCCCAGCCCTCATGCTCCCAACTTGCTTTGATATGTTGCAATATAAAACAAAAATACCCTGTCAAATATTTATTTCCTTCCCCAAAGCCTTCTTTTCTTCCTGGCAGTGCCTGAGAGACATTGGTGTGGTTTTGACAATACTGCAAGCAAGCCCTACTCCAGCAAAGGCAGTTAAATATGTAAAGTGAGTTCTTAGCCCTGAGCAAACTGTTCCTACAGCAGCCACTGGCCACAGGCTGGAATGGCCATTGGACTGCATTCCAATAATTTGAAATAAGAAAATTTATATGTCAACATGCACACTGGTGTCTAATGTCCAATGCCTGGGACAGTGTTCCTGTGGGAAAGACAGAAAAATTGCTGTTAGATACTTAATATGCATTTTAATCTGATATTACCCTATGTGTGAACAGCCATGAACAAGGACATGTACCCCTGGTATCAGTAACACAGTGATATTTATACCCTTATGTTTAGGTGCTGAAGCTTTGACTTTTTGCAAAGCCTTTGAACTTTTCTCCCTGCATCCACCCCTTGGCATGCTACATCCCATTATTTTTGAGCAAGGAAGACCTGATTGTGGAGGTTATTGCAGTTACTCATCATGTGCATGTCCATGGTAGTTCACTGCAGGCTGTGTAAATAATTTAAAAGAAATACTTACAAACCCCAGCTCATTGCATGCTGTGGAAACAGTTTGGAAGAAATACACATAAAACAAAGTGTCATCCAACTCAGCAGCATGTGATGGGTATTATCCCTTCTCTAAATAGAAAATATATGGATGTCCTCTGTGGTTGTACAAAAAATAACCAAAGAATGTGAGCATGTGCCAGAATTTAAGCACATTGAACTCAGCAAAAGAATTCAAAACTCTACCTGCAAAAAAAACTTGCTGTGGAACATCATCTACATTAGCCTTTGGAATAAAGCCATTGCTTCTTGAAGCAGTGCATCCGACTCGTCTTTATTTTGGAAATAGGCATCTGCAAAACTTCCTTTTTACAAATCAAGGCCTATACATAATAGGTATGAATGTATTGTTTTGTAGTGCACTATTGGTTTGAACTATGTATATCCTCTAATGCCTGAAACCTCAAGGGCAGGATGTGCTCCCAAGGTCTGGAAAAAGCTCAGTCTCCTTTCACATGATTTTATTCCCCACAATTATTCTTGGATAAAAGGAAGATGTTTATTCTATGTCTCACAAAAGATGTTTGAAAAGTGACCTTGGCAGGAAAAATACTCTATCCCTGCTTTAGTGACTTAAAGCCATTCCTCTACTAGGTTCACAAAGGGTTCTGGAAATGAGGAAAGTTTTAGCATGTCACATCCCTTTAGCTAGAGAAGGCAAGGAAATCTCAGTCTCACAGCCGTGTTTCCTCAGGGTAGAGGTGCTGGATCTCCACACCTGCTGGTGTGCCACGAGTGCCTGGGAGGATCCCACCATTCCAGGTTCTGAGGCAATAGTGCACTGTAGTCCTGCCATCACTGAGCTTTTTTGCTATACTGTGGTGATATGGCTCTTGAGCTACTCCTTTCACTCAAGACCAGGCTCCTGTCATATCCAGGATTTCTGTGGTCACTTTTCCAAGTCAGCAAATGCCTACTCACTGATTTTGGCACTCAGTGAATTTTCCTAAGTTCCTAAGCAGGTTAACCTGGTTTCTTCCTGGTGGGTAAGTAGGAAACTTCTGCAGGTGCCTTTAAAAAATGCACTAGGTATGTCTCTAGGTATGTCTCTCTGATAGTGTGCCAAAATACTTTGGAAAATCTAATCCCTTTTCCTTGAAGGTAATGGAGCAGACTTTGTTTCAAAACTGTGTAATACTGTGCAGGGCATAAATATTTTGCTTCAGAATTGATGAATACTAATCAGTGCTTGCTAATACTAGGTTATAAGGAAAGGAAAAAGTAAAGAAGGGGCATGGAAGGAAGCAACACAGAGGGGTGGGTAGAGAATTGGCTGGGTATCCCTTATAATAAAGCAGTTACATTCATTTTTTATTGCAGGTATAATTGCAATCTTTAAGTGTATTTCTTATACCCACTGGAACACCTGTGCTGATCAGATTTACTGTGTGCATATTCTATATTCACTATACTGTTGTTCCTAACTATCTACTGCAGGTACATGGAAATATCTTTCAAGCTACTGCCATCATCAGTAGAAGGACATGGGTGTGCTCAGCATAGAAAGCTAAAATATTGCTTACATGGAAATGCTCAGACCCCACAACAAACTCTGTCTGATTGAGGTCTTTAACCCATGTACCTTCCTTATTGCTAGAAAAGGAACAAGCAATTCCTTCTCATCCCTGAAGACTATTGATCTTAAATAACTTGATAACCAATGTCATCAGTAGTTATGAGTCGTTGCAGGAGACCCTGAAAGAGTTTGAAATTTTGTGCATTTATACAAGACCTCACCTCACATTTCATTGCGACTTGCAGAGTGAACCATGGAGTGTCAGTGACAGTACTTTTGTGTAAACTGTGTGAAAAATAGCATGATTTCTGGCCAGATTATAAGTCCATTTTGTAAAACCCAGAGCTTTGTTGCTGCTGGATTTCCCATGCAGACAAAATGTGAGGGACTCTCAGTATTTTAACTTTCTAATTGTTTTTGTATTTGGAAAAGGCACTGCTTCTTCAAGTTAACATCCCATGGAAAGTAGAATGATGACTTTGCAGTATCTTCTAAAGCAGTAGATTTCACTGACTCCTGTAGAGGCTACAAATTCATTATCCTATTACAGCCTTCTCATTAATAAGAGCATGAACAATTGACATAAAGGTACCACAATGAAGATGTCAAAGAGAAGAAAGTAAAGATAACAATGAGAGCACCTGATAAATGGACAACAGTATGCTTGCAGGGCAAAACACTTGTGTTAGTTTAGCCTTAAAGCTCAGGGAGAGAAAGAAAGTGGCTTCAAATCCTGTGATCTTTCAGCCTTGTCTTGGAGGTAGAATGGATCAATTATCTCCCTTTTTAGTGCTGGGGTTTGGCAGTCTTGTTTCCTTAGAGCAACTAGCCATTTCACCTAGTTCAAAGCTGTTTTGTTGTGCCATTCCAGGAAGGAAGAACTGTTTTTCTGATCAAGGTTCTGTGCATGCCTGAGAGCTTTATGTGAAATCCCTGCCCCAGGACCTACTTCTTAGCACTGAGGTTGTGAAACATAAAGTTAATCACATTACAGTCTGTGCTGCACTGAGGTGCCCTGAAAGTTATTAAGGATGAAGCCTGCACCAAACAAAGAGCAAGAGGTGCTTAGGAAAGGAGGATCCTCCAAGTCTGATTCCCAGGAGCAGACAAGGAGACTGTGCAGGAGTGGAGTAGTGGCTACAGCTTAATAGGAATGGACACTACCAGCTTTTATTTTTCATGCAATACCTTAGGAGAGAGATCATCTACATGATAGAGTAAGAGGACCCTGGGCCTCAGCTATGCATACTGCAGTGCATCTTTCCTTGCCCTTGGGACATTTACGACTGGGACCATTGGTTTCAAAGTCACTGCTGAGCTTGTGTGTGACTGGCAGGGAATCAGATATAAATCCCGTGGTTTCTGAGGTGGAGATAAATGAGCTGGAGACAGAATAAGACAAAGAATGCTTAGGTACATCGTCACAGAAAGAATTTCTACAGGAAAAAGTAAGGTCCTCTTTCCTTGCAGTTTATAGAGCCAAATAAAACTTGGGGTGAGTGATGTGCAGTGTATGTAGACTTGATTAGTTTTTGTTTCAGGAAAGTCTGTGTTGGAAAGTAAAGGCAGTTCTGAGATATGTGTCTTGATCTGAATCATTATTGGGAGCATTTCTTAATGCCCCTGGCTGTTAAGCTTCTCTCAATTACAGGGCACCTGTCTTTACAGGCACTTTCCAGATGGAAAACATCCCTGTTTCTGGCAGAAGGGGATGACACCATTTGGTGACTTCACATGGCTCTTTCCAGTCCTGAGAAGGCTACTGTCCCCTTCTGTGCATGTTCCCTGCCCCTGGCCTCATGTAAAATAGGCAGGACAATGAACCCGCCGTCAGGGAGAGCTGTGGGGATGCTGTAGCACCAAGCCCAAACCAGGGCAACCAGATAAATGTGCTTCGCTCCTACCAGACCAACTTGCCTTTCCCGCAGTGGTTTTCATTGCTTCATCCAAACTTTCAGCTTAGTTCCTTTGGTTCACAGGCTCTGTGGTGACCCGGAGCTGCACGGCACGGCCCAGCGCAGCAGCTTGTGCTTCTGTGGCTCTGGGCTGGCCGTGCTCCAGTGCAGCCCCATCACAGAAAGAACAGCTTGAGGGTTACATTCAATTAGCATAAATTGCTAAAGGCTCAAAATATGTCGTAGAGCCGCTATGGATTGTTAAGCCTCAATGTGTGTTCCCTTTTTCTTGCTTCTTTTTCTTTGCTGACTCTGTGGAGGAGAAAAGGCTTAGAGCCCATTTTGTCATTCTCAGAGGAGGAATGTAATGTAGCTGATGCAGCTGCAAGAGTCAGGCCCAAAGTACCTCCTAATATCTGGGAGATCTTGGGCTGTTGTTCTTATCACTGCATTTCTCAGGATCTCCTCTTCCTGCGTGTCTTCTCTTTTGAACTATAAGCAGTTGGGGCTAGGGCTTGACAATATTTGGATGTGTTGTACAGTGCCGAGTATATGTTTGGCTCTTAGTTAGTAATTATAACAATTAATAAGAAATACCATATGGCTAAAAATATTGTAACTCTCAAAAGATTTTTTTGTGCATATGAATGCGTGCCTCATTTAAGCCAATTATTTTTCTGTTAACAGGCATTGGTTATGCCATCCTTCTGCTTTTATTTTTTTAAGTATTCGGATTATAACAGGAAGTGTGAAGACTGAATGAAAAAAGAAATCTGTTTCCTGGTACTTGTCTTTTAAAATTAAATTTTCTGGTTGAATAATCCCATATTTAATCCTCAGAGGGATGTGTCCCTTATAGGGAACATTCCCTGCAGCCTCAGATGCCTGCTGTCAAAATGTCCGAAGATGAAAATGTCTGGAGATGAATCCAGATGAATTCATGAATCCAAATCCTTGTTTGGAAGTCAGATGCTGTTTGATTATAACTTTACAAACACCTATTCTAAAATATTTAACCAAAAATTCCACAGTTATGGACTGGAGACATGTTGCTCTCAAAATTTGATTTCTAAGTTGCATTCTACTTTTCAGACAATCCAGCAAAGTATGATAAGGGTCCCTCTTCACCTTTTCTTGTGAATTAGGGGAGACTGGGAAATCTCAGCCTTCAGTGTTTCAGGATGAAATTTTTGAGTCTAGCAGAGGTGATGCTTTTCAGCATGGCATGGACAAGTGCAAAGCCTCTTTAGTACTATGGATTGAAGGTACTCCAGCTTTATATCCATGGAGGATGGAGATGACATACGGTCCTGCTGTATCCCCGACTGCATTCGTATGTCCCACTTTTTGGACTAGAGGCATATTGTCACTGGCTGTGACAAAAGTTTCTGTTCCTGTCCAGTGACTGTATTGATAGCTGTGCTATATTGCTGAGCCCCTGGTCTGGCACAAAGGATGCAGCAGTGTGTGATTGTTCTGGCCAGCAGCATTCAGGAGGGAATAAAACACAGACCAAGCATTTAGGTCACCTCAGTACTTAAGTCATCAAGGCAGTATTTCTGGTTGATTTTAAAGTAATGCATGAGCTTATAGAGGTGTATTTCTCTAAAATTCAGCAGTGAGTAGAATGTGATGTTTATTCCTGTTATGAAAGGATTGCCATACAGTGTGCCCATTTCACTGATAATTTCAGAACTATGTCTTGTGTTTAAATATTAAGTAGAAATTCTTGAAAAGCTTTGACTGCTGCCTTTTTGAGAACAAAAGCACAGGTAAGTATTTGTGTAAAGTGTGATTTGATATGCTAAAGGGGAACATGGGGGGCAGATGTGCAGAAGGATGTAGGTTTGTGTTAGTATTTTTAAAAATCAGTCAAGACTTTATTTTGTGATTTAAAGTTGTTTTGTGGTGGCAGATGTATAAAGACATTGATTGTTTCAAACTCAGGTGTCACTGGCAGATGAATAACAAGATTGTGCAAAGAACTGCAGTTGGATCAGCAAGGATGATTTTTACCAGTCACAGAGCTTTTGGAGATTACCGAATAGCATGAAGAATTTATTGAGGTGATTTATCCACAGTGCCTGTGAATACATTATGTCCATACTCTGTCTCAACTAGTACAGAGTGAGTCTCATATCTTCAAATGTATTATTAACGTTACTTTGGAAAGCAATACATTTTTACATAGTTTCAACATCCTTCATGTTCATGGATTTTGAACATAATCTAAAACTCCCAGTAAATCTTCTACTATTGAAACAAATAATTTTTGGAAAAATATTATTAAAAGGACTTTTTAAAATGGAATTTCATAACAATGTTCAGTCACCTTTTCTGCTGCTCAGTGCCCCTGACAAACAGAAATGGAAACCTCCATAAAAGAGACTTCTGAAAAAGAAAAAAAAAAAGTACTATTCTTGTTTTGCCTGTGGTGTTGTCTTCTTGTTTTGGAAGCTTCCATCCATAGGTGTGCTTTGTAGAAAAGATAGGTGGAGAAAAGCAAGCAAAAAAAGGCAACAGACGAGGCATTATTTCATGTCCAGTGCTCTGCTTTTCCTCTGCATCCATCAGTTCTTGTGCTAAGAGGGAAGAAAAAAAACCTAACTTGGTAGATTAGGAGACCAAGAGGTTTTGTTTACAGTCAGTAACAAGAAAATTGTGCTAGGAAAGACTTCAACTCATGTGGTATCAGTGAGGTTGAGTTCTTCTCTCCACTTCACAGTATCAGGCAGTTCTTCAGCTGTTCTGCTCGCAAGAGCCACTGGGGTGACCATGTTGATGTTACCTCCTGCCAAGCCTTGCAGGTCCATGTGGCTCATCATCTACAGCCAGGGCTGAGTTAGCAAAAGAAGTAGCTCCTTTACAGCCACCAAAGAAGGACCTACACCTAGAATTTCTTCTTGCAGCATTGCTGAGTGCTCCTTCTGAACTGCAGAGAAAGGAGTCTGGCAGAGCCACCCTGTTTGGCAGCCCTTTGGAAACCACCACCAGAGGTAGGAGGAGAAGGATGGAGTAGGCAAGGGTGGCTCACCCAGCAAGGGTGGGCAAGATTGCCCTCTGATCAGTGTGGTTCCCTGCACATCACAACTGTAGTGAGAAAGAAAATGAAGTTGTTCCATGAGGCCAGTCATCTGTGGCTGCTTTTTGTAGCAGAACATGTTTTCTGCAATGCATCTGTGCAAGAGTAGGAAGCAGTCATGAGTTTG
The DNA here is from genome assembly GCA_035583235.1 of Hafferia zeledoni. Classification (NCBI taxonomy): domain Eukaryota; kingdom Metazoa; phylum Chordata; class Aves; order Passeriformes; family Thamnophilidae; genus Hafferia; species Hafferia zeledoni. The sequence goes on from JAWWEV010000083.1 coordinate 42,798,447, forward strand.
GCAGTGAGAAAATTATCCCTTTATAAAGCTATTAGCTGCAATAGTTCCACTTTGACAGCCCTGAAGTCAGCAAGACACCGCACTGAGAGCTTCTCAGATTTGGAAAATTCAAAACTGATAGCTCTGCACTGAGTTATGGCAGAATACTGTGGAAGCCTCTGGTAAACAAGCTTTAGAGATTTACATTCTTATGCTTTCTTTTCTGAGTAAGCCAATATGCATTAGTGCAGCAGGCACTATTTTTTATTCAGGTATGGTAGCATGCCAGAAGTGTTATGCTTGTCATAAGATCAGAAATGCATTAATTTATAACATGTATTCCAATCTCAAGACCCTGTTAATTTCAATGAATTTCAGTGTCTGGTTTGAGGGACAAGTGTTCTAATGAAGACATAAATCACCAGTCATAAGCACCTCTTTTGCTATTTTCATATATAAAATCAGTAAATGCATTAGAGGTTCCCTGATATCTGGCCACTATTGAGGCTGTATTTTTCTGACAGGTCTGAGACTTTGACTCTTACATTAAGCTGCAAAAATCATAGATTGGGAATGGTATGTATCCAGGGGGAGACTGGTACCTCATAGTCTGCTGAATTTGCCACAGATTTCAGTGTTTTAAAATGTTGATTGATTTTTATTCAATTGCTTAACCCATTTTTCCATTGTTCAGCATAAGAGAATTCCAACCTGTCTACCATACATGCATTAAGCCCATCTACTATCCTGTGTCACACTCATCAGGCTCTGTAGATTGTTAAGATATTGCCTGTAGGACAAGTTTGCATATGAACTGCATCAATCTTATGCTTTCTTCCCCTTCTCTGACCCCATTTTCATTTGCAGAGGACCTCAGCACTGCTGGTTGTCATAGGAACATGGTAGGATTGTTCACCAGGAAAAGGGGAGATGCATAGCTTTGCCCATGACACATTCAGGCTGCTGCCTCCAGGAGATGCAGCAGCAAGGGACACAAAGTCATCAGTGACTTTGCAGTTGCAATAACGTTCTAGTGAGAGCAGTGGAATTTCAGTATTCCTATTTCCTGTCCAAAAGCCTTTACAGCTCCCAGCAAGGTCTGGGAACCCGTTGTTTAAGTGCTCCACAAACACAAAGGTGATAGATAGGTGTGAGGGAAATGTATACGCTGTTGTTCTGTTATCTCATGGGAAGATGTGTCACTATGATGCATTTCCCAAAAATATTGCAGAACTTCTCAAGTATTTGGTGGGGAGACACTGGAGTTACCAAACTGTATCTATCTCCTACAGCCTTCACAGAGAAGTAGAAGCTGAACTGTGTAATGGATGGCTAGTGTTCACCCAAAAACAGTGCTCCATGGCTCAGCTTGGAGATGATGTAAAGAGACCTTGGAAATGTGTGTCTGACTGCTATGCTTCTACAGTATTTGTATCAGCAGCCTTCTAGCTATTTATTCAGCTTTGAATGGAATTGTATTTGTGATGGCTCCTCTCTAAAGCCAATTTTTGTGATGGGGGGGATTAATAGGTCTCTTTTTAAAGGAGTTTTTCTTAGTTCTAAGTCAGTATGCTAAAAGCACCCTTAGGCTGTTTTTAATGTATGTTGGGATTGCAATACTCTAAAGCACTGCTGGCAGTGATGGAGCACCTGCAGTTTTCATTCCTTTAATTTTATTTCCTAGCATTTGAACAGGAATTAATCAGACCGTGAGGAGAATGCTGCAAAGTTTAGGTAGAGTTACAACTGCCCAAGATGCTTCCCTCAAAACAACGTCACTGCTTCCCTCAAAAAAAAAAAAAAAAGAAAAATTACAAACTATGTCCATTCCCCTGTGACCACATCTACTCTGGCAGTCACTAAATCAAATGCTTAACCTGATTAAAGGAATAGAAGGTCTAGCTGAGGAGAAGATCCAGAATATTTGAAGAAGCAAAAAAATAGTCCTGAATGTCTCTTATCTAAAAATTTTTGTTACAAATGAGATAAAAATCATTACCATGCTTTGGTAAAAAGAAGGCTCAGCAAGTGCAAGTCAGACAACAGAGCAACAGTATGTATTGTGGGAATGTGGAATCATTAGAAATGAGGATTAATTTTTAGTATTGTTTAAGAAATATTTCACAAAAATGAATGAGAATGCAAGACCATGAAACATGCTATATTTACTTCATAACAAGAAGAAAGATGTCACTAAAGGGAAACCCTGGGATCTCTGCTGCTCCAAGTAATACTTTCAGGTTTCTTTCTAAATTTTCATATTTCAGTTTATGAGCTGCTTGGTACCAAATCATTGCCATAAGGAACAAATGAAAGTAGATTATTCTCAATGCTCTTACAGGGTCTAAAGATCATCCTCTGCCTATATTTCAAGTAGAGTAAGTCTAGAATCACACCATTCAGATTTCTTTAATTCACTAAATCAGATTCTCAGTGCACAGAAAGAAGTGCATGATTAGCTTCGTTTAGGTCATTATCACTCCACTGAAAAAAATTATACTATTATATATTTACTTTATATGGTATGTATTTATTTTATATATTATATTAGTAAAATATGGAAATAGTGCAGACAAGTGTGACAGATATAAACTAGTTACTTATGTGAGCTGTGACTGGCTTTCCTGTGTCCTTCCATTAGAGTTCATGTTGCTGAACACTGTTGAGTCTTCAGGACTTTGTCAGGCAATGCACATCTTTACTGCAGTTAATAAAATACTGATGCTGTATTGCAGACCCATAGATTTAGTGGAACATTTCTTTGCAAAACTCAAAGCTAGTAGGTATCAATTAAAGCCTGTTTTTTCTCCTGTTTTCCACATTAGTATAGTCTCACAGAAACACATGTAAGGTCCATATAAGTCCTTTTTTACATGCAGCTACTCACATAAATACTCTAACTGAAATCCCTCAAGTATCTCTTCAATTATTTTCTGGTCCTTACCAGCATCTTTCTTTTGCTAGTACAGGAATTTATGCATTGTCAGAACACAGCTGGTGGGATCAGCTCCAGATTCTCATCTTGGTTGCTCTAATAATTTAATTTTGAGGAGAAAAATTTAACTCAGTAGATCATCTTTGATTTTATACTGATGTTAAATGGTTCCCTCCACATCTGTTCCAATGAGAAAGCTGATCTACTGAACTAATATTTTCATATACCTTCTTTGCTGCATTTGCTTTCAATTTTGCCTATTTATGATAGTCCTAGATAGTAACAATCTATTTAAGGTAGTTACTAATCGTGTGAGACACCAATAGTGGACATCTGGCAGGGGTGGGATGCTTCATAGGAAGATGATCCACTGAAGGATACCAATTTTGCAGCTGTACAAGTGGTGCACAGCCCAGGGAGGAAAGTTGTGTGGAGTGACAGATGGATGCCTCTGGCTGACCTCTCTGTAGGTGAAGGAGCAGATGGAGGCATGATAACGTCCAAGTGTAGGATTTCATGTACCTTTGCCCCTGTAGCAGGGTGATGAACAGTGGCAAGTAGGGCTGGGGTCTGGTGAGTTACTTTTCCATGGCACAATGTGCTTCTCTGATAATTCAGGCACAGACACAGTTATGAACAATTATGAAAGAATGATGTGCATGATTTCCTCTTCTGAGGGTCTTCTTGTGTTTTGTGCAGATAAACTGAACAATTTGTACCTCATTAGTGAGATCCAGAAATTAATCTCCCTTGAACTACTTCTGTGCTTCCTGTGCTATAGTATGTGCTGTAGGTAGAAAAATGTGTAATCACGTGTGTAATTAGTTTCTCTGCCTGTTCTGCAGGTGGGAAGCCAAATCTGTGCAGGGATAGTGAGTGTAACTTACTAATTGGGGTCACCTACTAAGCACGTTGTAGGAAGACCCTCAGGAAGTCAGTGGCAGAACAGAGCTGGAGTGTCATTTCCAGCCACCCCACCAGCCTCCAGGAGGCCACCCAGCTACGGCAGTGCTGTGGAGCCAGCCTGTGCATGGGGCCAGGCATCCCAACACTGGGGGCTTCTACTTCACCTGGAAGCATCAGCTTGGGCATTTAGGTGTGGCAAGATTATTGGACTTGTATTGCACAAATGTCTGAAAAACATTCTTTTCTATAATTCCTGGTTATTGCAGATTTTTGGTGAACATGGATCTGAATTTTGAAGTTTTCTTCAAAACATTGGTTTTTCTTTGACTGGACTTAGTTCAGATGATGACATGATCAAAGCAGGAGAGTGATGATTTGACCTGAAATTGCTTTTATTTCTCTGAGTGATGGCTGAGTAGTTCTCCTCCTTTCTTGGATGAAGTAATGCCTGATCATGAACAGACATTAATCTCTACTGAGAACATTTTGTGCAATGGAAAAATGGAAAGAAAATGAATCCAGGCTTTTATTCAGCTCTTGGCTCTCTTCTTCCATAGCAGAAAGAGCTGAGTGATTTATAGGAAGGGTCCAGTTCTCCCATTTTTGGCCCCAGCCAGCAAGAAGCTAGAAGGCTAGATAGAGCAAAGTGACTGCACAGGCAGGGTGTAGTGACCAGGCTAATCTCTGGTTTGGCGGACCCCACTGCCCTACAGTCCCCACAGCAGCAGTCTTGTCTGCAGTGATGGAATCACATAAGGAAACCCTAACTTCAGGAAGCTTCTTCCTCTCAGCTCTGGACATACCCATCAATCTCTTGCCTTTCAGAAGCAACTGGAAATCAGTTACATAGAGGTAAATGAAGCCATTTAAGGTGAATTAGGTGAAGTTTCTACAACCAAAAGTGTTTCAGACACAGTGTTGTCAAGGCTGTGCTCCTCAAGTGCCAGGGTCAAGGGCACAAAAGCTGAGGGAAACTTTCTGTAATTTATTATTTCTGGTGGCAATAATAGTCTTGTTTTCAAGGAGGAGAAGGGCTCATTTTTCAAACCCTGTACACACATTGCAATACCATCCTGGATCCTAACGCATTCAAAGTCTGAGCTGAGAGAAGATGAGCAAAAGCATTATTTTAGCATTGGAAAACTGAAACAGTGTAGGAATGTAGACTTCCCCAAGACTGGAGAGAGATCTGGTAGATCAAAATTCTACGTTCAAGGCCCTGGTCTAGTGCAGGTTCTTCACTCATCCACCAGTGTAACTTACGGAATTAGGAGAAAATTTGATCCTGATAATTTCTCTTATTTCTGGTGTTCAGGATTGTAAAAGGAAAAACTAATAAACAGAAAAGAGTAAATAACTTGATTTTTATTTTACTAAGAACTGTGTAGTAATTCCTGCAGATAGGTGCTGTGTGATTAGCACTTTGCTCAGGTAGGGAGCTTATCTTCTTCTGGGGAGGCAGAAGTCCCCTGCTGTATCACTATGGCTCTGTGAGGGAGAATAGTAACATGTAGTTTCTATTCAGAAAAGGAGTCTTTTTACTTATCACCAAAGTGGATAAACTACAGTGAAATGGTAGTGCTTGTTGAGCACATGATAGGACACCATTGCATGCCACAGGACAATGAAATATGTGTATTTCTTTCCCCTTTTACTGTATACTGAAACCTTTGCCCCTTCTCCTCATTTGTCATCTTTGTTAGAAGCTGACCAAGAATGTAATCATATCGTATCATATCATAGTACACAAAGTGTAGATTGAGCCCACACTGAAATGTTTGTGTGCACCTCTTCCTTACTTACGTTCCCAGGGAGAAATGAGATTGAACTGATTTATACATTTTCATGTTATTAAGAGTCACAGACTCAAATCGTCTTTGTTTATACTGGGTTTTCTTACTGCCTCATGTACTTTCTTTTTTGACAGTTTCTTTATCTTTCATATATTTTTGTACTTATTGTGTGACTTCTCTTTGTCTCTCACATTTACTTGGCTTGCAGACCCTGGCCAGTGGCATTGCCATGCTGAGTAATGCCCAGCTAGGAGGCATGTCTTGTCTTAAGCATGGCAGAGCAGGGCTGAGATGTTGCTTTGAATAACTGGCTCCACTGCCACCCTCCTCTTTTAAGTCTCCCATTTAACCTTGAAGGACTTCATCCACGTTTTGTCTTGTTTCCCCATTCCTGCACCCTGCCTTGCCCACGTCCTGTGCAGCAACTGGGACGTGCAAACAGCACAACTCATGGCCATAAGTAATGTCATGATTTAATGTCATCTTGTGGGGTTTCTTTTTAGATCAAAACCAACTCCCTTCAGCAGTGCTCACAGATGAAAAGGTCTTTAAGTGTTGGTGACCTTTAGCAGGGAAGGAACCACTTAATTCTGTGTGAGCCTGAGTGTGCCTTGGAGGCTTCTCAGAATAAGCACATTTGAAGGAGACAACAGTTGACTTTTCTGAGAAAATAAAGATTTCTCGTCTGCTCAGAGCATCTTCTGTGGAACAAAATAAGTCCTGCCCTGTTCATCTGGTTCCTGGTGGTTTGCAAATAGCAGTTAAAGAAGCTTTCATGCTAGCCCTTTGGAATCACCCTTATAAACCAAACCCTGGACTTTCTGGTTTTGTTCTAAATGTGCATAGAGTTACTGGCATAATGAAGATCTTGCATGTATGGAGAGAGAGAGACTGAGAGAAACAGAGGTTCACTTTTTAGCTTAGGAGATGTGTCCTGCACTGGCTGTGGCTCCTCAGGACACACTCAGCATGTTGTAATGTGTTTGTCTGTGCCAGGGATGAGCACATACTGTGACTGAGAGGAGGGATGCTTCTTCTAAGCTTCTGCTTATGAAGCATTAGGTGCCACGTGCCAAGCACAGTCATACTCATTAATTTTATACTTTGCTATTAAAAGCTGATTTTATAAAACTGCTTGTTAGCACAGAACCGCAGACACTGGAAACAGCAAAAAATATATATATTAGGACATACAGTTTATTTTTACACTCTGCTAATTGTCTCCAGATGTTCCCACATCATACTTTCCAGCCCTGATACAGTCCTCTCCTAAGTCACACCTTGAGTTTAAAAGTTACCAAGGAATAATAATTAAAGGTCTATTTTTATCTCTCCCAATACTTAAATGACTGCACGGGACATGAAAATTTATATAACACAGAGCTAGAATTACGTGGAAAAAGCCACAAAATTTTCCCCCTTTTCCTTTTTCTTCTTTCCTTACCTATATACCTCTGGTTTTGGTATTGAGCTTCATTTATTTCCCACTGACCCAATGCACTCCTGGTGCATTGTTCTTGTTTGGAGATAAAATGCAATGGAAAATACCCTAGTGCATTACAGAAATTGTCCAGGGAAAGTTAAAGGTTTCAATAAATAGACCCCTTTTTTTCCTTCTTTACACAAAGCTGGAGGTAGCTTGGAAAGTATGCTTGTGGAACCTGTCATAATAAGTGAATATATTGCTTCATATATAATAATAATTACGATTACCTACTGCCAGTGAAAAAGCAGGTTGCTCTTTTTCCTGCTGATGAGATCATGAACATCTTAAAATGATGGTATTTAATTTGTCAGCATTAGTATTCAGAGTGAACACAGCTTTGTAATGAGTCACAAGGTATCACTTCCAGAGCTGGAACTGCTGCTTCTGCATTGTGCTGGCCGAATTTAGAAGGGGTTTTTGTTTACGTGTTTTTACTTGTTCCTGTACTAGAAGCACTAGCAATTTTAAATCAAATCTCAGAAGGGCATGGAGTGAAGTTGTAACTGTGAAAGTGAAGCATTCACATGGCTCTTTCTGTTCTCTCATAGCTGTGTATATTTGATGGAATCTGATTATTTTATTTACTTACACTCTTAATTATCGGACTGAAAATCCAACTGATTGATTCACTGCTGTCTCATATGCTGTGTTTGTGTCTGCCAAAATTACTATGGGTGCCCCTTCACAGGCCAACCAAGAGCAGGGTCCTTGGCACCAGGTGTTCATACAGCAAGAGACAGGTAGTCTGTATTCCCATCCGAGTACCCTCACCTCCCATCTTACTGGATGTTTCAAGGAATTCAGTTCGGAATTTGGCAAGGGAATGGCAGATCATACATGGACAGATTCCCCTGCACAGACAGCAAAGCAATTACATCCAATTTAAGATGACAGTCATCCAAGCTGTTCTCCATGGAGCCAAATTGAAGTATACCCAAAGCAGATTGCAGGATGTGAGCCTGAATTTGAAACCTCAATATTCTTAGAACTTTTCTTTTTTATTTAATTATTATTTACTGTTTGTTTATTTTGTAGCAGTTCTACCCTCCTTCATCAAGCAGAACATTTCGATAAAAATCAGCCAGTTCATTTTGTGTAAATGTGGCAGATTCAAGCTTTCATTATTAGTAATAATACATTCATGGAACTTTTTTTCGACCACAATGTAGTGCCAGCTCTTCTTTCCACCAGGAGGGACTGTCTGTTTCATGGCAACTGGAATAGAAATATGGTTTTTCAGTTGAAATATCCCAAGGAGACTCGTAACAATGAGGCCCACTCAAGACAGATGGGAGAGAATTGGTGATTTTGGATAAAGTGCTCTGACCGTTTTAGATAGGCATATTTTCTGAAACAGTAGGGCAGCAAGACTCTGAAAAACCAAATCCTATCGGGCAAAGAATTAACTTCTACTTTATAGCTGCTAAATTGAATTATCACTGGAGGAGGAAAAAACCCCTCAGAGCTTTACCCAGATATTGATTCTCTGTTGTTGTCAAACCCCATCTGTTCTGTGAAAAGGAATAGTGGGGTCAAAATATAACCCTTGTTCCGCATAGTGGAGGATCAATACCTGCAGTAGAATTCAAGTTGTTGTAATTACAAGGTCTTGGCAGCATTACCTGCAGGTTAAATGACAGTCAGTGTCAAGTTAGTAGATTTCTTTCCTTGAAAGCCCCCAAATGTGTGGGGGTTTGCTTCTTTTCCAATAAGAAGAGATCACTGAGTGATGGAATTTTTAAATTGTGCGTTCTGCAGACTCATAGGTCTGATGAGGTGCATGTGTGGGATTAACTCTGGCATCATTTACCCCAAGGAATCACATTTCTTTGCTCTTCACACAGCCTGTAAATCATCCCATTTTACAATGTCAAGATTTTGGGGTCATGGTGGGAATGGAGAAAGACATTTCCAATGATCATGACCCACTTGCCTGTCATGAGAAGAACAACACTGAGGTTTCCAAAGCAGCAGCATGTGCTGGTGGATGGGATGGCAGCTCTGGAGTCAAATCACCAACACTCCAGCAGATGTGCTGGAGAGCTTTTTGGATGGATTGCTGCTGCTCCTGGATTTCAAATGCTGTCTTGCGATTCTCATCCGCGTCTGCTGTCACTGTGGATTAAATTGTTTCAGTTCTTACCATACAACAGGACAAACCATAAGGCTCCTTTTGTACTTGTGTGCACACATGCACACACACCTACCTAATGCTCCTGCCAGGCTGCCTAATTACAGCGCTCTCTGGGAATGAAGCACAGGCTTTACAGGAGACGTTTTGCCCCTGAGTAAGAGCTAGTGACAAACTCAGGCATTGGCAGGAGACACGGTTGCCCTTGAGCTGTTCTTCTGCTCTGCAGTGCCTGCTCTCTGCAGGTCGATGGCTGGTACCATCGCTGAGGTGGAGAGCCACGGCACAGGTTTGGTTCTTTAATGGGAGCACAGCTTTGGAGGGAGCTGCAGAGGGCAGATGCAGACAGTCAGTGTTTCCCAGGCAGTGCTTCCTAGGTCTGGCTGAGCTTCTGCCATGCAGGGGAGAAGCCTGGGAGGGGGCTCCTGATTTACTCTAGCACAGTTCCCGACTGCTGCTTGGCTTTCAGCAGTAACTCCCATCCTTGGGAGGAAGAGGATGGTACCCAGGACAGCAAGAGCTCAGTGGGACCGATCACCATGGTATTGCCAGGACCTGCTTGACTGGTCCCAGCTGTGAGATAATGCAGGCAGTACATCATGTGAAACGGTGCAGGTGCAACTCTATACATGAAAAAATGGTGGCGTGGTGCTAATCAGCATAAAATAAAAGCACCACAGTCTGCTGTCCTGAGAGACCCCAGTGCTGGGGCAGTTGGAGCCCAGCTGTGCACAGCACAGCTCTGCATACTGACTCCCAGGAGCCCAGGAACTGCTAGTGGGTACAGGCTGTGGTATTGGGCATTCATCAGTTTGATATTTGTGTGTACTGCTGAAGGCTCCAACTCATATAGCACCAAAGAGGGGGGAAAAACTGAGTTACATTAGTTTATGAATGTTGAAAGCTTTTCCTGACATTCAGTACAGGCTGTGGCACTGGAAGAGCCTACAAACTGATCTCCTTCTACATACTCCCTGGGAGTGTGTTCATGTTGAACACTTTATACGATCACCCTGCATAACAAGGAAGAACAAGGAGATTTCTTGCCTTGATCTCCCTGTCCAGAACCTCTCAAAAAAACTGATATTCACCTAATATCTGATGTGCACTTCCAATAGAGTTTTCCCTGTCTGGAAGAATGCAATAGCTCAAAAATTTTGGTTGTCTGTCAGGACAGTACCTTCATCTGAAGGGACTTGAAACACTGGTAGATAGGAAAAGAAAAAAATCCTGAACTTCAAGCAAAGATATGTTGTTAATTACTACCAGTGATGGAAACTGAAAGAAAATCCCTGTCTCAGCCTTGCAAATAATATTTATTCTCTTGCCTTCTGTTTCATCTGAAAAAAGTAGCATCCCTAGTAGCAGCATCTAAAAATCACACTCTATTGACAGAGAGGGAAGTGTGCCACTCTATGAACACCAAATACAACTGTCGGCAATACCCAAAACCTACGATTTTTTAGAGGTCTGACATCTTAGAATTCACTAGACCAAACCATACTTAGCTGGTGAGACCAGATGAGATAATAGATGAGCTACAGACTGTCCCTGCTGTGGACAGCTGGTAAAGTCATTTAATTTTTAGCTGTAGATTTATTTGCAGACTTTCGCTTAAATGTCTCTGAATACAGAAGCACAGACATGGATGATATATGTCTATCTAAAAGTATATATTTAATTCTTATATATTTTAAAGAATGAGAACTTAGTTCTGAAGTTCAGTTTGAGCAACACAACTTCAGATTTTCCATATGGATTTGAAACGAGGCTGTTAAAAAAAATGGAGACATCTTTTAGGAATTTTTTTAAAGTTTAAAATTTCTGTAATCTCTCTGCAATTACAGGATAGACAGCTAATCAATTGGAATTTTGATTTTTTACTTGCACGGAAAATCCACCCTGATGCCTGTTTTCACGGAAACATTTGGTGTTGAAATTAGGATTTCCTTGAGCTATGAATGCGTAGAACAAGATTTTATAATATACTAATATATGCAACAGAATGGGGAAACAATGTTTACAGAGGTCCCTTGAGTCTAAATCAAGGAATTAGCAATGGTTATTGTAATAACAAAGAAAGGTGCATCCCCTCTTGGCAAATTCCTGTTGTTTGCTTATCTCACGTGCAGCGCTCTGGTGTTTTATTCGAAGAACATTTATTGATTGTTCCTCATTAACAATCATGTTGTATTGAATGAAAAGAGTCAAGTCATGTTTGATATACTGCCCTCAAACCCTTAGGCTTAGCACATCTATCCTGGTTGCGTTTTTCTCCTGGCTGCTTCTATTCATTAATTTTAACGGACATTTTGAAAACTGCATGATTAGAAGCTGATTGTGCTTTATTTTTTTTTTATTTTTTTTTTAAATGAGGGAAGAGCTCTTATATTGTAGGGAAATACCAGCTTGTCCAATTTGGCACATCTAACATCCAGCTATGGGAATATCTAATCTAATACTGTCTTACTGAGCGTGGCCAATGTACTGGACAATGCAGAGGAGAGTGCAAGAGGTTCCCTAGAGAACAACTGCAAGCTTAACTTTGCTTATGACTGACTTTTGTCCTGAAACAAAGGAGTTCATTGTTTCATTTTAAGTTAGCTTAATTCACAGTGGGTAGTGCCTTTTTTTTTTTAAGGTAGCACTAGATTGGCTCTTGATGATTCTGATTAAATTTCTTTTTCAACAAGAATAACACGGAGAATAATTGTGGTCACCACTCTATTCCTCTCTGCTTCTGTTCAGAACTGTATACCAAGCTAGTTTTATTTCTCAGTTTTCATATATCTTGCTATTCTAGATGTCTAGATACTATTGAATTTCCAGAGTAAATAGGCACGTTAGATTTACCTTTTGTGATTATTAGTGTGCAGAACTGTCTCACAATCCTTTTTGTGCATGTTTCCTCCAAGCCTTAAATCTTCATCACTTCAATTTATCCATAAGGATAAACTTGTACAACTTTAATTATTTTTACCATCATTCATATATTGCTCCTGCCACAAAAGGTATTGATAATGTGGGGACTCAACACAATATTTTTTAGCTGATTGTATCTTTTCCTGAATCATGCATCTATACTTCATCTTATTTAGCAGAATATTGGCCACACAATTAAAAGGGAGAACACAACTGGTTGTAATGTTTCTTGATAATTGTATAAACAAATCATACGTTCAAGAAGTGACATTTTAACAATCATCAGCTAATTGAACTGAAACTTATAAATAGTTGGAGAAGTATGACCTCTGTTTGAAGAATGTAGTCCTGCTCCTTCAGCATAACCATATTTCTGCTGTCTGAGTCATCAATTCCCATGCTGCCTGTTGTTCTCTGGATGGTGATGCTGTAGACATGCATCAGGCAGCACTGACACAAACACAGTTTATTAAGCCACTTTCATCTCTGGTGAAAGTAAATGGTACTGCTGATGCCTGCTACAAAGTCATCTATATCAGCTGAGAAAGTTCTGCTATTGTTGTCATATTATGGGCCATAATCCATTAGAGCTCTGGAAAAAGAAAACAGTGCCAGCTACTGGTTGAATTGAAAACCAGATTATTTGCGGGTGCCTAGTATGCATTTTGGCTTTTTTTTAAATTTCATCCTCAGCAAAAAGGCTATTCTACAGCAATAATATTTAAATATATATTTCCATCTCCTTGGAGATGGAGTCCCCTTAGTGGGACTAATGCACAGATTTATATCAAAATGCTGCCTGAATAGGAGTCAGGTGTGGCTAGATGTCCTTCATCCCATGACAAATTAATTCTTTGTTCCCAAAACATTAAGCAGACATATTTTGTGAAATGACTGTTCTCTCTAAACTAGCTGCAAACTAATTGTATTTTGCTCTCCACTGTTAGGTGGTTTCTTTCTTATTTTATTTTTAGCTGGAAGTGCCAAAGGGCCAAGTGATACCTGACAATGGACAGGGGAATGAGATTTTGTCCAAACATCCTTTTCTGAGTGATTTCTTTATGTATGACTTCAGCGTGCATTTCAGTGAACAAATTCAACACCAGCTGCATTTACTCTCAGCCACAAATTGTCCTTCTGGGGCTCATCTTAGTTTTCCAAGAAATCCTCTAGTTTTAAAAATTGTGGGAAAAGCTCAAGAATGTGACCCCAGTGTCACAGGACACCTCATGTTGGACACAGCTTTAGGTGGTTGATCTCCTGCTCTGTTTTGGGATGTTTTGAAGCACTCCCAGTTTGCACAATGACCCTGCTTGTAGCCTCACTGCCAGCCCATGCAGATGGAGATACTATCCAACAGACACATACATGTGTGGATTTTGCTAGCTAGATTTTACAGGAAGGTTTCCTCACTCACTGCTCTCACCAAACAGTGTTTTTCTTTCTCACCTTTACAAGGTCTCACTCTGGGAATCACAGCTACTTCCATCCTGCTTTGAATTCCCCAGTTACCGGAGGCTGTGAGACAGCTCATTTCACAAAAGCCAGACCCGCTCAGGATCAGGATCTCACGGCAGATACTGCAGTGTGCTGTGGCTCAGTGTTCTTGGCTTGTTGAATGCTTCCAGCAGCCACCAAGCTTCCCAGCTTCTCCTGGGAGCTGGAGCCCTGAGCCAAGAGACCTGAGCTGTGATCCACTGCTCATCATGTATTAAGAACCAGCTATGAAGGTTCTCCCAGGCCTGTCTGTTCCACAGTACATTTAGGAAGCCAGGGAGAAAAGTGGTTCTGGCACACTCGAGATAACGTGTGCTGGTCTAACCTCTGTTATGCCACTCCACAGCTCCAGTTTAGATGTTACCTGGAGAGTCAGTCATGTGAGGGTGAATGTACAACCAGGACAGCTGAAAATCTGACTGCATTGTCTGTATATCAGGCTTTCTCTCTGCCTAAATTTGCAAATGGCCTGAAATTTTCTTAGAGCAAATAGCCTACCTTACTGAGATGTTTAGAAACAAAAGGCACAAAATGAAGCACTGAAAAAAATGGAGTACAATATAAATAAAAGCAGATTGTCTCACAAAATAAACAACAATAATGATGATTATTTTTCTAAATGGTCTGATAGTCATATATTTTATAATAATGTATATTTGTCTCACAAATGTTGTAGTATTTAGGTACTTTGCAACAGAGCTTGAGCCTTGCCACTTCTCAGCTGTTATGGTCAAGGCTGTGATCATATCTCTGTGGCATATGTCTGAATTTCTCTAAGTATATGTGAATATTTGAAAATCAGAGTTTGACTTTGTTGTGGGTTGGCCCTGACTGGACACCAGAGCTGCTCTATCCCTCTCCTTTGCAGATGGACTGGGGAGAAAAAAATCTAGTTAAGTGTGTTGAGATAAGGACAGGGAGAGATCACTCACTAACTGCTGTCATAGGCAAAACAGACCTGACTTGGGGAAATGAGTTTAATTTAATACCAATCAAATCAGAGCAGGAACAGGAACAGACTGTTCCAACATTAGTCCTCACAGGACCAGCAAACCTGCTCCAGCACAGTCCTCCCCCATAGTCACAGCATCCTTTGGACATCCACCTGCTCTTGTGTGAGGTGCTCCATGGGCTGCAGGTGGATCTCTGCTCCCCTATGGACCCCCCATGGGCTGCGGGGGACTCTCTGTTCCGGTGCCTGGAGTACCTCCACCCCTTCCTTCTCCACTGACTGTGGTGTCTGCAGAGCTGTTTCACTCACATATTCTCACTCTTTTTTCTGACTGAAGTTGCTGTTGTGCTGTTTTTTCCCCCATTTAATGTTATCCCAGGGGCTCTGCCACTGTCACTGATGGGTTCAGCCTTGGCCAGCGGTGGGTCTGTCTTGGAGCTGGCTGGCATTGGCTCTACTGGACGTGGGGGAAACTTCCAGCAGCTTCTCAGAGAAGCCACCTCTGTAGCACTCCTGCTCCCAAAACCTTGCCACATAAACCCAATACAGACTTGAAAGAAGACTGTCTCAGAGCAGCCAATCCCTTGACAGAACTGTTGAGCAGCACAAATGTGCTCAAGCATTGGACTAAACAGAGGCCAATGTGTAGAATCCCAATCTCTGCATGATTCTTCAAGACCCTTCATATCAGTGTTTTGTGATGGATACCTGTTTGTCATCACTGCAGAAGGAGGCTCTGTCCTGACCTTCACAGTGGAAGAGTTCACAGGCAGCAGTCATGCTCAGTTCCCTGACGCTGTTATTCTCAACAGCAAGCCAGGAGGTGTCTGCCATGGGGACAGGTAGACCCCTCATCATCCACTGTCACCTTGGCTTCTTTCAAAATAAGGCAAACCCCCCCAAGAAGTTCTTCATAGCAAAACTGACAACAATAAGTTTTTATTTGTTGTTTGTGCTGACTGTTACCAGTTTGGACTGGGCCAGTGACTTGGAGTGCTTCTGAATATTGGTCTCTGCTTCACCAGTGGTTAACAGCTGCCAGCTCTATGTTCTTCATGTAAACCAGGCCATATTGTCAGGTACAACAGCAATATTACCTCCAGGTAATGATGCATTTAGTGCTGTGTCCTGGTCAGGCCCATATCAAAATATTCTGAAGCTTCTTGATAGGTGTGTACTGCTAATCTTGGGGGTGGTAACAGAGCACTGGAGCAAGCTTTGAAGCTTTTGCCCCTGAGTATTTTCTCCTCTGCACAAGACAATTTAACCTATGGTCATGTACAAACAGCAGCACACTGATGGACAAACAGTGTTCCTGCTGTGTCCTGTTTGGGAGCTGTAATTATTACTCAACAAATTACTGGATACCCTGCTGAGACAATATTTAATGCTACCTCAGGTGCACAGGAACTGATTAATTGAATGCCCCTGTAAGCAGCCATTACATTTCAATAGGATTTTATTGTTTTGTCTCCCCTCCGTTGGGTACTTGGAGGGCTTTCTCACTGCTTAACTATTCCATGTCACAATCAACTGTATCTAAGGCAGAGGGAGGAGATCTAGCCCTTCAAAGCCTGTTTGGGACCACGACTTGGCTTCTGTGAGAGCGTGCACCCCATCAATTAATGTAGATCATGATGGTTAGTTCTTAAGCTAATGTGACTGAAGGTTCTCCTCCCCAGCTAACCTGTACATCAGATTAGCAAAACCATTTAACATGACCCTTGGTCGTAAAAGAGAACAGTAATCAAGGCACTTTAGCCTCCCAATCCAAATGACTACGCCTGAGATGGAGCTCACCCCTCTTATGGCAGTCAGTACCTGGCTAATCAAGTTGGGTTAATGGAAAGATGAGTTTGGATTGCTTGTGAATTAATCCACAGCAAAATTCTAAATTAGCTGTATGGATACAGAGAGCATTAGGATATTTCATAAACCTTTTAAACTGTTCACACGGTTCATGTATTATTCTGCATTTTAAATCAGTTTCATGCAAATCAGCCCTATGGGAGGAAAAAGGGTTAGTTAGATCCTGATTTCTAACCTGCAGTTTTGCTGAAATTATGTTTTTCTGGCACTGGTTTAAAGACCTGAAATATAATTCTATAATCCGAACCTCAGATGGACTAAAACAACATGGTTGTTATGGCCAGGGGAGTACTGTAATTCCAGTCTGCCTCCATTTATGCTCCAGTAAAGGAAGAACCATTTTTGTTCCTTCATTTTGCTTTATTTAGTAGACTTCATCCTGCAGAGGACATAGACCTGCAGTTAACAAAAGGCAGTTTGGAGTTTTATGTATATATTTCTGTTAAAGCATAAACAACTTCTTACTTTCAAAGTGCTTTTTACTCCCTGGCTGCTAAACACTGATACCTCGCAGTTTTCATGAAGGTGTTTGTGTCCCTTATTATGAATGCCTTGGTGGTTTCTCAGGTCTGATTTCTCTCCCAGCTAAGCAGCATTGTTACCCGCATAGGTTACCTTAGGGTCCATGGTCAGACGTGTGCCTGCACATGTGCATGGGGACTTCTCAGTTTATCTCAGGCACAACTGAAAATTAGCCACACATATATGGAAAAACTAATGTAATGAGCAAGTCCTGTTCCCTTGTATTCCTTAAAGACTTTAATTAATCTCAGTAGGAAAAAAAATAGTAACATTTAAACAATGAGGTTTTGCTTGAGACCTAGGGAGGATAGTTTTTAGGCAGCTTGTGTTTGTTTAGTCACATGCAACTCAATTGAACTCAGTGAGTGCTACACTCATGAAACTACACAAAGCACTTTGCCATTTGTACATACAGCAACGTATAAACATAAAGCATGAATGCCGTCTGCTTTCAGGTAATTTTTCATCCTACGTCTTATACGTGAAGAGGCACCAGTTCTGCTGAGATGTTTATGTGGGAAGATGTCAGAAATTAGTTTTCCTGACAAAACACAGAGCTGACAGTTTCTGTGAAAATTCTGTATCTTTTCCTTCCTCTGTTTGTCTTTTTGTCTATCTAT